>NC_069452.1:28672729-28777571 GCF_026875155.1 Cherax quadricarinatus
CTTTAACTGCACCCACAAGGTACTAAGTGGTCCCAGATTTTTTTAATATGATGCACACCGAGTGTTAAGGCCCATTCTATGCTGACCAGGCATCTCAGGGCAATTGTGTCAAATTTGGAGGCAGGAAAAATAAAACATATGTATATGTTTGGGGAGCTAGTGGTAAGAACGTATATATACATTTGGACCGTTTACGGGTGAAGGGGTACATAGACGCTGAAAAATTAAAACACCAAGTGTTCAATTGTGATGAAACAGGCCTGTTTTGGAAGAAAATGCCAAACAGGACCTACATTATTCAGGAGGAAAAGGCACTCCCAGGACACAAGCCTATGAAAGACAAGCTAGCTCTCATGTTTTGTAGTAATGTTAGTGGGGATTGCAAAGTGAAGACTTTACTCATGTATCACTCTGAAACTCCCAGAGTGTTCAAGAAAAACAGTGTCATCAAGGCTAATTTGTGTGTGATGTGGAAGACAAACAGTAAGGCATGGGTCACTAGGGACATTTTCCTCAATTGGTTCTATCATGTGTTTGGCCCCACTTTGAAAAAATACCTCCTAGAAAATAAATTGGACCTCAAGTACCACCTGGTATTAGACAATGCTCCTGCTCAACCTCCAAACTTGCAAGAGTGAAGTGTGGGGGAGTTGAGTTTCATAAAAGTCAGGTTTTTGCCTCCTAACACCACTCCTCTCCTCCAGCCCATGGACCAGCAGGTCATTTCAAATTTCAAAAAATTGTACACCAAAGCAGTGTTTAAAAAGTGCTTTGAAGTGACCTCAGACACTGAATTGACCCTAAGTGAGTTTTGGAAAGATCACTTCAGTATCCTCAGTTGCATAAACCTTATAGGTAAGGCTTGGGAGGGAGTGACTTGCAGGACTTTGAACTCTGCTTGGTGGAAATTGTGGCCACAATGCGTACAAGAGAGGGATTTTGAAGGGTTTGGGGCTAACCCTGAGGAGCCTATACCAGTTGTGGAATCTATTGTGCCATTGGGGAAGTCCATGGGGTTGGAAGTTAGTTGTGAGGATGTGGAAGAGTTGGTGGAGAACGATGATGAAGAGCTAACCACTGATGAGCTGCTAGAGCATCTGCAATAGCAAGAGACCACAGCTGAGGAAATTGTTTCAGAGGAGGGGAGAGAGAGATGGAGGAAGTTGCCTTCTTCAACGATTAAGGACATTTGTACAATGTGGACAAAGGTGCAAGCCTTTATGGATGAACATCACCCTGACATAGCTGTTGCAAGCCGTGCTGGTGACTTTTACAATGACAATGTTGTGTCCCAATTTAGGGAAATCTTAAGGGAACGCCAGAAACAGAGCACTATGAACAGATTTTTGGTGCGACTGAGGTCCAGTGACTGTCAGGTTGTTCCCAGTAGCATTAAAAAACAAAGAAGGGAAGTAACCCCATAAGAGGACTTGCTACCTAAAGTCCTTATGGAAGGGGATTCCCCTTCCAACAATAATACACCTCCATCATCTCCCCTCCTCCCATCTCATCACTCATCAATAAATCTTCAGTAAAGGTAAGTGTCATTTATTCTTCATCTATTTATTCTTCATGTCTCATTGTTTTCTGTGTAGGAAAATGTATATTTCATTCGAAAATTTTTTCTACTAATATGTACTTTCATGTGTCTGGAACAGATTAATTGGATTTCCATTACATCTTATGGGGAAAATTAATTTGGCTAACAATAAAATCAGTTAAGGACAAGCTCTCTGGAATGGAATAATATTGTAACCTGAGGATCCACTGTATATATGTCTCGACGCTGTTGCTTGATACCTTTGATATACCTTTGAAAAGTTTCAAGAGTTTATCTACTCACTGAGCCTGGCCATGGGCCAGGCTTGTCTGATACTTTCCTGGTCAACCAGGCTGTTGCTGCTGGAGGCTCGCTGCCCCACATATCCATCACAGCTTGGTTGATCTGGCACCTGGTGAAGATAATTCTCCAGTTTCCTCTTGAAGGCTTCTACACTTGATCTACACATTGTTCGAGAGTATAGAACAGATCTCTTCTCCAGGCTGAGAGACTGACAACCTTAAATCTCAATGGACTGATTAAATCATCTTCACATCTCTACTGCTCCTGCCTACTTTCGGTACTCGACTGAAGAAGCCTACTGTGTAGGCGAAACGTTTCAGATTAACCCTTTCATGGTTGGTGCCGTACTAGTACGCATAAATTCTAGTGCCTTCAAATCTAGCAAGAGAAAGCTGGTAGGCCTACATACAAAAGAATGGGTCTATGTGGGTGAGTGTGTACAGTATAAAAAAATTCTAAAGCACACAGTGCATAATGAGAATAAAAAAACTCCAACAGTGTTTTTGGTTTAAAACAGCGACTTTACAGTGTATTTTCATATGCTACAAATGGTTGTATTCTAGTTTTCCTGGTCTCATTTTATAGAATGGAAGACATATTACAGAAATAGTGATGATTTTGATTGGTTTCACAAAGAAAAAGACCTTAAAATTGAGCTCAAAATAGCAGAAATTTTCGATTTTTCCCAAATTTAAAAAGTAAACAAATCTTCCCATGCGTCCAATACATGTCAGGGCGAGTCTAATATCTTTCCAAGTACCTGATATTATTTATATCTTTTCTACCTATTTAGTGGGTATAACATAAATCTTCTTTTTGTCAGAAAAAAAATTTTCAATGGGGAAAAAGCAAAAGAAATGAAAGAGGGGCCGGAGACATACAAGAAAAAGGGGAAATGTTATTTTAGTGCGGGAATGTTGTCTTGTTTATTCTGGACCCTATTTGGAATTGGCATTTTTTAAAAATTTGTGAAAAATTTGGGCAAAATTGCCAATTTCTGCCACTTTTTTTGGATAGTTTTAATCATAAATAGGGGGTTTTCTTGTAACTTCGATAGAGAAAATGGAGTCCTAGTGAAATGTTGAATTTTTTGCAACGGGTAATTGGAATTGGACAAAAAAATTGGGCTAAAAGTGGATGAAAACAGAGCATAAACATTGTCGAGCCCACTAATTTCGCTAAGCTAATTCTTTAGTTTTCCATCAAATTTCTTATTTTTGGGTGCCTTATGATCGGAAAACTTCTCTACATTTCATAAGAAACAATAATTTTTTTTTTTTAAAAAATTTTCACCCCTGAGAAAAAGTTTAAGGGGGCCTCCCTACATAAAAGGGTTTTTAAAGTTCTAATGTTCCTACGTGTCTTTTTTCCCAATTTTTTAGACTGGAGTACAGTGGTCACTCAATAATGTGGGTCGATAGTCGAAATTTTCAAAAATCATCGAAATTATTTTTGTCCAAACATTGGCTCGCAAAATGGCCCGGTTGACTCACAATCTCTTATCCTGAGCAACTTAGGGCTCAGCCCCGCCTTCCCACCCAGTGTGCCTTGTTTACCATGAGCGACGGTCCCTCACTTGTTATACGAAAATTTCATAATTTTCCCATTCATTTTGCACTTGCAAGTGCAAAAATAAGTCCCATGGCTCCAAAGAAAGCTCCTAGCGCCAACCCTTTTGGTAAAAAAGGGTGAGACATACTATTGAATTTAAGAAAAACTCATTGAACAATATGAAAGTGGTATACGTTGGGAACTAGCCGGATGTATAACGGGCCCCCTAAAACCCCATTTTTCCACGTGGCAAAAAAGGGAAATAAGGAAGCTGTTGTTGCTTGGAGAAAATTGTGGCCGATTGTGTCCAAAAGAGGGTTTTTAAAGGGTTTTGTGGCTGCCCTGATAAGCCTATGTCAGTTGGAAATCATTGTGGCATTGGGGTTCCATGGAGTTGGATGTGAGTTTGGAGGAGGGGAAAGGTTGGTATAGGACCAAATGAAGAGCTACCACTGGGAGCTGAAAAAGCTTCAGCAGGAAAGCAACAGATCACGCTCAAAAATTTGCTGCGATGGGGGGGAAGAGGATGAAAGAAGGTCCCTTCTTCAAAAATTTAAGGAAATTTTTAAAATTGGGGTGGGATGGAAAGATTTTGGAGAAAATCCCCCTAAAAGGATTTGAACCCATATTGGCAACTTGTACAGGACAGAGTCTTGGCCCATTTTGGGGAAAGTTTTAAAAGAGATCCCAGAAAAGAGCTTCTGGACACTTTTTGTGAGACAGGACTTCGTCTCTCAAGCTGGTCCTAGTGGCATAAGAAACAGATAAGAGAAGTTTGAAACCCCCAAAAAAGGGATTGGTACCTGGGTGTTGATGGAAGAGGATTCCTTTTCCAAACATAACAATCCAATCTCTCCTTCCTCCAGTTTCCATACACTAAGAAGAATTTCCCAAATAAAGGTAAGTGTTATGCTGTTAATGTTTCATTCATCTGTCCCATTTATGGTTTTTTACTAATCTATTTTTCAAAAATTTTCATAGAATTGATGGGGGGAAAAGGGTGAGCGATGCATTTAGGAGTCTGGGGAGACAAAGAACTTTCCTTGGAAGCAAAGAGGGGAAGTAGGGAAGTATAGTTTACCAATCCCTGTAGGGTGTGAAGCATGGGTGATGAATGTTGCAGGGAAAAGGCGGAGCAGTGGGAATATAATGCAAAAATTATAGTTTGGAAGTTGGAGGAGGTGCAGAATTGCCAAAATTTTTGTCCGAGGGCTGAGGAAGGGTTGTTGAGGTGGTTTGGACATGTGAGGAATGGAGAAAAACAGAAGCTTCAAGGTGTTCATCTGTAGGGGAAAGGGGAAGGGGGGGTGGGGGTCAGCCTGGGAAAGGTTGGGGGGAGGGGGGGAAGGGGGTTTTGTGTGCGAGGGGCTTGGATTTCCCGAGGCTGCGTGAGCTGTTTGATAGGAGTGAATGGAGCAAAGGGTTTTTTTTAATTTTGACGTGCTGTTGGGTGTAGAAAAGTAAATTTAGAAGGGGTTCAGGGAAACCGGCAGGCGGGGACTTGAGCCCGGAGTGGGAATACAGTGCCTGCACTCTGAAAGGAGGGGTGTTTTAAAGTTGCAGTTTAAAAACTGAGTGTAAAGCACCCCTTTTGGCAAGACAGTTGGAGTGAATATGGTGAAAGTTTTTTTTTTGGGCCCCCTGCCTTGGTGGGAATCACCAGTGTGTTAATAAAAAAAAAATATTTATGTAAAAAAAAAAAATTTGTTTTAAAATTTCTGGGTGTCGGAAAAAAAAAATTTACACCAAAAAAAAAATTTTTATTTTAAAAATCATTATTTTGATAACGTTGCACTTCCCGGAAAGGATTAATGACGTAAATGAGGGACCACTGTATATATGAAACTTTTGAAGCAAGATGAGTGTCACCCACTGCTGCGGGGAGGTTGGTGACACTTGTGATATGCACTGCTCCCGAGAATTGGTTTATTTTTTTTCACTGTTTAAAAAGGACCCTCATTTACCCTTAAACGGTCAAAACAAAATTAGTTCACGTGTAGCGCCCCAAACGTTTATGTTTTCTTTTCATTCATTTTTTTAAATTGCCACATAAAACCTGAGTCCCAACTAAGAAGGGTTGCCACTCACATTGCCATATTAAAAAAATTTGGATGTGGGTAATTTAAAAAATATATATACATTTACCTTTTTTTTAGGGGTTTAAAACGGTAGTTACATTCCTGATAACACCATGTTAGTAAAAACCCGTTAGATGAAATGAGAACTTATAGAAAAAAAGGGGTTTCATTCCTAGGGGCCCCCAAAAAACCAAAAAAACTTTTTTTAGCCCCCACATCTTACAAAAAAAAAAGTGAAAATGTAATTGTAGCTCATGTTAGATTTATTATGTTGTTTTTACTGTTAAGATACAAATGTAAAAAAATAACAAAATTTGTTTCCTTAAATTGTAAAGTGCGGTTTTTGTGGTGATTGTGAAGAGTGGGGGATTATGTTGTGGCCCCACGGGTGAGGTAGTGTAGAGGTTCTGGACTGAAGTTGTGGTTTTACTGGAAAGTCGAGTTGAAGGGCATCAGTGAGTCAAGTATTCAGTGAGTCAAGTGATTAGTAAGTAAGTGATTCAGTAATCAGTCAAATGATTCAGTAATAGTCAAATGATTTAGTAAGTCAGTCAAGTGATTTAATAAGACAGTCAAATGATTCAGTAAATCAGTCAAGTCATTTAGTAAGCAGTCGTCACACAAACTTATGATTACTCTTTTTTTGTGTCAAAGTAACACTTCATTATGGCAACAGGTGTTGTTAATATTATGTTTTCCCTTTTAAATTTTAAAACTTTTTTGCCACTTTTAGCAACACTGTATTTCTGGGTGCATATTGCTTGGAAGATACAAAACAGCAATTCAAAGGTCAAAACACAATTCACATCACAAGCTTGTAACACAGAAGTTGGATGGACACGTAGAAGTATGAATCTAGGGTGGTGGGTGGTGAGGGGGGGGGGTGTGACGGCGGGAGGCTTTTTCCCCCTGAACCACAACAAGGCAGCCCCTTGAGGAAGGAGGTCTTCCCCCCCTGAACCACAACATGGGAAAGCGCTTGAGGAAAATGGGAATTTTTTTTTCCCTTTCCCCCAAAAAGGGAACGTGTAAAAATTTTTCATCGACGTGTTACATAAAAAATTTTGCCCCAATTTTTCGTCGGCTTACCCAAAACATGCCAAATAAACTCAGTAAATGACGTTACTGTACTTAAAATGTAAATGCCTATCTGTCTGCTTGTCTGTCTTTCTATCTGCTTGGGGTTTTTTCTGTCTCTCGTCTGTTTTTGTCTCTTTCTTATCAGGAGAAAACGCTCATACCCCAAAACATTTACACACGATGCAGGTTTGTCACGTTGTTTCCCCGATCAGTGAAAAATGGTATTTCTTGCCCGTCAGCTTTTTAAACTTCATTCTACAAACACAGTATCCATTCCCCGCTGAACCTTTTTTAACACATTCCAGAATTATTTCTTTACTTAACATAGGCTATGGACATTTAGCATGATGACTACCGCGATATTAAAATGAAAAAGGTGTGCAAAAATGTTACCTGGGGTTTTATTTAGGTTTTTTTATTTCCCCTCCACTTGTAGAAAAAATCCATCTCAAAGAAATAAAACTGGGTCAACTCCTCTTAAAAGGGAAGTGCTTTTTGACTAACAGTGAAACCCTGGTGTTTGCCATTTCTTTGTTTTTGATGGGCCCCAATGAATGGTGCTCCCCCAAGGTACTAAGTGGTCCCGATTTTTTTAAACCCCTTTTAGGGTCAACAGGCCCCCTCCGAAATCGTTTAGGGGCGGCCAAATTTAAAAAAAAAAAAATTATTTTCTTTTGAAAAGATAAGAATCTTTTCCCGATATAAGGACACCAAAAGTTTGAAATTTGATAGAAAACTTCGGAATTGTGTCTCGTAAAGTTTGCCGGTCTCGGCGATGGTTGACGCATCGGCAATTTTGCCCACTTTGGCCCCATTTTCGGCCAGCAGTTCAATAGTACTAGTCGACAAAAAACATGAATATTTCCGCAAGATATCCATTTTCTCTATCGAATGGCGTGCAAGGTAACCACCCTTTATGAAATTCAACTATCCAAGTACAGTGGTCCAGAATTTAGCAATTTTCCACATTTCACACAAATTTCACAAGATGCCCAATTTCCGAATTGGGTCAGAATAAACAAGAAAAGACATTCTGGCACTAAAATGACATTTCCTCTAGTCAATAGTCACGTCTCAAGGCCCTCTTTATTTTTTTGCTTTCCACTTTGAATTTTTATTCTCACAATATAAGATTTATGTTATGCAGACTATGCATTAGTGGGATAAATGGTATTAATATTATGGTGCACTTGTGAAAGAAATTAGACTCACCAGTTGACGTGTATTTGCACGCTTTGGCACGATTTGTTACTTTTGAAGTTTGGTAAAAATCGACATTTCTGCTACTTTGAGCTCAATTCAAGGACCTTTCATTGTAAAACCAGTCAATATCATCTCAATTTCTGTAATATGTCTTCCATTCTATAAAATGAGGACATGAAAACTAGAATACAACAATAAATACCATACGAAAATACACTGCAATGTCGCTGATTTATTCAAAAAAAATGGTCAAAGTTTTTTTTTTCTCATTATTTGCCTCTGTGTGTGCAGGATTTTTTAAGACTGTGCACACTGACACAAGACATTCTTCATATGAAGGCCTCTAACAGATTTTCTCCCACTAGATTTGAGGGCAGACTTAGGAATTTATGCGTACTAGTACGTCAAAAACCCCTACGCGTTGAAGACGTACTAGTACGAACCAAAACCCAAAGGTGTGTAATAATGCACACACTGGGTGTTAAACATTTGACTGTCGGAAGGGCCCTCCCAATCCTGAAGTTGCTCCTAACGGTGTCGCAAAATATTCGAAAAAAAAAAATTATTTTTTTTATGAAATGATAGAGATTCTTTCCGATTGTAAGACGCCAAAAAAAAAAACGAAATTTGATGGAAAAAACTGACGGAATTACGCTCTCCATCGAAGTTAGACGACTTCGGCGGTATTTAAAATCGGCAATTTCGCCACCTTTGAGCCCCTATTTTCGGCTAAACAGGTTATTCCAGTCAACCAAACTCATAAACTTTTTCTTCTGCTACTCTATTTTTTCTATCGAATTGAGACAAGAAAATGCCCATTTACCGAATTTTCAACTTCCCAATAACATGGTCAGAAATTTGCAATTTGGCCAATTTCACGAAAATTAAAATATACGACCAAATTCAAAATAAGGTCCAGAATGAACAATGCAGACATTCCTGGCTCTAAAATAGATTTTCTTTGGTTCATCAGTCATGTCTCAGGTCCCTGTGATATTACTCTTGCTTTTTTTCATTTTGAATTTTTATTCAAACAAAAAAATAGAAGATTTACTGGTATGCAGACTACTGCAATACTGTAATAATTGTAAAAATTACATCAACCCATCATGACTGCGTATTAGAATGGCTATTGGACATTTATTGGACAATGACATCTTTTGTTTAATTTTGAATCATCTGGCAAAATCAAACATTTCCTGTACTATGTGCTCATTTCCAGGTTTTTATTAGTATAAAATTAATCAAAATCACCTCCATTCTATAAAATAGTTTCCATTTATGAAATGAGACCATGGAAAACGAGGTTACAACCACAAATACTATACGAAAATAGGACCTCAAAGTCGGCTATTTTATTAAAAAAATCGGTCGGAGTTTTTTTTTTTTCATTATGCACTGCGTGCTCCAGGATTTTTTTTATGTGGTGCACATGACCACACAGACCCATTATTCACATGTGGGCCTACTAGCTTTCTCCTGCTGATTTGAAGCGCTAGAATTTATGGTGAATATATACGTCAACACAGGTACCTCACTAAAACGTATATATACGGCCCGCGACAGTCAAAGGGTTAATGACCCAATCTATACATACCGGGCATCTCAGGTCAATTGAGGGAAATTTTGGGAAGGCAGGAAAGATAAAACGTTGATCTACATTTGGAAGACACCAGCAGTAAACAAAGGTAGATCTACATATGGACAGTTAAGAGTTTTAATTATTGTATATTTCTTTTGGGAGTGAGGAGCAGGGTCTGCACTACACCGGGTTTTTCTACATAATAAATATAAATACTACTTTTTGCCCTACATAAAGACTACAAATATTTTAAAGTAATGAATATACTGTGTATGTATTATACTTTTTATTGTTTTTAATGCCTAGTTTAATGTTAGCTTAATACAGTTCTCCTTACTTAGTCGAACAATAGTGTTACGATGACTCAGGACTTATGATGGGCTCTCTGGGCCAGGATTCATACCTTAATTAAGATATTTTAGAGCTGGATTTCCTCTATTTGGTTTGTTAATTATCAGTACACTGCTGTATAAATGTTCAAAAATACTACAAGAATGTTATAATTGGTGCAAAGATGACATTAAAACATTTATCAACACATGGTGGACACAAAAACCACTACATTTTAGTTTGGCTCCTCACTTAGGAGTGACAAATTTGTTTACCATTGTTGTCTTAGGACAGAACTCAGTCTTAAACCCTTTGAGGGTCGACAGTCCTCTCGAGACCGTTATAAGGGTAGGGCAATATATAAAAAAAAAAAAAAAAATTGTCTTATGAAAGATAGAAAATCTTTTCCCGTCATAATGACACCAAAATTATGAAATTTGATGGAAAAAATGACGGAATTATGCTCTCTCGAAGTTAGCAGGTTCGGCGATGTTTACACATCGGCGATTGTGCAAATTTGTGCCCCATTTATTTTTGGCCAATTCCACTGTACTGTCGACAATAAAACATGATATTTCGCTAGAAACTCCATTTTTTCTATCGAATGAGTGCAAGAAACACCCATTTTACCGATTTCTTAACGATCCAGTACAGTGGAATGATGTTGCAATTTTGCCAATTTCACACAAAATTTCAAAGTGCCAATTCCGAATAGGCGTCCAGAATAAACAAGAGAAAGACATTCATGGCACTTAAATGAATTTCCTCTGTTCATGAGTCTACGTTCTCAAGGTCCACTCTTACATTCTTTTGCTTTCTACTTTGAATTTTTATTCTCACAAAAAATAGAAGATTTTATGTTATGTAAGGGGGGGGGGGGGGGGGGGGGGGGTGACTTTTTTTTTTTTTTACTGCATTTGTGTAAAAATTGGTATATAATAAAGATTGGCACACTTGTGAACAGAATATTAGGACTCACTCAGTTGAGTGTATTGGACGCATGGCTTGTTTTGTTTAACTTTTCGAATACTTTGGTAAAAATCGAACATTTCTGCTTTGGCTCTATTTCAAGGTACTTTTCATTGTAAAACCAGTCAAAATCATCTCAATTTCTGTTTATGTCTTCATTTATATATGACGACCAAGATAAACTTGAATTCAACAATAAATACCTGGAGTTTACCTGGAGAGAGTTCCGGGGGTCAACGCCCCGCGGCCCGGTTCTGAGGACCAGGCCTCCTGGTGGATCAGTGCTGATCAACCAGGTGTTGCTGATGGCTGCACGCAAAACCAACATACGAGCACAGACCCAGGCTGATCGGAGTGTTTTATTCCCAAAAAACGTGTTCAAAGTTTTTTTTGCGCCTCATTATGTACTGTGTGCTGCAGGATTTCTTTTATACTGTGCACACTGACCCATAGACCCATTCTTTATATGTAGGCCTATCACCTTTTTCCAACTAGATTTGAAGGCGCTAGAATTTAGGGTATAGTCATCAAAAATCCTGGGTCGTAAGCCGTTACTAGTACTGCCGAAACCCCCAAAGGGATAAGTTTGAGAGGAGAGGCTACATACGTTATTCCTCTTCAAGGGGGGCGCCTTGGCGTGGTTGGTGAAGAGGCTCTTGCGTCTGAGAATTAGGACCTATCGGTCTCTTCTAGGGACCGACCTAATTTCCCCCCCCAATCTCCCCTCCCCTATCCCATTCCCCATCCTCCCCCTTTATCCTTTCTCCTCCTCCTCCCCACCCCCTCCCTTTTGCCTTCCCTTTTTGTCCTTTGGGATTTCCCCAACTGGCGCGCTTAGTCCTAGGTAAGGGGAAAGGATACGGGGTCCATCCATTCCGTTGAGGTTCTTAGCGGTGGCCGTAGTTTGCCGTGGATCTGGATCGCCTGGGGATGGCCCGATCCCTCTCCCGGTAGCCGGAGTAGATTTGGGTGTTTTTTGGGCGACGAGTGTATCTCTGGAAGCTCTTCACCTTTCGCGATTCCAGGGGTAGGTGGCGAGGAGGTATGCTTTGTGGCGGATATCCGGCGGGCCCTTCTTTTGTCCACCGAGGTAGTCGGCCAGTGTTGAGGTGCTATCCCGGAAATTTTTGTTAGTTTTAGCTGATGGGTGTAGGGTTTGGGGCGTTCCATGCTGCATCTGCGCTCTGCGGTGCTGGGGTCCTCTTCGAGGCGCGGAGGGAGATTTCTGGCCCTTTCATTCCTCTAGCGACTATCCCTCCCCGGTCTTCCCCCCCTTTTTTTTCTTTTTTTTATTTTTTATTTTCTTTTCTTCTTTCTTTTTTTTTCTTAAAAACAAAAAGAAAGAAGTAACCTAACCATGGCAGCCCTAGGTCCATGGATCCTGGTACCCCGGGCCCCTTATTGATACCGCACCCCGTTCCTGACTCGCCTCGTCTTTGGGACCACTGCTTCAGACATTCCTCATGCCTCTGTCCTATTATGCCGAGTGCTGTTTCCTCACCCGACTTCAGTTACTGAGGCCTCGACTGACTCCTTCGATTTATCGGACCTCGCTCTCCTCTGACTATGCTTAGCCTCTCCCTCTACGCGTGCAGCAATGTTCAAATGCCGGCCCCGACCCGTTCCACGTCGGACCAACTCTGGTCCCCGCCTAAATGCACCGACAATTCTGCTTGATTGATATTCTCCACTTCTCGTTTTCTCAGAAACGATTCGACACGTCCTTCACTATCTTTCCACGCTCAGTTTCAGACTGAACAGTGGGACTAAATTCTTCACTTTACGACCAACTTCCCTCTACTGCCTATCTTTCTGACCATAGTATTAGCAAGGCACTCCTACGCCATGTTGGTAAAGATATTTCTTTTCATGCTTTTTAAGAGCGGTACGCGCATCATTACGTACAGAATGTACCAGGCTCATGAGCTCTCTCGTCTTTCCCATATCGATATTGTCCCTGTCACTCTTGAAAAACATCATTCCCTCAATTCTTGTAGTGGTACCGTCATTCTGCCCCATACCATAGTTCACAAAATTTCCAGACATGTGGCACTGACATTCTAGAACAGCTGGAACTCCAAGATCTCCCAATCTTAAAGGTAGACACTTCGTTCTTCCTGCCCGTGGGCGGAGACGATACCCTAGCAATGTGGCTCGTTTAACTTTTGACAGCCGAGAACTCCCATCCTCATTTTAAATTTTAGCAGGACATCGGTTACAATTTTCGAAAGGTGATCCCTACACCACAACAGTGTAGAAATTGCTGGCGATTGGCCATCCAGCGAAATATTGCAGATCTATCGCCGAATACCCAGTCTGTGGTGCCGATGACCATTCTAATAGTCTTGCAATCGATCTCCCTCTTGCCTTAACTCTCATGAGGCTCACCCTTCGTACTCTCGCCGTTGTCAGGTCTATTTAACGATGGGGGAAATCCGGGTTACCCCCAAAGAGACAGAAGGTCTCCCTTATGCCATGGCAGTTTCTCATCTCCGCCTCCAAGGGAGACCCCCACGTGTTTCTTATTCCCGTGTTTCAAAACGTTCCCCCCCCCTTTAGTATCCCATCTTCTACCCCACCTCTGTGGTTACCTCCCCCCATAATCACCCCTGTATCTAATCCTTTTGCTGTCCTCGGCTCAGACGTCCCTACTTCAACGCCTCAGTCTAATCTCGCTTCTTCGAGTTCTCTCTCACAACCCTCAGTATCGACGAGACCTCGTACGGACACCTCCTCCAATCATCCCTCTACTTCTCAAAAGTCAAAAAAAGGTCCAGTAACACCTCCTACCCATCTTCCCCCTCCTCATTTTACCTCCTGTCTCTGTCCCTAGTTCTTCCCCTCTCACTGGTCAGTTACAAGTGCAGGAGGTTCACCCTCCTCCTCGTAATGTACCTTTCCTCCCCTGTTCCCTCCCAAGTTTCTTCCTCTTCTGCCACCTCCCAGGTTCCTGCCTCTTCTGTCCCCTGCCACGCTTCTCCAGTTCCCTCCACCCTTTCGCCCCCCCCTACCTTGGTTTACAGTCCAAATACAGTTCCAATCTTTACTCATCCTCCCCCTACCATTCCCAATATTGTCTCCCATACGCATCTCTGAATTCAGAAACACTTGAAGCAATCTCTGAATATATTGCAGAGACCAAACCATCAATGGACACTGATCCACCTTTCCGTCTTTCTCTTTTCCTCTGCTCCATCTGCGCAACTCCTTTCTTCACAGCGCACCTTTCCCTTTTCCATGCTTGAAATTTTTCACTGCCTCCGCATGTGGACTTTTCTAACCTTCTAGTCCGTGGGAAAAACCCTTACCTGCGGATTTCAAGTATCTTTATCATTGCCAATCATGGCCTATTTACAGTGGTTTTATACGAGGCCACAGGGGAAATTTCGGGGTGAGCTTCAGATGTTACTCTCCCAGTTTCCCCCTGTTGGTGTTTGCTTACAGGAACCCAAAAATTAACTCTGCTTTTTATTTCTCACATCTCAGGCTATAATTTATTGTTTTTCTTCAGACCCTTTTTTCTGATGGGACCTTTAATGAAAGTGGCCCTTCTTCTCCGCACTGTTATTCCGTACCATCAGCTATTTGTTCATACTTCCCCTGCATTACACAGCAGCCCGTTATCCACTTACATAGGTGGTATACGCTCTGTTCTTTATATCTCTCTCCTTCTCGGGCATTATCTATTCCGGATTTGCCTTCCTTGTTTCGTCATTACCGCCACCGATTCTGTTACTTGGTGTTTTTTAATGCCCACCATTTCCTCTGGGGGGGGTCTCACTGTGATTCCCGTGGAATTCAGTTAGAGGCTTTTCTTGCCACCACCCCTCCATGTTTTAAATACAGGTACTCACACCCATTTTGATCCTCGGACTCATTACTCTCTCTTGCATCGATCTTCAGTCTGCTTTTCCCTCCGCCGCTTTTAGACTTCACTTGGTCTGTTCTCCCGGACTTACATGACAGTGATCATTTCCCAATCATTTTACTTCCCCTTCATATTCGCCACCTCTTCGCACCCCACGCTGGCAATTTAATCGGGCAAATTGGAACCTTTACTCACACCTAACTGTTTTTAAAGAGGTTTCCTTTTTCGTCCTCCACGATGGGGCTTTTAAAACCTCTTCTCGTCCTCCGTTTTCACCGCAGCTTCTCATTCTATCCCCCCAAACTTCGGGCAGGCTTTCTCAGAAATGCGTGCCTTGGTGGTCTCCTGCTTGTGCTGTGCAGTACTTTTGGAAACGCGCTGCCATGGGGCAGGACCGGTACAATAGAACCACAGGGGCGACTCCTTAAATTTAAAACAGAAAGCATGCGATCGCTTGCCATTCATCCGCGACGCTAAACGCACTTGCTGGCGAGATTATGTCTCCACCATCACCTTGCTTCCTCTATGAGTGCAGTCTGGAAAAAAGTACGAAAACGAGTGGTAAAATTCTCCTGACCCGGCTCCTGTTCTGGGGGGTTGCCGTGTTGATATAGAAAACCCACTAGATGTGAAAATGAATTGGCAATCTTTCTGGTCCGTATTTCTCAGGGACTCCCATCTATGCCCCTCATTTCTTTCCTCAAAGTCTGCCAGAGATTTTGCACCTTGGACTTTTCTTCTCTCAGAGAAGAACAGTATAATGTGCCTTTTACCTTCAAAAAACTGGAGGCAACACTCTCAGCTTGTCGATCATCGGCAGCTGGGCCCGACGACATTCATATTGTATGCTACAACATTTACATCAGTCAGCCCTTGCAGTCTATTACGCCTTTACATCTTATTTGGCCCACAAGGAGTTCTTCCACAGCTGTGGAAATCGCCATTGTTCTCCCTTTCCGCAAACCAGGCACTACGGGACATGAAAACCCCCCACTATCGTCCCATTGCTCTTACCAGTGCAGTTTGCAAGTAATGGAACGCCTAGTAAATAGACGTTTAGTGTGGTATATTTAGAGACACAAAAGTCTCTCCACTCATCAATATGGCTTTTGTAAGGGGACGTTTTTACCATAGACCCTTACTACGCTTGGATACGTATGTTCGTAATGCCTTTGCGAATAACCACTCAGTTATTGCCATATTTTTTGACCTTGAGAAGGCATATGACACAACTTGGAGGTTAATATTTTAGCCCAAGCCCACTCCTTAGGCCTTCGAGGCAAACTACCATCCTTCCTTAAAAAACTTTTTAACTGACAGGCAATTTCCGTGTTCGGGTTAATAATGTGCTCTCCCCGGACTTTATCCAAGCTGAAGGTGTCCCCCAGGGATGTGTTCTGAGCACAAAAACTTTTTCTCCTTGCTTTTTAATGATTTGGCCTCTAGTCTTCCATCAAATATTTGGTCATCACTCTATGTTGATGAACTTCGCTATTGCCTGTGCAGGCGCTGACTGTCACCTCCTTACAGTTTCTCTCAACATGCAGTCGACAGTGTTCCAATTGGGCCACCACACGTGGGTTTAAATTTTCCAGCACTAAACCCACCCAAATCACTTTCACTAGACGCTCTGTCATCTCCGATCATCCTTTTACCTCTATGGCTCCCGTATCCCTGAACGTGATACAGTCAAGTTTCTGGGCCTCCTCTTTGATCGTAGGTTTTTCCTGGAAACCTCACATTACCTCTCTGAAGGAACTTGTCACAGCCGGCTGACCCCTTTTTAAAACCTTGCTCATCTTTCGTGGGGAGCTGATCGTCGAACCCTTCCCCTTTGCCTACATTCCACCTTTTTTATCGAAACTTTATTATGGTGACCAGATCTATTTAGCGGATCTCCTGCTACTCTTCTAGCCTTAACCCCATTCATCACCAAGGATTACGTTTATGCTTGGTGCTTTTCGCTCTTCCCCTGTCGAGAGCCTCTATGCAGAAGCGAACGTTCCATCCTTTTCCGATCGCCGTGGATGCCCATTGCCTGCGCTACTATGTACGCTCTCATGATCTCCGCAATCCTTCCATTTATAGAATGGTCACTGATATTAGTAGACATTCTTTATTTGTTCGCCGCCCCTGTTTACTCCCCCCTTCTTCTTCGCCTTCATTCGCTCTTGTCTTCTCTTCAACTACCACCTTTCTATGTACATGTAGCATCTCACTTTTCCCTTTCCCCCCTGGGAAGTTCCAGCTGTTCGAGTCTGTTCTTTCTCCCTCCCTTGCTCGAAAGCCCAACTGTCTACGTCGCTTCCGCTCTCTTTTTCTTGACCCCTTTCACTCTCATTCTCATGCCATTGCGTGTACACAGATGGCTCTAAGTCTTCTGACGGCGTAGGATTCGCAGCAGTGTTCCGGACAGGCTCGTACAAGGGCATTTACTATCTTCGGCTTGTATTTTTACTGCTGAATTATATGACTCCTTACAGCACTTATCCCTATTGCATCTATGCCTGTGTCATCCCTTTGTGGTTGTCTCAGACTCCCTTAGTGCTTTACAGGTATACAAAAATTTGATACACCTCACCCCTTAGTCCTTCGTATCCAACTTTGGCTACACCGAATCTTTACCAAGCATAAAGATATTTTTTTGTTGGGTCCCTGGTCATGTTGACGTACAGGGCAATGAACAGGCAGACACTGCTGCACGGTCAGCAGTACATGACCTACCAGTTTTCTATAGAGGTATTCCATTTACGGGACTATTTTGCTGCAATATCTTTCCCCCCTCAACCCGTTGGCAACAACGTTGGGCTACTATGCTTGGCAACAAAATTCAGTCTATTAAAACCCAGTATAGGTTACTGGCCGTCTTCTTATCACCAGTTGTCGAGGTTTGGAGACTACTCTTCTCCCCATCTTCGCATTGGCCCATACTCGTCTTACTCATGGATATCTCATGGAGAGGGTCTTGCTCCTCTCTGTGGAGAATTGCCAAGCTCCATTATCAGTCAGCCCCATTCTGTTGGACTGCCCACTTTATCAACGAGCCGCAAGAATTTTACCTCTGTCGTCGTCTTCGCTCCGCTGCTCTCTCTTTTCCTTCCCTTCGCTGATAGACCCACCTTTCCTCCGGGCACTCTCATTGACTTTTCACAACGGACGACTTACTTCACAAATTCTGATACCTTCAGCCTTTCTACTTCAATCTCTTGCTACCCTCTACCCCCGTACTATCCCCTGCCCCGCTGTTTTCTGTAACCTGCTGATCATCCCCCCTCCCTTCTGCCATCCAATTCCCTTGCTTCCTTCCCTACCCTGCAGCGCTGTATAGCCCTTGTGGCTTAGCGCTTCTTTTTGATTATAATAATAATAATACATATGTTATTGTAAACTTATCTGGTATTTGTATGCATTTATAAGTGGAAAAAATGGCATTCTGATTTCTGGCAATACTCACTTTCTGACGATAGCCTGGAACCTAAACTGCTGTATGAGTGGGGCCCTACAGTAGCCTGGAACCTAACCTGCTGTATGAGTTGGGCCCTACAGTAGCCTGGAACCTAACCTGCTGCATGAGTGGGGCCCTACAGTAGCCTGGAACCTAACCTGCTGTATGAGTGGGGCCCTACAGTAGCCTGGAACCTAACCTGCTGTATGAGTGGTGCCCTACAGTAGCCTGAAACCTAACCTGCTGTATGAGTGTTGCCCTACAGTAGCCTGGAACCTAACCTGCTGTATGAGTGGGGCCCTAAACAGTACCCGGGAAAACCAAACCTGTTTGAAATGAGGGTCCCCTTACATACCCGGGAAACCCAAACCTGCCTGCTGTGGGGGGGCCTACAGTACCCCGGGAAAACCTAACTCTGTTATGAGTTTTGCCTACCGTAGCCGGGAAACCCTTTAAATTTTTAGGATTTGGGGGCCCTACAGTACCTAAACCCTTTAACCTGCTGTATGAGGGGTTGCCCCAACAGTAGCCTGGAACCAAACCTGCTGTATAAAGTGGGGCCCTACATAGCCGGGAAACCCTAACCGCTGTATGGGGGGCCCCCTTTCAGTACCGGGAAACTAACCTCTGTATGGGGGGGGCCCCCCAACAGAACCCTTTAAAAACCTAACCCTGAAATAAAGTGGGGGGTCCTAAGTAGCCTTAAACCAAACCCGCTGTATGAGTGGTGTCCTACAGTACCCTTTAAAACCTAACCTCCCTGAAAGGAGTGTTTTGGCCCTACATACCCTTAAAACCAAAAACCTGCTTTTGAGTGGGGCCCCTACAGTAGCCGGGAAACCCCAAACCCCGCTGTATGAGTGGGGCCCTACAAAACCCTGGAACCTAACCTGCTGTATGAGGGGGGCCCTTTCAGTAGCCGGGGAACCCTAACCTGCTGAATATGGGGTCCTACAGTAGCCTGGAACCAAACCCCGC
This sequence comes from Cherax quadricarinatus, assembly GCF_026875155.1. Classification (NCBI taxonomy): domain Eukaryota; kingdom Metazoa; phylum Arthropoda; class Malacostraca; order Decapoda; family Parastacidae; genus Cherax; species Cherax quadricarinatus. The sequence goes on from NC_069452.1 coordinate 28,691,657, forward strand.
TGCATGAGGGGGGGTTTTTTCAGTACCCGGAACCTAACCTGCTGTAGGGGTGGTCCCCTACAGTCCCTGGAACCTAACCTGCTGTATGAGTGGGGGCCCTCAGTACCTGGAACCAAACCGCGAAATGAGTGGGGCCCTTTACATTACCCGGGAAACCTAACCTGCTGTAGAGTGGTGCCCTACAGTACCCGGGAAACCCCCTGTGTATGGTGGGCCCTACAGTAGGGGAAACCTCCCCTGCGTATGGGGGGGCCCCTACGTGGGCCTGGAACCAAACCGCGAATGAGGGGGGCCCTACAGTACCCGGGAAAACCAAACCCTGCTGTTGGGGTTGGGGTTTTCCAACATACCGGGAACCCTAACCTGCTGCAGAGGGGGGTTCCCTACATTAGCCTGGAAAACCTGCTGTATGGGGGGAGCCCAACAGTACCCCGGGAAAACCAAACCCTGCTGAATGATTGGGGCCCTACAGTACCAAAAACCCAAACCCTTCCCAGGGAGTGGGGTCCAAACAGTAGCCGGGAAACCTAAGCTGTATGAGGGGGGGGCCCTCAGTGCCTGGAAAACCTAACCTGCTGTTTTGAGGGGGTACGAGTGGGCCCGGGGAACCCAAAAGGGCTGTATGAGTGGGGTCCTCCAGTAGCCGGAACCAAACCCTGCTGCATGGGGGGGCCCTACAGTAGCCGGGAAACCCTAACCTGCTGTATGAGGGGGGCCCCTACAGTCCCTTTGGAACCAAAACCGCTGTATGGGGGGGGGCCCCTACGTAGCCGGGAAACCCAAACCCTTTCTGTAGGGGGGGGGGCCCTAAGTAGCCGGGAAACCAAACCTGCTGTATGAGAAAGTTCCTACAGTAGCCTGGAACCTACCTGCTGTATGAGTAGTGCCCTACAGTAGGGGAAAACCTAATGCTGTAGGGATAGTGCCTAAAAGAAAGCCTGAAACCAAACCTGCTGTATGAGAGTGTCCTATGTTCAATATTTGGGTAATACTAATTATTTTATACATAAGTTGTCAATACATTAACTTAAAAGGCTTTGGGCTTTTTTTGGGTGTTTTTATTATTGTAGAAACCCAAAATTTAGAATTATTTTGGAAATTTAAAACACTAAACTGGACTTGAGAGTTCAGAATTTTTTGGGTTTGATTTTTTACTATGCGGGAGAAAAAGTCTTCAGTTTTTTTACTTTTTTCAGAAAAGTTGGAAGGGGGTTCATTTGGGTTTGGGTTTTTTACAATGTTTTTTTTTTGTGACTTTTTAAAAACTTTTTAAGGAATATTAAAAAAAACCCGTCAGTAAAATATTATGAAAAGTTGTGTAAAAAAAAAGTTAGGTAGCAAGTTTATTCCCCTTTTATGGGAATAAGAAAGAAAGGTAATTTTAAAAAAAATAAAAATTTTGATGATAAATTTTTATAAAGGGAAATATATATAACATGAAAAATAAACAAAAAACTTTCAATTCAGTTAATGTCATGGGGGGATTCCCCAGTAATTATCTTAATTTTCCCCATGATGGTGGTGGCTGAGTCTCCCGGAGAACATTTGGCAGCTGTGGCACCTGTCTTGTGGGGGGATGGGGTCCAGGGCCTTTTTTAAATGGTTCCTTTTCCGTCATTACCAACACAAACATTAATGCTGGATGTAAAGCAACAATTGCCCCTCCACTCTCAAAATTTACCAACTTTTTTTTTAAACCGATTATGTCAAAAAGCATAACTAAACCCCCTTTCCCCTTAAACCCCTTCCAAAATTACCCCCTGTCCCTTCCCTTAAACCCCTTTCCCCAAATATACCCCCTGTACCCCCCTTCAACCCTTCCTAATATATCCACTGACCCCCTTTTCAATTTTTCCCAAATATACCCCTGTCCCTTTCCCTTAACCCCCCCTTAATATACCCCTGTACCCCCCTTAAACCCTTCCAATATTCCCCGGAAACCTCCTTAAACCCCCTTCCAAATAAATCCCCTGTACCCCCCTTAAACCCCTTCCAAATTTAACCCCCGTCCCTCCCTTCAAAACCCTTCCAATATTCCACGGTACCTCCCTTAAACCCTTCCTTAATATACCCCCTGTACCCCCCTTTAAAACCCTTTCCCTAATATACCCTTGTACCCCCCCTTAAAAACCCTTCCTAATATACCCCCTGTACCCCCTTAAAACCTTTCCAAAATTATCCCCTGTCCCCCCTTTTCCCCCTTTCCCTAATATATCCCCTTTTACCCCCCTTAAAATCCCCCAAATATACCCCCTGTACCTCCCTTAACCCCTTCCTAATAAAACCCCTGTACCTTTAAAAAACCCTTTCCAAATTAACCCCCGTACCCCCCTTTCCCAATTCCCTAATTTCCCTTTTACCTCCCTTAAACCCTTCCTAATTTTCCCCCTGTACCTCCTTAAACCCTTCCTAATATACCCCCTGTCCCTTTCCTCAACCCTTCCTAATTTACCCCTTTGTACCCCCCCTTAAACCCCTTTCCCTAATAAAAATCTCCTGTACCCCCCTTTAAACCCTTCCCCTAATATACCCCCTGTCCCCTCCCTTCCCCCCTTTCCAAATATACCCCCGGGTACCCCCCTTAAACCCTTTCCCTAAATCCCCCGGGGGTTACCCCCCTTTCACCCTTCCTAAAAAACCATGACCTCTTTTCAACCCTTCCCTAATATACCCTGTACCCCCCTTCAACCCTTCCTTATCCCTTTTTCCCTTTCCCTTAAACCCTTCCAAATATAATCCCCTAAAACCCCCCCAAATTTTTTCCAAAATTTTCCCCTTTTGTACCTCCCTTAAACCCCTTCCTAATTCCCGTCCCCCCTTCAAACCCTTCCTAATTTTTTCCCAATGTACCCCCCCATCCCCCTTCCGGGATATCCCCCCTGTACCCCCCTTCCAACCCCTTTAAATTTTTTCCCCTGTACCCCCCTTTCAACCCTTCCTAATATATCTCCTGAAACCCCCCTTTAAACCCTTTCCCTAAAAATACCCCCCTGTTCCCCCCTTAAATTTTTCCCCAATATACCCCTTTAACCCCCCTTTCAACCCTTCCAATATACCCCCTGAAACCCCCCTTAAACCCTTCCTAAATACCCCCTGTACCTCCCTTAAACCCCCTAATAAACCCCCTTTGTCCCTTTCCCTTAAATTTCCCTAATATACCCCCGTACCCCCCTTTAAACCCTTCCAAATATATCCCCTGTACCCCCCTTTCAACCCTTCCTAATATATCCCCTTTTACCCCCCTTAAACCCCTTTCCCTAATATACCCCCGTACCCCCCTTAAACCCTTTCCTAATACCCCTGTCCCTTTTAACCCCTTACTTTATATCCACTGTCCCTTTCCCTTCTTTCCCCCCCTTGATTTTTCCCCTTTTCCCTCTTTAAAAACCCCTTTAATTATCCCCTACCCCCCCTTTAAAACCTTTTAAAATATCCCCTGAAACCCTTAAACCCCTTCAAATTAAAACCCCCTGTCCCCCCCCTTAAAACCTTTTAAATATACCCCCTTTACCCCCCTTCAACCTTTTTAAATTATATCCCTTGAAACCTCCCTTCCCCCCTTTCCTAAAAATTCCCCCCTGTACCCCCCTTAAAACCTTCTTAAAACCCCCTTACCTCCCTTAAACCTTTTTAAAAAACCCCTTACCCCCCTTTCAACCTTCTTAATGTACCCCCTTTTCCCTCCCTTAACCCTTCCAAATTACCCCCTGTCCCTCCCTTAAACCCCTTCCTAAAAAAACCCCCTGTACCCCCCTTAAACCCTTTTTTTATTTAATATACCCCCTGTACCCCCCTTAACCCCTTTCCCAAAATACCCCTGTACCCCCCTTTCCCATTTTTCCCAAAAAAACCCCTTTTACCTCCCTTAAACCCCTTTCCCTAATAAAATCCCCGGGTACCCTTCCCTTCATTTCCTAATTTTACCCCCTTTTACCCCCCTTAAACCCCTTCCCTAATCCGGTACCCCTTCAACCCTTCCCTAATTTTCCCCCTTACCCCCTTTTCCCCCCTTTTTAAATTAATATCCCCTGTACCCCCCTTTAAACCCCTTTTTAAATATACCCCCGTACCCCCCTTAAACCCTTTCCAAAATATACCCCCTGTACCTCCCTTAAACCCTTCCTAATAATCCCCTGTATCTTCCTTCAATCTTCTTTTATACCCCCTGATTTTTCCCTTAAACCCCTTCCAATATACCCACTGTACCCCCCTTAACCCTTTCCAAATTATTTTTCCCCTTTTGTACTCCCTTAAACCCCTTTCCTTTATACCCCCTGTATTTTCCCTTCAATTTCCTAATATACCCCTGTACCCCCTTCCCAACCCTTTTCTAAACCCCTGTACCTCCCTTAAACCCTTCCCTAATATACCCCCCTGTATCTTCCTTCAATCTTCCTAAATTTTCCCTGTACCTCCCTTCCCCTTCCAAAAAAACCCCCTGTACTCCCTTCAACCCTTCTAATATATCCCTGTACCCCCTTAAACCCCTTCCCTAATATACCTCTGTACCCCCCCCCTTAACCCCTTTAATATATCCCCTATACCCCCCTTAAACCCTTCCTAATATATCCCCTGACCCCCTTAAACCCCCTTCCTAAAAATTCCCTTACCCCCCCTTAAACCCCTTTCCCTTTAATATACCCCCTGTACTCCCTTAAAACCTTCCTAATTATCCCCTGTACCTCCATTCAACCCTTCCTAATATATCCCTTTTTCCTTTCCCTTAAACCCCATCCTGGGAAATATCCCCTGAAAATTTTCCCTTAAACCATCCTAGGATATCACATTTTTCCCTTTCCCTTTAAACCCTCCAAAGGGTATCCCCTTTGTATTTTTCCTTAACCACCCTTTAGGTATCCCCTGTCCCTTCCTTAAAAACCACCCTAGGATACCTGCCCTTCCCTTCAACCACCCTGGGAATCAAAGTACCTTTTTTTCCTCCATACAAAGGGATATCACCCCCCTTGTACCTTCCTTCAAAAAATCCTGGGGTATCACCTGTATTCCCTTCAACCTTTCCCTGGGGATAGCCCGTACCTTCCTTAACCATCCTGGATACCCACCTGTCCCTTCCTTCAACCTTTCCTGGGATATCACATGTCCCTTTCCCTTCAACCAAAAAGGGAATCACCTGCCCTTCCTTAAACAATCCTAGGGTATATGTACCTTCCTTAAAAACCCACCCTGGGATATCACCGGGCCCTTTCCTTCAACCATATAGGATATCCCCCTGTCCCTTCCTTCAACCATCCTGGAAATTCACCAAAAATTTCCTTCAACCATCCTAGGTTTATCCCCTGAAAACCTTCCTTCAACCACCCTTGGATATCACCTGAAATTTCCCCACCTACATTGTACTTCTTGCCCAAAATTTTTTGAAATAACTGAACCTCAACAATTTTTTTTTCCTTCCCCCAGAACTGTTTTTTATATTACAAAAACTAAAAATTTTTATTCCAAATTAAAATTTAAAATTAAAAAGTTTGTTTTTTACTAGACAATAATTTTTTAAGAACAGTCAAAAGACCTGTACTTGATAAAAATTTGACAATGTGCAACTCTGGGTTCTTTATTGAGGAAAGTTTCGCCCACAGGGCTTTTTTAGTCCCTAGTAGGAGAAAAATTTTAAGAACGGGAAAAAGAATTTAGGTAATCAGTCCCTCCCAATTGAGTCATGGGGTTTGGGGCCAAACAATCTTGAATAAATACGGATATGAGCGGGTAGCAGTTATAAACCCTTTTTTGGCAGGAGAGGTGCAGGGAGTCATTTTTGGGGGTGTCACATTTTTTTCAAGGGGGAAGTAGGTTTGGGGCCCAAAAATTAGGCGAAACGAAAAATCCAATTTTTTCCCTTTAAAGGAAAGTATGATGGTAGGGGTGACCAGTAACTTCCCCGATTTTTGTTTTGAAGATTACGAAAGGGCTTAGGAAAAACTTATCATCTGGATGGGGGGGAAAGAAGTGAGATTCAATATGACCCGTTTTCTAAATTATACAAGCTGCCAAAGAAAAAGTTTATCCCTATAAAGAAATTAGATCAAATTTGAAATGACCCCCAAAAAGGATAAATAGGGTCAAATAAACTATGGGCATAAGAAAGGAAATTTATAGGGTATCAAAAGAGGGGAGGTTTATCTTTTGAATCAGTTAAAAAGGGACATTTAAAAAAAGGGGGTAAGAAAAGCTAAAAGGACTTGGAAAAAATTAAAATTTTCTAGGGATTTTAAAACTAACCCAAAAAAATTTTTTTCCCGGTTATAGAACAAAAATTAAAAGATAAAATAGGTCCCCCTTAAAAAAAAAATTGGGGGTTTTTTTTTGACAAAAAGAATGAAGTGCTCGATAAAACTTATAAAGTCCTGGAGAGTGAAAGTTGCCCAAAAATAAATGTACATTGTTGCATTGGTTTTTTTACTTTACATAATTTTTTTCTTCTTTAGCAAACTAAAAAAAATTTAAAAAAATGGAATATTTTTTTAGTGTTTCCGTTTAAAAAATGAGAGAAAATAAAAATTTTTTAAAAACGGGGCACATTTTTTATTCCTTTTTCATAAGAAACCCCCTAGTTAATTTTTTAAATGGACCTATTTTCTCTAAATTTTGTTCTATAGGGCCCGGAAAAAATTTTTGGGGTTAGTTTTAGAATCCCCCGGGAACTTTAATTTATACCCCTTTTTGGTTTTTTATCCCCCCTTTTTTTTGTCCCCTTTAAAAGTCAAAACTGATTCATAAGATGCCCTAAACCCCTTTTTTACTCCTAAAATTCCTTTTTTATGCCCCAGTAGTATTTGAAACCTATTAAATTTTCCTTTTTGGGGGCATTTTTTTGATCTAATTTTTTTAAATGGGTAAACGTTCTTTTGGGGCTGCATGTATTGGTTTTAAAAAACTGTCCCCTAATTTTATCCACTTCGTTCCCCCGTCCCAAAAGATATAAGTGTTCTCTAAAGCCCATGTAATTGCTAAACAAAAATCGGGACTGTTTTCGAATACCCTAAACCCTCATACTTCCATTCAAGTAAATGTATTCTTCCTGCCCATTCCTTTTGGGACGCCACTTCCCCATTGAAAAAAATTTAAAAACACCCCCCTATGACTGCTGCACCTCTCCTGCCATAAAGGTTTTTAACCTGTCTCCGCTCAATTTCCGTATTTATTCCAAAATTGATGGACTGAAAAACCTCGACCAAGGTTGGGGACTGATTTCCCCCCATTTTCCCCCTTTCTTTAAGATTCCCTTTTTTATGGATGATGAAGCCCCCGTGTGGAAAAGTTTCCTCAAAAAAGATACCCAAGAGTTTACATGTGTCTTTAAATTTTTCAACCCTGTCGGGTTTTTCTGAACCATTCATCTACAAAACCCCGTATTGCTGACCCTAATTTACTTCAAAAAGGGAAAAACCTAATTATTTCTGAGTGGGGTCCCCCCATGAACCCAAAAAAAAGGGGTGGAGGAAAAACCCCATCCCAAACAATATATTTTTGTTTTTTTATTGACAAAGTAAATTTGGGTTTTAAAGCTCCTTTTTGCCCGTATTTTTTTTGTCCCCCTTCTATGGGAAACTTTAAATTGGGTTGCCAAAGACAATTTAAAAAAAAATCCAATTCGCAAAGTGTTTACCCGAAAAATTTAAAATTTTTTCCTAGGGGTAAAGGGTTTGGGGACCGGAACCAAACCCCCGGGGGGGGGGGCTACCGTCCCGCCCAAATGAGTTTTAAAAACAAAAAGCCCGTAATTGTTTTACAGATGGTAGGATTTCTGGTGTCTTTTTACTGTTCATAAAACATGCAAATTTTAGGCACATCTTACTACTTTTTCTTAAAACTTGGTCACACTAAAACAAGCAAAGTACAAGCATACAAATACACACTCCTCTGGGGGTTTTTTTTTTCTTTTTCTTACTTTGGGATTTGTTTTAAAACCGGAAAACATGGAGCAATAAGCCCCTTTTCCCTTTTTAAACAAAATTTTTAAAAATTTTGGGAAAAAAGTTTTGTTTTTTTTTTTGGGGGGCCCCCCTTCATGGGATAAAGGCCAGTGCATTTTAAACCCTAAATGGTTTAAACAAAATATATACGTTCCTCGCCCAGTGCCCCCAATATTTTAAAAATAATTTTTTTTAAATGAAGTTTGAAGAAAATTTTTTAAGTGTCATAGGATTGAAATAAAAAAATTTTGGGCAGTACTTACTGAAATATGAGGCAGCATAACTCCCGTACTTGGGAAAGGTTTTTTGCCGATATACCTTTTTTTTAATTTTTTAAAATTTTATATAATTTTTTTTTGCTCGATAATTTCCAATTTATAGTATTCTTGCCATTTCAAAAACCCTTTTATGTTGTGAACAAAAATTAGGTCGAAATTTTACTTTAAATTGTCACAAAAAACTTTTAGAGGTGGACTTTTTCACCTGCCCGGTCTTTTTCTATTGTTAGGAATTTTTACAAAGTATTTTTTGGCCCCAAACAATGTTTTTTTGGGTACACTGGAAAATAGAAGAAGAAGAAGAAAGAAGAATGAGGAGGGGGGGAAGAAGGGAAAAAGAAGGAAAAAGAGGAAAAAGAAATTCCCTTGAAAACATGATGTTTATGACAAGCATCTGGAGGGGCAGTGATAAGATAAGGGAAGACATTTGTGGGCACCTGTTTAGGGTGCAGGATAAGATGGAAAAAGGGATGACATTGGATGAGCCGTCGGCATCTCGGGCCCCTGCTTAAATTCTCCCCCCAAAAATTTGTCTCTCTCTAAAGCTTGTCTCTTTTTCTGTCTCTCTGTCCCCAGAGAGACCATTGTGAACCAAAAGGTATTTTTTGCATTATTCTACAAGCACAGTATAGAACTCTGGATTTTTTTAGGTTTTCCTAGTAAATTTTCCTAAGTAAAAATTGTATTTTAAAGTTTTAACCTGTGGAGAGACAAAAAAAGAGATAGGCCCGGACAGATAGACAGAACGATAGAAGAAACCCAAAAATTGGGGGGCAACATCACTTTTCCCTTTAAATGGTGGAAAAGGTTTTAACAAGACATTAATCAGTGAAACCTTTTTTTGTTTGCCGCACTGTTTGCTCAGTGGTGCTTTTTTTAACTGATTCTCACACGAGGAATAAATGGTCCCCGATTTTTTTAAAATGGTGGGCCCCCTGAGGTTAAACCCCCTTCTATTTTTCCTTTACCAGGCATCTCAGGGGGCCCAAACTTGGGCCCAAAATTTCGGCAGGAAAAAAAAAAAAAGTTTTATAATTTACATTTGAGGGGCTACAGCAAAAATATATATACTTTGGAGATTTTTCCGTTAAAGAAAAAAGATTAAAATATTTAAAAAACCGGGTAACTGAAAATTTCTCTTGAAGTTGTATATATTTACAGAACGAATCAATATATAAAAATGAATTAAGAAATTGTTTTGGGAAAATTCAATAATAAATTTTTTTGGGAAAACATACCTTTACGAGGTTTTAAAACAAGGTTTCCCTCTGGGGAAAAAGTTCCTGACCCCTTCTGGATCCCAAACTTCAACCTCCACCTTGTACGGGTCACCTATCAATGGGTTTTGCCACCCCCTTTTGGGAGTGTTTACTGTGTTTTTAGGCTCCCAGCATGGTCTGCAGCTGCTTTTTTTCCGCTACCTTCTGTTGTTCCCTAGTCAGTACACTGGTTTTCCTCCTGTTTTCCCGGAGCTCTATTTCTGCCTTGTTCTGCTCCCGCAATCTAGGTCTTTCCCCGCCAAATTTTGGGGATTGGGTCTTCCAGTCCCCCATGCCCCCGGTACTTGCTCAAAACTGGGCAAAAGGGTTTTTTCAACCCCTCACTTATTTAAAGGGGAATGATACGCTCTTGTTTTTGTACCCAAAAACGTAACTTTTTCTGATGCCTCTTGTGCGATTTTATACATTTTTTTTGAACTGTTCCCCCCTGATGTAAATGGATACTTTTTTAGTTTTTTTATAACAGCTTCCATTCATAGGGCAAACGGGGAAATGGAATACATCTGTTTCCTTGCCGGGTGACAGCGGGGCCCGGTGAGTAGCATTCTTAATTGTTTCTTTTCCCCTTTTTTCACTGAGGAAACCGTTTTGTGGGCCCCAATGCAGAGGGCGTTTCGTCGTAGTTCTTAATCATAATTTTTTAAAGCACACTTTCCCCTCCCCTTTGGTTTTTCGTTATCCCGTAGAAAAAAAAATAAATTAAATTAGATTTTTCAAAAAATTGGAATGAATTTTAAAAAGGTTTTTAATTTTATGCCAAAAAAAATTGAATTCTATTAACTTACTCCTCAATTAATTGGTTTTTTATTGAATTTTACAGACACTCAAAAAATTTAAAAAAAAATTTCCCAAATTTTCATGGTTTCTACCATTACAACAAACACACATGGAGGGATAAATTTTTCAAAAGTCTTCATGTTAATTTACCAAAATACAAAAAATGGGGTTTTATAATGTTAAAATTCGTATTAAATACTACTTAAAAAACAAATACAAAATAAAAACCAAATTGTGGCGGGATTGGTTTTCATGACCCAAAATACCCAAAAAAGAAACCCAAAACAATTATTCTTTGGGGATTCTTTTTTTTAATGTAGACAGGTTTTAAAGGTTTTGGTTTATTGTTCAAATTTTTGCCGTACAATCTTTTTAGTAATTAAAAAATTTAAAATTCTCATTTTTTTGATTTTACTAGTAACATAAGTCACCTTATTTTTTTTCTTATTTACTATGTTTGGTTAAATAATTTGCTGTCGATATTTCTCTGTCCCTATTACTACATATTTTTTTAAATACTATCAATTTTTAAAACTTACAAAAAATTTTTAATTACCGTTTTTACTATAATACAAATTTTCTTTAAATTTTTTTACTCATTTTTAAAAACATTAATTTTTCCCAATTACCTTAAAACCCGTTTTAATACCACATTTACTATCTTTTTTTACTCTTAATTACCTTTTAAATGCCAAAAAAAATCAAGTATAACTTTTCCAGTGCAATTTTTTAAAGAAATTTAAAAAATTACTTTTTACTTATTTTTTTTAATCATTAATTTTTTACTAAAATTTTATTAAAAAACCAAATTTAATACCCGGGCCCTTTTTTCTTAAACAAGATGGGCCTCCAGATTTACAGAAGGAATTTAGTGAGCTACTCAAGTCCCCCGTAAGACCAGTTTTTTGCAACCCTAAAACCGATTAGAGTCGAAAATCAAAATGAATTTTTTATGAGAGAGCAACAAAATTTGGGTTTTAACACAAGCCTATCCGATGTTATCCTGACGCCAAATGACTTCGAACAGGCAATAAATGACATGCCCATGCACTCTGCCCAGCGCCAGACTCATGGAACTCCGTGTTCAAAAGAACTGCAAGAAGCCCCTATCACGAGCCTTTTCCATCCTATGGAGAGGGAGCATGGACACGGGGGTCGTCCCACAGTTACTAAAAACAACAGACATAGCCCCACTCCAAAAAGGGGGGCAGTAAAGCAACAGCAAAGAACTACAGACCGATTGCACTAACATCCATATCAAAAAAAATTTTTAAAAGGGTATTAAGAAGCAAGATCACCACCCATCTACAAACCCATCAGTTACACAACCCAGGGCAACATGGGTTTTGAACAGGTCGTCCTGTCTGTCTCAACTATTGGATCACTACGAAGAGGTCCAAAATGCACTAGAAGACAAAAAGAATGCAGATGTAATATATACAGACTTTGCAAAAGCCTTCGAAAAGTGTGACCATGGCGTAATAGCGCACAAATGCGTGCTAAAGGAATAACAGGAAAAGTCGGTCGATGGATCTATAATTTCCTCACTAACAGAAACACAGAGATTAGTCGCAACAGAGTAAAGTCCGAGGCAGCTACGGTGAAAAGCTCTGTTCCACAAGGCACAGTACTCGCTCCCATCTTGTTCCTCATCCCCATATCGACTAGACAAGGATGTCAGCCACAGCAAACCGTGTCTTTCTTTGCAGATGACACCCGAATCTGCATGACAGTGTCTTCCATTGCAGACACGCAAGGCTCCAGGCGGACATCAACCGAATTTTTTCAGTGGGCTGCAGAAAACAATATGAAGTTCACCGATGAGAAATTTCAATTACTCATATATGATAAACACGAGGAAATTAAATCTTCATCAGAGTACAAAACAAATTCTGGCCACAAAATAGAGCAAAATTTACCAACGTCAAAGACCTGGGAGTGATCATGTCGGAAGATCTCACCTTCAAGGACCATAACATTGTATCAATCGCATCTGCTAGAAAAATTACAGGATGAATAATGAGAACCTTCAAAACTAGGGAGGCCAAGCCCATGATGACACCCTTCAGGTCACTTGTTCTATCTAGGCTGGAATATTGCTGCACACTAACAGCCCCTTTTTCAAGGCAGGTGAAATTGCTGAACCTAGAAAATGTACAGAGAACCTTCACGGCGCGTATAACGGAGATAAAACACCTCAATTACTGGGAGCGCTTGAGGTTCCTGAACCTGTATTCCCTGGAACACAGGCAGGAGAGATACATGATTATATACACCTGGAAAATCCTAGAGGGACTAGTACCGAACTTGCACACGAAAATCACTCACTACGAAAGCAAAAGACTTGGCAGACGATGCAACATCCCCCCAATGAAAAGCAAGGGTTTTCACTAGCACGTTAAGAGACCATACAATAAAGTGTCAGGGGCCCGAGACTGTTCAACTGCCTCCCAGCATACAAAAGGGGGGATTACCAACAGACCCTGGCGTCTTCAAGCTGGCACTGGCAAGCACCTAAAGTCGGTTCCTGACCAGCCGGCTGTGGCTCGTACGTTGGTTTTGCGTGCAGCCTGCAGCACAGCCTGGTTGATCAGGATCTGATCCACCAGGAGGCCTGGTCACAGCCCGGGGCCGCGGGGCGTTGCCCCCCGAAACTCTCTCCAGGTAAACTCCAGGGAATCATTATTTTATACTTCCCATAACATTTTGTTGCCAAATTTCTAAGTTTGTATATTCAACTCCAACCTTTATATTATCCTGTGTACCTGTGCACTTGTGTGCCTCTGTACCTGTGTACCTGACTACCATCTTACTATCATATTATAACCAAGACATTGCCATTGTTATTTTTTACTTATTATTCTTTCGGTACTTTAATTGTGAATTTTATTTTGTCAATTTAAATCTAGTTATACTCTTGATCTTGTCAACAACCTATTACGACCTTTTAGTGCAATTGCAAGTGCCATTTCAATTTGTATTTTTATATTATAAGTTTACATTATAAGTCCTATTCTAAGATTGTTTTCATATCTTAGTGACTATATTGTGTGTGCAATTAGTGTACATTTCATTTCAATTACATTATTGTTCAAGGCCCTTAACTATCTTTTGCTAACTGGAGTTTACCTGGAGTTTACCTGGAGAGAGTTCCGGGGGTCAACGCCCCCGCGGCCCGGTCTGTGACCAGGCCTCCTGGTGGATCAGCGCCTGATCAACCAGGCTGTTGCTGCTGGCTGCACGCAAACCAACGTACGAGCCACAGCCCGGCTGATCAGGAACTGACTTTAGGTGCTTGTCCAGTGCCAGCTTGAAGACTGCCAAGGGTCTGTTGGTAATCCCCCTTATGTGTGCTGGGAGGCAGTTGAACAGTCTCGGGCCCCTGACACTTATTGTATGGTCTCTTTACGTGCTAGTGACACCCCTGCTTTTCATTGGGGGGATGGTGCATCGTCTGCCAAGTCTTTTGCTTTCGTAGTGAGTGATTTTCGTGTGCAAGTTCGGTACTAGTCCCTCTAGGATTTCCATGTGTATATAATCATGTATCTCTCCCTCCTGTGTTCAGGAAATACAGGTTTAGGAACCTCAAGCGCTCCCAGTAATTGAGGTGTTTTATCTCCGTTATGCGCGCCGTGAAAGTTCTCTGTACATTTTCTAGGTCAGCAATTTCACCTGCCTTGAAAGGTGCTGTTAGTGTTCAGCAATATTCCAGCCTAGATAGAACAAGTGGCCTGAAGAGTGTCATCATGGGCTTGGCCTCCTAGTTTTGAAGGTTCTCATTATCCATCCTGTCATTTTTCTAGCAGATGCGATTGATACAATGTTATGGTTCTTGAAGGTGAGATCCTCCGACATAATCACTCCCAGGTCTTTGACGTTGGTGTTTCGCTCTATTTTGTGGCCAGAATTTGTTTTGTACTCTGATGAAGATTTAATTTCCTCATGTTTACCATATCTGAGTAATTGAAATTTCTCATCGTTGAACCTCATATTGTTTTCTGCAGCCCACTGAAAGATTCGGTTGATGTCCGCCTGGAGCCTTGCAGTGTCTGCAATGAAAGACACTGTCATGCAGATTCGGGTGTCATCTGCAAAGGAAGACACGGTGCTGTGGCTGACATCCTTGTCTATGTCGGATATGAGGATGAGGAACAAGATGGGAGCGAGTACTGTGCCTTGTGGAACAGAGCTTTTCACCGTAGCTGCCTCGGACTTTACTCTGTTGACGATTACTCTCTGTGTTCTGTTAGTGAGGAAATTATTGATCCATCGACCGACTTTTCCTGTTATTCCTTTAGCACGCATTTTGTGCGCTATTACCCCATGGTCACACTTGTCGAAGGCTTTTGCAAAGTCTGTATATATTACATCTGCATTCTTTTTGTCTTCTAGTGCATTTAGGACCTTGTTGTAGTGATCCAATAGTTGAGACAGACAGGAGCGACCTGTTCTAAACCCATGTTGCCCTGGGTTCTGTAACTGATGGGTTTCTAGATGGGTGGTGATCTTGCTTCATAGGACCCTTTCAAAGATTTTTATGATATGGGATGTTAGTGCTATTGCTCTGTAGTTCTTTGCTGTTGCTTTACTGCCCCCTTTGTGGAGTGGGGCTATGTCTGTTGTTTTTAGTAACTGTGGGATGACCCCCGTGTCCATGCTCCCTCTCCATAGGATGGAAAAGGCTCGTGATAGGGGCTTCTTGCAGTTCTTGATGAACACAGAGTTCCATGAGTCTGGCCCTGGGGCAGAGTGCATGAGCATGTCATTTATCGCCTGTTCGAAGTCATTTGGCATCAGGATAACATCGGATAGGCCTGTGTTAATCAAATTTTGTGGCTCTCTCATAAAAAATTCATTTTGATTTTCGACTCTCAGTCTGGTTAGCGGCTTGCTAATAACTGAGTCATATTGGGACTTGAGTAGCTCACTCATTTCCTTGCTGTCATCTGTGTAGGACCCATCTTGTTTAAGTAGGGGCCCAATACTGGACGTTGTTCTCGATTTTGATTTGGCATAGGAGAAGAAATACTTTGGGTTTCTTTCGATTTCATTTATGGCTTTTAGTTCTTCCCGCGATTCCTGACTCCTAAAGGATTCTTTTAGCTTAAGTTCGATGCTTGCTATTTCTCTGAGCAGTGTCTCCCTACACATTTCAGATATATTGACCTCTTTTAGCCGCTCTGTTATTCTTTTCCGTCGCCTGTAAAGGGAGTGCCTGTCTCTTTCTATTTTACATCTACTCCTCCTTTTTCTTAGAGGAATAAGCCTTGTGCATACATCGAGTGCCACCGAGTTAATCTGTTCTAGGCATAAGTTGGGGTCTGTGTTGCTTAGTATATCTTCCCAGCTTATATCGGTTAGGACTTGGTTTACTTGGTCCCACTTTATGTTTTTGTTATTGAAGTTGAATTTGGTGAATGCTCCCTCGTGACTAGTCTCATTTTGTCGGTCTGGGGCTCCACGCATACATGTCTGAACCTCAATTATGTTGTGATCTGAGTATATTGTTTTGATATGGTGACATTTCTTATCAGATCATCATTGTTAGTGAAGATGAGGTCTAGTGTATTCTCCAGTCTAGTAGGCTCTATTATTTGCTGGTTTAAATTGAATTTTGTGCAGAGATTTAAAAGCTTGTGTGAGTGTGAGTTTTCATCAGAGCTGCCTCCTGGTGTTATTACTGCAACAATATTATTTGCTATATTCCTCCATTTTAGGTGCCTTAAGTTGAAATCCCCCAGGAGCAAGATGTTGGGTGCAGGAGCTGGAAGATTTTCCAGACAGTGGTCAATTTTTAACAGCTGTTCCTGGAATTGCTGGGATGTTGCATCCGGAGGCTTGTAGACTACCACAATGACTAGGTTTTGGTTCTCGACCTTTACTGCTAAAACTTCCACTACATCAGTTGAGGCATTAAGCAGTTCTGTGCAAACAAGGGGACCGGGCAATGTACGGGCCCAACCCCCCCCCTTTTCCCCTTTTCACTCTGTGCCCATCTTATGGTTTACCAAAACCTTTTACATTTTTTTTTACTTTTTTTTATTCTTTTGCCCCTTTAACTTGAATTTTTTTAAAATTTTGTAAAATTTAAATTTTTTTTTTAAAACTCTAACTTTGAAAAACCAACCTAAAAGACCTTAGTCGGCTTAGTGCAATTACAACTGAGAGTCTTGGCCTTTTTTTTATTATTAGTTTTAAACCCGTTGAAACTATAGCTCTTTCTAGCTAAATTAAAGTAAATTTACCAAATTCTTTATATTAGCCCAATAGTGAAATTTAAATAGTGAGGGGCGGGTGTTTTTTTAAATTTGTTTTTTTTATATTATTAGGAAAAACCTTTGTTGTACTTTGCTCATTCCGCACAACCCAACCCATTTTGTGCATTGTGACTATATTTAAACGCCCAAAATGCATAGCTTTTACTTGCCCAAAATTTCCCCACCCTACGGGATATCAGTACTAAAATTTCAACCCAAAAACCGGGAAATAAAATTTAACCAAAATTTTAAAAACCTAGAAGATGTTTGATCACATTGCCCCTGATCAAAACCTCCAAAACTGCACACAATAAAAAACCTTTTGGAAAGTACTGCCTTTTTACCCGCATCACAAGCCAGCACTATCCTAAACAATGCAAAAAAGCCCTTCATTTACTTAATTTCCACATCAGGTCCTTAAGCAAACACATGATGACCTCCAGCACCCCTTTTGAATCACAAAAGACACCCTTCTCTGCTTATTCTTACTGAGCCCTGGCTTAAGCGGGACATAATAGATATCTCCCTCTACCGGGGATACACAGCAACCCCAAAAACGGCAAAACCCTTTCCAAATTTTTTGGGGGGGGTATTGCAATCTTTTACTCTAACCAGTTATCTTGTATTACACCACTTCTTTAGTGATAAATTTTGGGAAAAGCCTTTTTTGCAAATTTTTACTAAAAAAAAAACCCAAAGACCCCCTTTATAAAAATGGGTGCCATTTAAACCGGATACCCAAACAAAAAAACCCAAAATTTCAGTGGGGAAACAAAAGGAAACAAATGACAACAGAAAAAATAAATTAAGCAAACCTTCTTTTAGCTGGAGATTTTCAACATAAACCCTTTTGAAACCTAGTTTGATCAGCCTGAAAATTTTTTTTCATCAAAAATTATGAAAAACAAACTTCTCTTCCCCAACAATAAAAAACCAAACCAGGCTCACTGAAACAGTGAACCATAAAAAGCCCCAATATGGGACCAAAAACTATCCACCCTTAAATAAAGGGATAATCACAGATAGCACTAAAGACCACTCCCCTTTCCTTTCTTGAAAAATTTTTTAGTAAACCCCCCACTTGTTTACAAAAAAGTTTCTTTTTTGACTCCATGTGGGGCCTTAATAAGGAAGTTCACCCCCTGACCTAGGACTGTTGATGCCAACGAATTCCCCCAAAGGCCAATGGTATTGTGAGTGGCCAGACATTTTTCTTAACAAATTATTAGCCCCAAAAACAACAAACTTTCCCCCTGAAAAAAGGGAAGCAGATCACAAACAAACGGCTTGGTTGCCCATGGCTAACCACACTTCTGAAATCCATTGATTAAAAAACAAACCAAAAATGAAAAGCAATTTAAAACAGGGGGTTAATTTCACAAAGGGTATTCTTAAACCCCTTTTCATTAGTCCTAACCAAAATAAAAGAAAACCAAAAAAACTTTACTACTTCCCGTAAAATTTGTGCACAAAGGGAGATATAAAAAAGAACCTGGGGAAAAACTTCTCCCGATTCTTGGGACCCACAAAAATGAAAAAAAAAAAAAGAATATTTCCCTAACTTAAAACCCAATGAAACACCATCCATCCCAAATGACACAGCAAAAAAGAAAAAGACCCTTTTTTCAACCCTAAAGGGTTTTAATCTCGCCAAAAAAAATCCCACAACCAATGCCCCTGCCGGGGACTCCCGATTTGGGGGTTTCCCAAATTCCTTCTATTCTTCTCCAACTGGCCCATGGAAATCACCGAGTTTTTAAAGTTTACCCTTTAAAAAAAAAATCAGGAAATCTGCTCATGTCCCCCCATTTTTGTACAAGCGAGGGCCCCCTGTCCTTTTTGCATTGCTATTTCATTACTTTTTAACAAGTCACAAAAAAAAAGGGCCCTTTTCCCCAAAATACTCAAACGGCAAGGGGGTTTTTCCAAACATAAAGGGGTGAAACCCCACAGAAAATTTAAAAAAAAACTATAGGCCAAAATCAAACTTTCCATTGCTATCCCAAAAACTTTTAGAAAATCGTCAAAGGAGACTAAAATTCATTTTTAACGGCACAAAAACAATCATTTCCCCCGCCAAATTTTGGATTCAGGGAAAAAAAAAAGCCTTTAAAAAAAGCAATCATAAAAATTTTCTAGATGTGGGTTTTTCACAGCATTTGGGAAAAAAAGGAAAAACCACTAGGAATTTTTTTTTGACCCAAGAAAAGCCCCCTTTAAAACAGTAGGGCCCGACATCCTTTCTCCACAAACTTGACCATTATGGAAAAAGGGCCATGGGGCTTTCATAATTTTAAATCTTTCCTTACTTTAAAAGGGACGGTATGTTTACCATTAAAGGGGCAAGCATCAGCAAACAAGCCACTTTTTACTGGGGTTCCGCGGGGAAATGTCCTTGGGCCCCTGCTCTTCCTCATATACAAACAATGATCTTCCAAACGGGATCTCAAAAACCTGAAAACCCCCTTTCTTTGCGACGACACGCTTAAAGTCATCCTTTTCACCCTAATCTTGCCACCCCCAACACCATTTTTAATGATGAGCGATCAAAAAATCGACTTGGGTGACAGCCAAAAAAAACTTATGCCCTTTAAAACTGACAAAACCTACTACTTATGTTTGGTAGCAAAGGGAGGGAAAGCGCAAATTAACTTTAAAATTTGACAACATCTAATTTTCCAAGGGTAATGAGGGGGAAATTCCTAAAGGCCAATTTCCCCGACAACAACCTGAAAATTCAGCACCCATACCAAAACATAACCCAAAAAAATATCCCAAAACCCGGGTTGGGGTCCTCTCCAAGATATGATTTCACATGCTGGGAAAATGCCCTTCCACGCTATACCCTTACTTTTTATATTTCCCAAACCCCACCCATTTATTTGTGCTTGGGGTTTTAAAATGGGAGCAAAAACACCTAAAGCCAATAATAACCCAAAAAAAAGCTGCAGTAAGAATAAAAACACTAAATCCCATCCCGGGGAACACCCCCCCCCCCCCTTCCTTTAAAAGTCTAAACTTTCTTTCCCCCTTTAGTAAAAACCACACTTAGTACTTTTTGGAAAACTAATCTAAAGGGGCCTTAAAAATTTAAAATTAACCTTGACCTAAAAAACTTTTTTGATTTGTTGCGACCGAAAACCCCCCAGGGACAACACCAGGGCACAAAAAATTTTTATTGACAATTTCCCCGGGGCTGGGTTAAAACCCTTTTCAAAAATTAATGGGATGTCAAAGGCCCTAAAATCTGGAACCCCTACCTAAAAAATTCTAAAATGCGACAACACAAACCCCCCACCCATTTCCATCAAAAACTCTTTTCCCCCAACCCCCGCAAAAAATTACACGAATCCCACCGGGGTTAACACTTACACCACTCACCCATTTGCCAAAAACAGAATATCAATCTAAATCTCAAAAAAATGAATTTTAAACTGCATAGTTGGCCCGTGATACCCAAATACTGAAACTAGTTAGTGCCAAAACAAAAGCTTCACATTGCTAACTCATAAACTATTTTTAGTCATTTAGCCATAATACCAACTTACCTCTAATTTGTATATTTTAAACTTAAGTTTTAATTTAAGTCTCCCCCGAAATGCCTACCAGCAGGGTTTTTGGTACACTCTTAAATTATTATTTTACTACATGTAAACCACACAATAACCAAATTCTGTAAACTCAGCATTGTAATCCTTATAGAGAATAAACTTTGAATTGAATTGAATTGAATTGAAAAAGTTCCTGACTTCATTTATAAGTTAAGAGCTGTCACCTATATCAACTTATTTTAAACCCTTTTTATTGTTATGAAACACATACAGAACAGGATACAGTTGTAGTTAACTGTGGGTCAGTGATTTTATTTGGCCAACTGACTATTCTGTTGATGTCATAATGTTGGTCAAACATATTCTAGACTCAAGCAATTCTAGGAATAAATTACTCAATGAAGTAATTTTCGGAAAGGCTACAGTTAATTGCTCCTTGCTACTGTCTTTTGTGTAGAAGCTCTTTTTCCGCTGTCGCAGGGGGAGCCAAGTGGGGTACTTTGACAGTATTCCTTGTACTTTAACAGTAAGGCACCCACATCCTCGGGATTGAAATCTACGAAAGACAGATCGCCGGGAGAGAATGAGTTGTTTTGTCTGTTCCCTTCTGCCAAGAACTCAGATTGATGGGGGGCAGGAATCCAAGAAATGGCATACTAACATGTGAATATATTATGCCTCATAAGAATCTTGCAACCTCTACTGTTGACGATAAAAGGGTACATCTAAGTAAGGTTCCCAAACCCCTTTTTTTTGCAAGATCTAAATGGGTTTTCTTCATATTTGGAGTCAAATTTCCCCCAAGGGTGTCAAGTTCTCCCCAGGTACTAACACTCTCCCTTTCATTTTACCAAGTTTCAGCATTCCCCTCATGGGCCTAGCCCCAAAATAATTTGTGAATCTCATACAAATGTGTGTGCCATCATTTTTCCTGGTTGATGGGTTCCCATTTTTTATGCAGTCCCCACCCCACCCATAAGGGGTCGGGGGTCGTGTCAGAACAAAATTGGTAAAAAATCACAAACTCTATAAATTGTAATTTCAGAACAGGAAAACTATAAAAATTTAAAAAAAAAAAAAAAGAAAAAAAGGATATCAGAACATTTTTGAAAGGGGCGTATCCACATTCCCCGGCGTAAGGGGGCACCCCCCCGCCAGCTTGCTGTCTTATATCTTGGTAAGTTTGGCACTAATTTTTTTTTTTTCACACAGAAAATTCCCTCTTTGTTTCAAAAAAAATAAATAAAAATCAAAATTTTGGGAGTGCTAGCAAAAAAAAAGTAAAATCTACGTTTGGGACATTTTAAGATTTAAACCAAAATTTTTTAAAATGGGCAAAGTGACTTTAACACACTTTAAATATTATTGACACAAACTCACTACATATAGTAGCGCTTCTTAGCAATAAATTTTATTTAATTTAGGGTTTTGGGAACAGAATTTTGTCACTAAGTGAGGAAGCGTATACGTAAATTTAGTGTTTGAATGTAAACATTTTTTATACACATTAATATCATAAATTTAACATTAAAATTTAATTAAAAAACTGAAAAAAAATTATATGTTACATCATAAATTTTAAAGAATAAATTCACTGGGGTTTTTGCTGCAGATAGGGGGATTTTTTTTGCCAAAAATTTAATACACCATTCAATTTTAAATCCTACAAATTCCCAGTCATTTTAGTTTATTTATTATTAATTTTTTTTTTTTTTTGTTTAAAATCTCTCAAACACTCAAACAAAACTTTTTTCTTTCTTCCTACAGTTTAATTGTTAAAAAAAAAGTTTTTTGACTTTGTTTTCTGCAATATAATTTGCACAAAAAGGGTTTCTTTGCACATCTACTCACCCTCAGTTGTTAAATTTGCGGGTTTTTCCCGGGCCCGGGGCCCTTTTTAAATGCGGCCCGACCTTGACTCCCTCTTTAGGGGGTGTCTGGACCTAATCTCCAAGGGGGGGGCACAATACCTCCCCCTCTTTGGACAAAATGTCCCCCCGGCCAAGCCCCAAGCTAGGCCCCTCTGGTCTGCCATCCCCCCCCCAAGGGGGCAAAGGGAAGACAGTCTTAGAGCTAAAAGGTCGGGCTCAGGCCCTACCCCACCCTAGAAGGGGTTTGCATGGGGGTGATATCTGTTCTAAGGGTAGGGCCAAATCTGAGAAGGCCAAAAAATCTTATATTATTTCCCATAAATTAATTAAATACTATTAATAATTTCAACATTCAAAAAATTAACAAAAAATAATTTTTTTTTAAAGAAACTATACTTTACATACCAAAACAAAGAGAACTAAATAAATTGACTAATGAAATAGATAAATGAACTTTAACTCACTTTTCCTTTACTGAAAAATCTTGTTGGGGCTAATATTTAACCCACGGGTTTTTTTATCTTCACAAATTTATCTAATATGGGAATATAATAACTAAAAAACCTGATATTCTCTAGAATGAATACATATGCATTACTTACGTGGTAGTTAGGGGTGGTTGTTGTTGTTGTTGTTTTTGTTGGGTTTATAAGGGCCCTGCAGCAAAATCAATAGTGGTGGGGAGTGGCAGGCAATGATCACCACCACTAATCATATTTCTATCAACTGATAACCATAGTCACACTGAAAAAAATGTATGTAAATTTTTAAAAAAAGGAATTTTGTATAAAAACATAAAAGAGAATGTAAAAAATAAAGTGGTTTTTATGGGAATGTAAAGAAAAAAAGCGGGTTTTTGACTGCTAGCGAGGTTTTCTGTGGTAGAAAATAAGCAGGGCAGCTATGTTTTAAATGCCCCAATCATTCCAAAAATGTTTGGGAAAAGTTTTATGTCATTCTTTTCTATTGCTTAATCACTTTAAATTACTTGCACAAATTTAAAGCTACACATTATATGGTGGCACTATGCTTTTTTTGACTCCTGCGCTTTAGTATCCACATATGTAGAACCTGAATCACTGAAGAAGGCACATTCTCCCCCTCTCTTCCCTTTACAAAAGGGCTAGCACTAGGAAATTTCTTTGGCCGTGGGGGGCTTATACGCGCGCAATCAATCAATAACCACAAAAACAATGGGTTTTAGTGAAATTTTGGGTAATACAAAGAGGCTTCCTCACTCACCAAGACCAGCCCGACGACGACGAATGTGGGAGAGAGGGGAGTGGTGCTTATAATACGGATGATCTCCAAAATATCATCGATAACCGGATAGAATTTTTGGCCCAAAAAAAGGGGGGAAAAACCCAAATTTGGGCCCAAAATTTCCGGAATGGCCAATAACCAATGGTCCACTGTATTACATCCACTTTATGGACTCCATGCTCACATACGTCAAATGCTGATTCAAATTCCATGCAGACTACATCTCCATTTCGGTTTTCTTCCGAAGCCTCAGTGTTTGTCAAAATGATATAATAGTTGAGTTTGGTTAAGTAGATGGTACAGGAGACCATCATTTAACATGAGTTTATTTGGCAAGATTTGTTTATAGCATGATTGAAAAATTGTGGCACAATTTTATGCAACACTTCGTAAAATTAACTTTACACGGTTCAGTTTGTGGGCGTGGAAAAATTTTCGTAGCTTAAGCTGCCTCCTTGTTGTGGGTCAGCACATAAGAATGAGGTAAATATGAGTTTTTGTGATGACTGACTAACTTACTGATTGACTTACTTACTGACTTACTGATTGACTTACCGACAGATTGACTTACTGACTGACTGACTTACTGACTTGATTGACTGACTGACTTGATTGGCTTACTGACTTGACTGACTGACTTGACTGACTGAATTACTGAATTGACTGACTGACTGAATTACTGACTTGACTGATTTACTTAATTGACTGATTTGACTGACTTACTGATTTACTTACTGATTGATTTACTGACTTGACAGATTTACTGACTGGCTTAAAGTTAGACTTCTTCACTGAGGAGGACCCTGAAATGGTGTCAAGAGCAGCTGATGCCTTACCGTCAGTTGTATAATATAATGCTGGGTAAAATAGAACGGAAATCCATTACAGAATTTATGCACACTCTAGTACAACCATCAAATTTAGAACCAGAACCTCTACCATCCACTTCAGTTCAGTAGGACCTCAGCAAAACTCTCCACAATCATTTACAAACAACATCACCCACAATTTAAGGTAAGAAATACTATTATTTCTGTTGCACTTGTAGTCTTAAGTAGTGAAAACAACATAATACATCAAGACAATGAACTACAATTACATATTCACTTTTGTTTTTGTAAGAACTGTTGGCCTAAAAAAAAAGTTGTTTGGCATTTTGGGGCTCCCAGGAATATAACCCTATTTTTCCCATAAGTTCTTCAGTTCATCTAAAACGGTTTTTACCTAACACAGCATTTTCATGTATGTTACTACTGTGTTTAATGATGGTCTACTGTACTTTTCCATAAAAAACATTAATTTCAACTGTTTTTCTTTCAATAACAAGCTCTACAAACAAACCTACGGCATGGGAATGGGGTCCCCCATCAGTGCCGTCCTAGCCAACTTATACATGGAACACCTAGAGTCCGAACACTTCGCCAACATCATCCCTTCAAGCGTCACTTGGTTACGTTACGTGGACGATGTCCTCGTAATAACTCCCAAACGTTTTGATGTACGGGATCTTCAGGCAAGGCTCAACGCAGTTGAACCGGCGATCCAGTTTACACTAGAAGAAGAGTCAAATGACAAGCTACCTTTCCTCGACGTCCTCATTCACAAAGTAGACAACAAACTAAGATTTCAAGTTTATCGGAAACCCACCATAAAAATGATCTCACACACTTCTATTTCCAGTCAAGATACCAAGACCAAAAGGCATCATCATCGGTTTTTTCCTAAGAGCAACCGAATTTTGTAGTCCTGATTTCTTGACGAGGGAATGTACATACATTCACCAAACATTCACTGAGTTACATTTTCCTCCTTTTTTCATCAAGGACTGCAAGAAAAGAGCTCTTCAGATCATTAATTCTCCACGCATCAACACCACTCCCAACAAGTTATAATTCTTCCCAACTGCCAGGTTGCGCTGAACGTCTCAAAAGTAGTTTCACAAGCTAACACCAGAGTCGCCATCGCTTCTAGCACTTCAATGAAGGATCTAACCAGGACAAAATCCAAGCACCACAAACCCAGGCAATGCAGGAGTTACACTAAAACCCTGTGGAGGCTGTGACAAGATCTATGTAGGTGAAACAGCAAGAAACCTCGACACCCGCCTCAATGAACACATTTACGCATGTGGGAACGATAACTTGAACAACGCCTGTGTACAACCCCCGAAATTCCACCAATCATCTATGAAATTTAGAGACGCCCAATTAGTGATTAAAGAAACTAATTTCCGCAGACGCAAGTGCCTCGAATCAGAAACTGATCGCTGTTTCGAATAAAATTTAAAACCCAAACAATGGCAGCTTCACCATCTCCGAAGTCTTAGCAAGAACCTCCTGAAACAGTAAACCCTCCCTTTCACATAGTCTCTCCTGTTGTACTACACAAAGCACATTACAGAGAGTGAACACTGAAACAACCTGCCTCTTTCCAGTCTTATTTGTCCAACCTATTTTTATGTTACCCAAGTAATAGCTTTTATATCCTTTTACTCATGTACGAATTAATTGCTCTACCATATTGTATTACTTTTATCACTACCACTACTACTACTACCACCACCACTAGTGAACATCGAAATGGTACCTCACTAGTATTGCACCTCACTCTGAGCCTTTATATACCCTCTGTGTCCGTGTATTGTTTGTAATGGCTTGATAAAGCTCCTGGAGAGCGAAACGTTGCCACAATAAATGTCACATTAGTTGCACTTGTGTCCTTTTACTTTACATAAAATCTCTTACATGAATAAATAGAGCATGGGAATGGCCCCTTAATTACTCTACCATATTGTATTACTTTTGTCACTACCACTACTACTACTATTACTACTACTACTACTACTACTACTACTACTACTACTACTACTACTACTACTACTACTACTACTACTACTACTACCACTACCACTAGTGAACATCGATATGGTACCTCACTAATATTGCACCTCACTCTGAGCCTTTATATACCCTCTGTGTCCATGTATTGTTTGTAATGGCTTGATAAAGCTCCTGGAGAGCGAAACGTTGCCACAAAAAATGTCACATTAGTTGCACTTGTGTCCTTTTACTTTACATATTGTCGGTAATTCTACCAACTTTATTACAAAAAAACATTAAGCTGAAATCACATTGTTCCTTAAAAGACTATGATCTGTGAGGTGATTGCTGCTGCTCTGTAATTTTTTGCCATCACTCTGCTGAATTTATGGTCTAAAGGAGCTGTGACAGCTTTTTTAAAGAGCTTTGGAATTATACTTGAATCTAAGCTCCTTCAAAGAGCACTAAGTACTTGTGATAATGTTACTTTTATTTGTTTACAAATATTGAATTACTGGAACAACAGCCAGATGTAGTGTTTATGTTATCTATTAGACCCAGATGTAGTGTGTATGTTATCTATTAGACCCAGATGTAGTGTGTATGTTATCTATTAGACCCAGATTTTAGTGTGTATTTTATCTATTAGACCCAGATGTAGTGTGTATGTTATCTATTAGACCCAGATGTAGTGTGTATGTTATCTATTAGACCCAGATGTAGTGTGTATGTTATCTATTAGACCCAGATGTAGTGTGTATGTTATCTATTAGACCCAGATGTAGTGTGTATGTTACCCATTAAAACCCAGATGTAGTGTTTTATTTTATCTATTAGACCAATGTAGTGTGTATGTTATCTATTAGACCCAGATGTAGTGTGTATGTTATCTATTAGACCCAGTTGTAGTGGTATGTTTTTTCTTTTAAGCCAGCTGTAGTGTGAATGTATCTATTGGGACCCAGCTGTAGTGTGTATGTTATCTATTAGACCCAGATGTAGTGTGTATGTTATCTATTAGACCCAGATGTAGTGTGTATGTTATCTATTAGACCCAGCTGTAGTGTGTATGTTATCTATTAGACCCAGCTGTAGTGTGTATGTTATCTATTAGACCCAGATGTAGTGTGTATGTTATCTATTAGACCCAGATGTAGTGTGTATGTTATCTATTAGACCCAGATGTAGTGTGTATGTTATCTATTAGAACCAATGTAGTGTGTATTTATCTTTTAAAGACCCAGATGTAGTGTGTATGTTACTATTAGACCCAGTTGTAGTGTGTATGTTATCTATTAGACCCAGATGAGTGTGTATGTTATCTTTTAAGACCAAGATGTAGTGTGTATGTTATCTATTAGACCCAGTTGTAGTGTGTATGTTATCTATTAGACCCAGATGTAGTGTGTATGTTATCTATTAGACCCAGTTGTAGTGTGTATGTTATCTATTAGAACCAGATGTAGTGTGTATGTTATCTATTAGACCCAGATGTAGTGTGTATGTTATCTATTAGAACCAGATGTAGTGTGTATGTTATCTATTAGAACCAGATGTAGTGTGTATGTTATCTATTAGACCCAGATGTAGTGTGTATGTTATCTATTAGAACCAGATGTAGTGTGTATTTAACTATTAGAACCAGATGTAGTGTGTTGGTTATCAATTAACCCAGATGTAGTGTGTATGTTATCTTTTAGAACCAGAGTAGTGTGTATTGTTATCTATTAGACCCAGATGTAGGGGTGTATGTTACTTTAGAACCAGATGTAGTGTGTATGTTATCTATTAGAACCAGATGTAGTGTGTATGTTATCTATTAGACCCAGATGTAGTGTGTATGTTATCTATTAGAACCAGATGTAGTGTGTATGTAATCTATTAGACCCAGATGTAGTGTGTATGTTATCTATTAGAACCAGATGTAGTGTGTATGTAATCTATTAGACCCATGTGTACTATGTACACCTGCCCAAAATGCCTAGTCAAGCTAGGCATGAAAGTGGCCAATTTCTGTAATTATTTTTTTGTAATATGGAAACCACACATTGTAGCCAATATCCTTTAATATGTGAACCCCACATTGTAATCTTTATAGAGAATAAGCTTGATTGATTGATGTATGTTATCCATTAGAACCAGATGTAGTATGTAAGTTATCTATTAAAACCTGGTGCACTACAGTATTAACAATATGTAGACGAAGTATACACAGACCTTATGAAAGTCTTCGATAAGAGTGACCATGGCGTAATAGTGCACAAAATGTGTGATGAAGAAATAAGAGGAAAAGTTGGTAGATGGATCCATAACTTCGTAACAAATGGAAAACAAAGATTAATAGTAAACAGAGTCAAGTCTGAGTTGGTTACAGTGAAAAGCTGTGTTCCTCAAGACACAGTACTCACCCCCATCCTTTTATCCTCATATCTGACACAGGCAGAGATGTAAGCCACACAGTACTCACCCCCATCCTTTTATCCTCATATCTGACACAGGCAGAGATGTAAGCCACACAGTACTCACCCCCATCCTTTTCCTTATCCTCATATCTGACACAGGCAGAGATGTAAGCCACACAGTACTCACCCCCATCCTTTTATCCTCATATCTGACACAGGCAGAGATGTAAGCCACACAGTACTCACCCCCATCCTTTTCCTTATCCTCATATCTGACACAGGCAGAGATGTAAGCAACACAGTACTCACCCCCATCCTTTTCCTTATCCTCATATCTGACACAGGCAGAGATGTAAGCCACACAGTACTCACCCCCATCCTTTTCCTTATCCTCATATCTGACACAGGCAGAGATGTAAGCCACACAGTACTCACCCCCCATCCTTTTCCTTATCCTCATATCTGACACAGGCAGAGATGTAAGCCACACAGTACTCACCCCCATCCTTTTCCTTATCCTCATATCTGACACAGGCAGAGATGTAAGCCACACAGTACTCACCCCCATCCTTTTCCTTATCCTCATATCTGACACAGGCAGAGATGTAAGCCACACAGTACTCACCCCCATCCTTTTTCCTTATCCTTATATCTGACACAGGCAGAGATGTAAGCCACACAGTACTCACCCCCATCCTTTTCCTTATCCTCATATCTGACACAGGCAGAGATGTAAGCCACACAGTACTCACCCCCATCCTTTTCCTATCCTCATATCTGACACAGGCAGAGATGTAAGCCACACAGTACTCACCTCCATCCTTTTCCTTATCCTCATATCTGACACAGGCAGAGATGTAAGCCACACAGTACTCACCCCCATCCTTTTCCTTATCCTCATATCTGACACAGGCAGAGATGTAAGCCACACAGTACTCACCCCATCCTTTTCCTTATCCTCATATCTGACACAGGCAGAGATGTAAGCCACACAGTACTCACCCCCATCCTTTTCCTTATCCTCATATCTGACACAGCAGAGATGTAAGCCACACAGTACTCACCCCCATCCTTTTCCTTATCCTCATATCTGACACAGGCAAGATGTAAGCCACACAGTACTCACCCCCATCCTTTTCCTTATCCTCATATCTGACACAGGCAGAGATGTAAGCCACAGAGTACTCACCTCCATCCTTTTCCTTATCCTCATATCTGACACAGGCAGAGATGCAAGCCACACAGTACTCACCCCCATCCTTTTCCTTATCCTCATATCTGACACAGGCAGAGATGTAAGCCACACAGTACTCACCCCATCCTTTTCCTTATCCTCATATCTGACACAGGCAGAGATGTAAGCCACACAGTACTCACCCCCATCCTTTTCCTTATCCTCATATCTGACACAGGCAGAGATGTAAGCCACACAGTACTCACCACCATCCTTTTCCTTATCCTCATATCTGACACAGGCAGAGATGTAAGCCACACAGTACTCACCCCCATCCTTTTCCTTATCCTCATATCTGACACAGGCAGAGATGTAAGCCACACAGTACTCACCCCAATCCTTTTCCTTATCCTCATATCTGACACAGGCAGAGATGTAGAGCCACACAGTACTCACCCCATCCTTTTCCTTATCCTCATATCTGACACAGGCAGAGATGTAAGCCACACAGTACTCACCTCCATCCTTTTCCTTATCCTCATATCTGACACAGGCAGGGATGTAAGCCACACAGTACTCACCCCCATCCTTTTCCTTATCCTCATATCTGACACAGGCAGAGATGTAAGCCACACAGTACTCACCCCCATCCTTTTCCTTATCCTCATATCTGACACAGGCAGAGATGTAAGCCACACAGTACTCACCCCCATCCTTTTCCTTATCCTCATATCTGACACAGGCAGAGATGTAAGCCACACAGTACTCACCCCATCCTTTTCCTTATCCTCATATCTGACACAGGCAGAGATGTAAGCCACACAGTACTCACCCCCATCCTTTTCCTTATCCTCATATCTGACACAGGCAGAGATGTAAGCCACACAGTACTCACCCCCATCCTTTTCCTTATCCTCATATCTGACACAGGCAGAGATGTAAGCCACACAGTACTCACCCCCATCCTTTTCCTTATCCTCATATCTGACACATGCAGAGATGTAAGCCACACAGTACTCACCTCCATCCTTTTCCTTATCCTCATATCTGACACAGGCAGAGATGTAAGCCACACAGTACTCACCCCCATCCTTTTCCTTATCCTCATATCTGACACAGGCAGAGATGTAAGCCACACAGTACTCACCCCCATCCTTTTCCTTATCCTCATATCTGACACAGGCAGAGATGTAAGCCACACAGTACTCACCCCCATCCTTTTCCTTATCCTCATATCTGACACAGCAGAGATGTAAGCCACACAGTACTCACCCCCATCCTTTCCTTATCCTCATATCTGACACAGGCAGAGATGTAAGCCACACAGTACTCACCCCCATCCTTTTCCTTATCCTCATATCTGACACAGGCAGAGATGTAAGCCACACAGTACTCACCCCCCATCCTTTTCCTTATCCTCATAGCTGACACAGGCAGAGATGTAAGCCACACAGTACTCACCCCCATCCTTTTCCTTATCCTCATATCTGACACAGGCAGAGATGTAAGCCACACAGTACTCACCCCCATCCTTTTCCTTATCCTCATAGCTGACACAGGCAGAGATGTAAGCCACACAGTACTCACCCCATCCTTTTCCATTATCCTCATATCTGACACAGGCAGAGATGTAAGCCACACAGTACTCACCCCCATCCTTTTCCTTATCCTCATAGCTGACACAGGCAGAGATGTAAGCCACACAGTACTCACCCCCATCCTTTTCCTTATCCTCATATCTGACACAGGCAGAGATGTAAGCCACACAGTACTCACCCCCATCCTTTTCCTTATCCTCATATCTGACACAGGCAGAGATGTAAGCCACACAGTACTCACCTCCATCCTTTTCCTTATCCTCATATCTGACACAGGCAGAGATGTAAGCCACACAGTACTCACCCCCATCCTTTTCCTTATCCTCATATCTGACACAGGCAGAGATGTAAGCCACACAGTACTCACCCCCATCCTTTTCCTTATCCTCATATCTGACACAGGCAGAGATGTAAGCCACACAGTACTCACCCCCATCCTTTTCCTTATCCTCATATCTGACACAGGCAGAGATGTAAGCCACACAGTACTCACCCCATCCTTTTCCTTATCCTCATATCTGACACAGGCAGAGATGTAAGCCACACAGTACTCACCTCCATCCTTTTCCTTATCCTCATATCTGACACAGACAGAGATGTAAGCCACACAGTACTCACCCCCATCCTTTTCCTTATCCTCATATCTGACACAGGCAGAGATGTAAGCCACACAGTACTCACCCCCCATCCTTTTCCTTATCCTCATATCTGACACAGGCAGAGATGTAAGCCACACAGTACTCACCCCCATCCTTTTCCTTATCCTCATATCTGACACAGGCAGAGATGTAAGCCACACAGTACTCACCCCCATCCTTTTCCTTATCCTCATATCTGACACAGGCAGAGATGTAAGTCACACAGTACTCACCCCATCCTTTTCCTTATCCTCATATCTGACACAGGCAGAGATGTAAGCCACACAGTACTCACCCCCATCCTTTTCCTTATCCTCATATCTGACACAGGCAGAGATGTAAGCCACACAGTACTCACCCCCATCCTTTTCCTTATCCTCATATCTGACACAGGCAGAGATGTAAGCCACACAATATTCACCCCCATCCTTTTCTTATCCTCATATCTGACACAGGCAGAGATGTAAGCAACACAGTACTCACCCCCATCCTTTTCCTTATCCTCATATCTGACACAGGCAGAGATGTAAGCCACACAGTACTCACCCCCATCCTTTTCCTTATCCTCATATCTGACACAGGCAGAGATGTAAGCCACACAGTACTCACCCCCATCCTTTTCCTTATCCTCATATCTGACACAGGCAGAGATGTAAGCCACACAGTACTCACCCCCATCCTTTTCCTTATCCTCATATCTGACACAGGCAGAGATGTAAGCCACACAGTACTCACCCCCATCCTTTTCCTTATCCTCATATCTGACACAGGCAGAGATGTAAGCCACACAGTACTCACCCCCATCCTTTTCCTTATCCTCATATCTGACACAGGCAGAGATGTAAGCCACACAGTACTCACCCCATCCTTTTTCCTTATCCTCATATCTGACACAGGCAGAGATGTAAGCCACACAGTACTCACCTCCATCCTTTTCCTTATCCTCATATCTGGACACAGGCAGAGATGTAAGCCACTACAGTACTCACCCCCATCCTTTTCCTTATCCTCATATCTGACACAGGCAGAGATGTAAGCCACACAGTACTCACCCCCATCCTTTTCCTTATCCTCATATCTGACACAGGCAGAGATGTAAGCCACACAGTACTCACCCCCATCCTTTTCTTATCCTCATATCTGACACAGGCAGAGATGTAAGCCACACAGTACTCACCCCCATCCTTTTCCTTATCCTCATATCTGACACAGGCAGAGATGTAAGCCACACAGTACTCACCCCATCTTTTCCTTATCCTCATATCTGACACAGGCAGAGATGTAAGCCACACAGTACTCACCCCCATCCTTTTCCTTATCCTCATATCTGACACAGGCAGAGATGTAAGCCACACAGTACTCACCCCCATCCTTTTCCTTATCCTCATATCTGACACAGGCAGAGATGTAAGCCACACAATATTCACCCCCATCCTTTTCCTTATCCTCATATCTGACACAGGCAGAGATGTAAGCAACACAATACTCACCCCCATCCTTTTCCTTATCCTCATATCTGACACAGGCAGAGATGTAAGCCACACAGTACTCACCCCATCCTTTTCCTTATCCTCATATCTGACACAGGCAGAGATGTAAGCCACACAGTACTCACCCCCATCCTTTTCCTTATCCTCATATCTGACACAGGCAGAGATGTAAGCCACACAGTACTCACCCCCATCCTTTTCCTTATCCTCATATCTGACACAGGCAGAGATGTAAGCCACACAGTACTCACCCCCATCCTTTTCCTTATCCTCATATCTGACACAGGCAGAGATGTAAGCCACACAGTACTCAACCCCCATCCTTTTCCTTATCCTCATATCTGACACAGGCAGAGATGTAAGCCACACAGTACTCACCCCCATCCTTTTCCTTATCCTCATATCTGACACAGGCAGAGATGTAAGCCACACAGTACTCACCTCCATCCTTTTCCTTATCCTCATATCTGACACAGGCAGAGATGTAAGCCACACAGTACTCACCCCCATCCTTTTCCTTATCCTCATATCTGACA
Organism: Cherax quadricarinatus; assembly: GCF_026875155.1. Taxonomy (NCBI): domain Eukaryota; kingdom Metazoa; phylum Arthropoda; class Malacostraca; order Decapoda; family Parastacidae; genus Cherax; species Cherax quadricarinatus. The sequence continues at coordinate 28,725,519 of NC_069452.1, forward strand.
CAGGCAGAGATGTAAGCCACACAGTACTCACCCCCATCCTTTTCCTTATCCTCATATCTGACACAGGCAGAGATGTAAGCCGCAGCACTGTGTACTCATCTAATTATACTCACCTAATTTGGTTGCAAGGGTCAAGACTCAGCTCCTTGCCCTGCCTCCTCACTGATCGCTACTAGGTCCTCTCTCTCTGATTCCTGAGCTTTGTCATACCTCGTCTTAAAGCTATGTATAATTCCTGCCTCCACTACATCACTTGCTAGGATATTCCACTTCCTGATGATTCTGTGACTGAAGAAATACTTCCTAACATCCCTGTGACTCGTCTGAGTCTTCAGCTTCCAATTGTGACCCCTTGTTTCTGTGTCCCCTCTCTGGAACATCCTGCCTCTGTCCACCTTGTCTATTCCATGCATTATTTTGTATGCTGTTATCATGTCTCCCCTGAATCTCCTGTCCTCCAGTGTCGTCAGTCCAATTTCCCTCAACCTTTCTTCATAGGACATTCCCCTGTGCTCTGGGACTAGCCTTGTTGCAAACCTTTGCACTTTCTCTAATTTCTTGATGTGCTTGACCAGGTGTGGGTTCCAAACTGGTGCTGGATACTCCAGTATGGGCCTGACGTACACAGCGTACAGTGTCTTGAACGATTCCTTACTAAGGTATCCGAATGCTATTCTCAGGTTTGCCAGGCGCCCGTATGCTGCAGCAGTTATCTGGTTGATGTGTGCCTCCAGAGACGTGTTCAGTGTTATTGTGTTATAGTCACCCCAAGATCTTTCTCCTTGAGTGAGGTTTGCAGCCTTTGTCTACCTAGCCTATACTCTGTCCGCGGTCTTCTTTGCCCTTCCCCAATCTTCATGACTTTGCATTTGGCAGGGTTGAATTCGAGAAGCCAGTTGCTGGACCACATGTCCAGCCTATCCAGGTCTCTTTGCAGTCCTGCCTCATCCTCATCCGATTTAATTCTTCTTATCAGCTTCACATCATCTGCGAATAGGGACACTTCAGAGTCTATTCCTTCCATCATGTCGTTCTCATATATCAAAAATAACACTGGTCCTAGAACTGACCCCTATGGGACCCCGCTCATCACAGGCGCTCACTGTGATACCTCATCATGTACCATGACCCGTTGTTGCCTCCCTGTCAAGTATTCCCTAATCCATTGCAGTGCCCTTCCTGTTATACGCGCCTGATCCTCCAGATTCTGCATTAATCTCCTTTGAGGTACTGTGTCGACGGTCTTCCTGCAGTCCAGGAAAATGCAATTAACCCACCACCTCTCCTTTGTGGATGACACCTGACAGTGTCACCCATCAAAGACACTGCAAGAGTCCAGGCACACGTCAAGCAAATCTTTAAATGGGCCCCAGAAAATAATATTAAGCTCAATGAGAAATATTTCCATTACTCCTGTATTCAAAACTTGAGGAAATTAAAACTGAATCACAGTATAAAGCAAATTCCTACCATACAATAGAGCAGAAAGCTAATGTGAAGGATATGAGAGTGATAATGTCAGAGGATCTCACCTTCAAAGTCCACAACAACGTATCTCCCACATCTACTACAAAAATTATAGGATGGATAATGCGAACCTTCAAAACTAGGAATGCCAAGCTCATGATTATTCTCTTCTAATTATTTGTTCTCTCTAGGCTGGAATACTGCTGTACACTGAAGGCCCCTTTCAAGGTACGCAAAATTGCTGATCAGGAATGTGTACAGTGACCCTTCATGACACACATAAGTACATTGAAGCACCTAAATTACTGGAAATGGTTGAAGTTCCTTGATTTGTATTCCCTGGAATGCAGGCAAGATACTTGATAATATATATATTTTGAAAATCCTAGAGAAATTAGTACAAAATTTGCACACGAAAATCACTCCCTATGAAAGCAAAAACTCAGCAGGCAATGTATTAATCCCCCAATGAAAAGTAGGGGCAGAAACTGTTCAGCTGCCTCCTAGCATGCATAACAGGGATTTCCAATGGACCCATGGCTATCTTCAAGAAGGTACCGGACAATCACCTAAAGCCAGTACCTGATCAGCTGGGCTGTGGTTCATACAACGGTTTATGTGCAGCCAGCAGTAACAGCCAGGTGAATCAAGCCTGATCCACCATGAGGCCTGGTCACAAACTGGGTCACAGGGACGCTGACCCCTGAAACACTCTCCAGGTGTAGGTGTATGGGTATTTATTTTAACTTTTTTACAACATAATGTTCCTGCACCTTAATCAGATGAGCTTTTTCCTGACAACAAAGAAATGAACTTTCGTTTCAATATCTTTTTAAAAAAAATTGTGACCCCTAAATGAAAAAAAATCAGTAGTGAAAACAAGTAACTTGAATGCTATTTCATGCTTAATCTTGCCTGTGTCAGTTGAGGAAAAGGGAAAAGGAGGGGGGGTAGTACTGGGGTTTTACATCTTCCTGTGTCAGATTGAGGATAAAAAAAGGAGGGGGTGAGTACTGTTGGCTTACACTCCCCTGTGTCAGAATGGGATAAGGAAAAGGATGGGGGTGAGTATGTGTGGCTTAATCTCTGCCGTGTCGAATGAGGATAAGGAAAAGGAGGGGGGTGAGTTGTGTGGCTTACATCTCTGCCTGGTCAGATATGAGGAAAAGGAAAAAAGGAGGGGGGTGAGTACTGTGTTGCTTACATCTTGCCTGTGTCGATATGAGGATAAGAAAAAGGAGGGGGGTGATACTGTGGGGCTTACATCTTCCCTGTGTCAATATGGGGAAAAAAGGATGGGGGGAGTACTGTGTGGTTAATCTCTGCCTGTGTCGATTTGAGGATAGGAAAAGGAGGGGGGTGAGTCTTGTGGTTACACTCGCCTGTGTCAGTATGAGGATAAAAGGATGGGGGTGGTACGTGTGGCTTAATCTCTGCCTGTGTCGATATGAGGATAAAAGGAGGGGTTGGTACTGTGTTTTGGGAACACAGTTTTTCACTGTAACAACCAGACTTACTCTGTTTATATTTCTTTGTTTTCCATTTTAGAAGTTATGGATCCATTACCACTTTTCCTCTTATTTCTTCATCACAATTTGTGCACTATTACGCCATGGTCACTCTTATCAAAGACTTTCTAAGGTCTGTGAAATCTTGTCTACATATTTGTTAATATGTAGGCACCGGGTTTTAAAATAACTTACTACTACATCGGGTTCTAATGGATAACATCACAATCAATAAGCTTATTCCTATAAAGTTACAATGGGGGGTTCACATATTAAAGGATTTTGGCTACAATGTGGGTTTTCCCATTTTACAAAAAAAAAAATTTACAGAAATTGCCACTTTCATGCCTAGCTTGACTAGGCTTTTGGGCAGGTGTACATAGTACACATGGGTCTAATAGATTCTCACACTACATCTGGTTCAATAGTAAAAAACACCACATCGGGGTTTAATAGATTACTACACACTACATTGGTTCTAATAGTAACATACACACAATCTGGGTCTAATAATAACATACACACACATCTGGTTCTAATGATAACATCACATACATCGGGTTTCTAAAGATAACATACACACTACATTGGGTCTAATAGATAAATACACACTACTTGTTCAAATAGTTAAAACATACACACACTCTGGGTCTAATAATAACAACACCACATTGGTTCTAATAGAAAAAACACACTACATCGGGTTTAAATTTGATAACATACACACTACATTGGGTCAAATTGATAACTACACATACATCTGGTTTAATAGAAAACTACCCCACTACATTGGTTTAATAGATAACATCCCAACTAAAAATTGGGTTTAAATGAAAAATACACACTACATCTGGTTCTAATAGATAACATCACACTAAAAAGGGGTCTAAAGATAACTTACACACTACATCTGGGTCAAATAGAAAACTCCCACACTACAACTGGGTTAATGATAAAACACCAACATCTTTCTAATAGATAACATAAAAACTACATCGGGGTCTAATAGATAACATAAAACCTAAAAACGGGTCAAATAGATAACATACACACTACACTGGGCTAATAGTAAATACACACTACATTGGTTCTAATGATAACATACACACTACATCTGGTCAATAGTAAATAACACACATCTGGGTTAAATGTAACATCACCTACTTGGTCTAAAGAAAACATACACACTACAGCTGGTCTAATAATAAATACCCCTACACTGGGTCAAATAGATACATAACACTCATCGGGTCAATAGATAACATACACACTACATCGGGTCTAATAGATAACATACACATACGCTGGGTCTAATAGAAAACAAACACATACAGCGGGGTCTAAAGAAAAATCCACTAAAAAGGGTCTAATAGAAAACAACAACTAATCTGGTCTAAAGATAACAACACACAAATTTGGGTTAAATTTGAAAACATACACATACATCTGGGTCTAAAAGAAAAACATCACACTACTTTGGGGTCTAATAAAAAATTTACACCTACATCGGGTCTAATAGAAAACATACCATACATCTGGGTCAAATAGATAACATACACACTACATCTGGGTCTAATAATAAATACACACTCATTGGGTCTAATAGAAAAATACACACTAATCTGGGTTAATAGAAAACATACACAAATTCGGGGTTTAAATAGTAAATAACACTACCGGGTCAAATAGATAAAAAACACTACTCTGGCTGTTTTTCCCATAATTAATATTTGTAAAAAAATATAAAGTAAATTATCACGTATTTTGCTCTTTGAAGGAGCTTAGTTTCAATAAAATTTCCAAAGCTTTTTAAAAAAGCTGTCACAGCCCTTTTGACCAAAATTCGCAGAGTGAGGGGCAAAAAAAAAGGGGCAGCGCAATCACCTCACAGATCTATCTTTTAAGGAAAAATGGTTTTCGGGCTTAATGTTTTTTGTAAAAAAGTTGGAGTTACCGACAATATGAAAAGTAAAAGGAACAAGTCAACTATGTAAAATTTTTTTGTGGCAAGTTTCCCCTTCCGGGGACTTTATCAAGCCTTACAAACAATCATGGACAAGGGGGTTTTAAAAAAGGCTCAGAGTGGGGTTTGCAATATTGTGAGGTACCATTCGTTTTCCCTTTGGGGTAGGGGGTAGTAGTATGTAGTGTGTAGTAGGTAGTGTAGTAGTAGTAGGTGTGTAGTAGTAGTAGTAGTAATAGTAGTGTAGTGGTAGTGACAAAAGTATACAAATGGAGAGTAATTAAGGGGCTTTCCCAATGCTCTTTTTTATTCATGAAAGAGATTTTATGTAAAGAAAAGGGCACAAGTGAAAACAAAAGGACATTTTTTGGCAATTTTCGCTCTCCAGGGCTTTATCAAGCCATTAAAAAACAATACACGGCCAAGGGTATAAAAAGGCTCGAGTAGGTGCAATACTATTGAGGTACCATTTCATTTTCACTTGGGGGGTGGAAAGTAGTAGTAGTGGTGTGATAAAAGAAATACAATATGGTAGAGCAATTAATTCTTACATGAGAAAAAGGATATAAAAGCTATTTTTGGGGAAACATAAAAATGGGTTGGACAAATTAGAGGGGAAAGAGGCAGTTGTTTCAGGGTTCACTCTCTGTAATGTGCTTTGGTTACAACAGGAGAGACTATGTGAGGGGGGCCAGGGTTTTATGTTTCAGGAGGTTTCTGTAGACTTCGGAATGGTAAACTCCCTTGTTTGTTTAATTTATTCGAAACAGCGACTGCGGGTTCGAGGCACTTGCGTCTGCGGAAATTTAGTTTCTTTAATCACAAATTGGGCTCTTAAATTTATAGATGTTGGTGGAATTTCGGTGTTGTACACAGGCTTTGTTAAAGTTATCGTTCTACATGGTAAATGTGTTCATTGAGGCGGGTGTCGAGGTTCTTGTGTTTCACCTACATAATTTTGTCACACCCCTCCAGGGTATGTAAAAAATCCTGTTTGCCGGTTCGTGGTGCTTGGTTTTTGTCCTGGTTAGATCCTTCATTGAATGCTAGAAGCGATGGCGACTTGGTGTTAGCTTGTAAAACTACTTTTGGGGTTTCAGCGAAACCTGGCGTTGGGAAGAATTTAACTTTGTTGGAGTGGTTTTGATGCGTGGAGAATTATGATTTAAGAGCTCTTTTCTTGCAGCCTTGAAAAAAAAGGGGAAAAAGTAATCGTGAAGTTTGGTGAAGTTGTACTTTCCTCGTCAAGAAATGGGACTACAAATTCGGTTGCCTTGGGGAAAAACCGAGAGGATCCTCTTTTGGTCTTGGTATTTTGACTGGAATGAATGTGTGAGATCATTTTTTTTGGTGGGTTTCCGATAAACTTAAATCTTAGTTTGTTGTCTACTTTGTGAATGAGGACGTGAGGAAAGGTAGCTTGTCATTTGATCTTCTTTGTGAAACTGGTCCCCGGGTTCAACTGCGTTGAGCTTCCCTAAAGCCCCTACATCAAAAGTTTGGGGTTTTACGGGACATGCCACGAAAAGAAACCCAAAGTGAGTTGAAGGGATGTGTTGGCGAATGTTCGGACTCTAGGTGTTCCATGTATAAGTTGGCTAGGACGGCACTGAGGGGGGAAACCCCTTTCCCCATCCCGTAGGTTTTTTTGTAGAGCTTGTTTGAAGAAAAACATTTTGAAATTAATTTTTTTTATGGAAAAGTACAGTAGACCATCATTAAACACGAAATTAACATACATAAAAAATCTGTTTTGGGTAAAAACCTTTTTTAAAGAACTGAAGAACTTAGGGGAAAAATAGGGTTATTTTCCCGGGGACCCCAAAAATGCCAAACAACTTTTTTTTTGGGCCAACAGTTCTTAAAAAAAAAAAGGAATATGAAATTTGTATTTCTTGTTTGATGTTTATGTTGTTTTCCACTTAAGACAAGGCAACAGAAAAAATAGTATTTCTTACTTAAAATTGTGGGTGTTTGTTTGTAAATGATTGTGGAGATTTTTGCTGGGTCCTACTAAAATGAAGTGGAGGGGTGGGGTTTTCTGGTTCTAAATTTGATGGTTGTTTATGGGTGTGCAAAAATTCTGAAATGGTTTTCCGTTTATTTTCCCCCAGCATTATTTTTTACAATGCGGTAAGGCTTCAGGCTTTGCACCATTTCCCGGGGCCCCCCAGTAAGGTCTAACTTTAACCTCGTAAAACGTCAATCAGTAAAAAAATCAGTAAGTAAATCAGTAATCAGTAAAACAGTCATTAAGAAATCAGTCAAGCAGTAATTCAGTCGTCATCAATTTAGTAATTCAGTCAGTCAAGTCTTCAGTAAGCAGTAAGCCAAAAATCAGTCAGTCAAACAAGTCGAAGTCAGTCATCAGTAAGTCAATCTGTCGGGGAAGTCAATCAGTAAGTCAGTAAGTAAATCAATCAGAAAATTTGTCGTCATCAAAAAAACTTTTTACCTCATTTTATGGCTGCCCCCAAAAAAGGAGCAGCTTAAGTACGAAAATTTTTCCACGCCCACAAAAAATGAACCGTGTAAAGTTAAATTTTTGAAAGTGTTCATAAATTGTGCCAAATTTTTTTAAACAGCTTAAAAAATCTTGCCAAATAAACTCAGTTAAATGATGGTCTCCGTCCTTACTTAACCCAAAATCAATTTATTCTTTTGACAAAAACTGAGGTTCGGAAAAGAAAACCCAAATGGAGATGTTGTCTCATGGAAATTTTAATCAGCATTTGAGTATGTGAGCATGGAGTCCATAAAGTGGATGTAATACAGTGGACCATTGGGTTTTGGCCCCCGGGTATTGGCCCAAATTTGGTTTTTCCCCACTTTTTTTTGGCCAAAAATTTTACCCGGGTTTCAATGATATTTTTGGGGTCACCCTATTTAAGCATCCATCACCTCTCTGCCCAAAATTTGTGCGTCGTTGGCTGGTCTCTGGGGGAGTGAGGAAGCCTCTTTTATTCATCCCAAATTTCATAAATCCTTTTTTTCGTGGTTTTTTATTTTTTGCGCGCGTTTTAAACCCCCACGGGCCCCAAAAAAATTCCTAGTGCTGCCCTTTTGTAAAAGGTGAGAGAGAGAGGGGAGAAGTGCCTTCTTCAGTGATTCAGTGATTCTCGATTGTGTGATACTAAAACGCGGAGTCAATAAAAGTCTAGTGCCAGCCAGTGATAAAGTGTAGATTAACATTGTACAAGTAAGTTAAGTGATTAAGCGATAGAAAAAAAAATGACATAAAACTTTCCCATTGTTTGGGAAAGATTAGGGCCCCTTTAAAAAATGCTGCCCGTTATTTTTACCAAGTAAACCCCTGCTGCATGCAAAAACCCCCTTTATTTCTTTACATTCCCTTATAAACCACTTTTTTTTCTTTTCATTCTCTATTTGTTTTTATACTATTCCTTTTTTAAATTTCATACATTGTTTCAGGTGACTATGGTGTATCAGTGTGATAGTAGTATGATTGTGGTGGGATCATTTTCGCTGCCACTTTCCACCACTATATACTTTGCTGTCGGGCCCTTATAAACCCCAAAAAACAACAACAACAACAACAACCACACTACTAGCACGTAAGTAAAACAATGTATTCATTCTAGAGTTTTTATCATTTTTTGTGTTATTAAATTGCCTTTAGATGAAATTTTGATAGATAAATAAGGTAGGGTTGATATTTTCACCCAAAAAAGAGTTTTTTAGTAAAGGAAAGTGAGTTAATGTTCATTTATCTATTTCATTAGTCCCCTTTATTTAGTTCTCTTTTTTTTGTTATGTAAAGCTTAGTTTCTTTAAAAAAAAAAAAATTTTTTTTTTAAAATTTTTGAATGTTGAAAATTTTTTATAGTATTTAATTAATTTTATGGGAAAAAATATAAGAGTTTTTTTCCTTCTCAGATTTTGGCCCCCCTTAGAACGTATCGACACCATGCCTAACCCCCCAGGGTAGGTAGGCGCCTAGCCCGGCCTTTAGTCATAAGACTGTCTTCCCTTTGCCCCCCCTTTGGGGGGGGGTTGGGGACCAGAGAGGCCCAGCTTGGGCTTGGCCTGGGGGGGTTTGGGCCCCAAAAATGAGGAGGTATTGTGCCCTCCCCTGGGGGATTGGTCTCGACACTCCCTAAAAAGGGGAGTCAAAGGTGGGCCCGCACTTTTAAAAGGCCCCGGGCCGGGAGAAAAACCGGCTAACTTTAACTAACTAGGGTGATGTGTGTGCCCAAAAGAAACCGTTTTTGGCAAATTATATTTCGAAAAACAAACAAACAATTTTCTTTTTAACAATTAAACTTAGGATAGCAAGAAAAAAGTCTTGTTTGAGTGTTTGTAGTTGATTTTGAAAAAAAAAAAAATAAATTAATAAATAAAAAAAACTAAAATGACGGAATTTGTAGGATCTTAGAATTGAAGGTGTATTGAATTTGGCAAAAAAATGACCATCATTGCCATAAATCACCCGTGTATTTATTCTTTAGAATTTATTTATGTAAAATATAATTGTTTTAGCTTTTTTAAATTTAAATTTTTAAAGTTAACACTTATGATATTAGTGGTTAAAAAATGTTTTACATTCAAACACTAATTTTACTGTATACAGCTTCCCCACTTATACAAAAATTCTGTTCCCAAAACATTAAAATTAAATAATTCATTGCTAAGAGAGCAGCTCTTAAAGAAAATGATTTGTGTCAAAAATATTTAATAGTGTTTTTAAGTCACCTTTGCTCCATTTATAAAAATTTTGGTTTCTTAACTCTTAAAAATGTCCCAAACGTAGATCTACTTTTTTTTGCTGCACCCAAAATTTTTTATTTTTTTTTTATTTTTTTTGAAACAAGAGGGGAATTTTCTGTGTGAAAAAGAAAAAAAAATTTGTGCCAATACTTACCAAGATATAAGACGCGAAGCTGGCGGTGGTCCACCTTACGCCGGGGAATGTGGAGTACAGCCACTTGCAGAAAAGTTGTTTATTACCTTTTTTTCTTTTTTTTTTTTTTTTAAATTTTTATAGTTTTCCTGTTCTGATAAATTTCCCAAATTTTTTAGAGTTTGTGATTTTATACCAATTTTTTTTTCTGACACGATCCCAGACCCCAGTTATAGGTGATTTCACTACAATAAAGATTTGGGAAACCCCTCAACCTAGGAAAAATGATGGCACATTTCCCTTTGCTCAGAATTCACAAATTATTATGGTGTCTAGGCACATGAGGGGAATGCTGAGTTGGTAAGAATGAATGGGAAGTGTTAGTACCCGGGGAGAATTGACTCCTTGGGATGAAATTTTATCCAAACTATGAAACCTCATTGTAATTTGCAAACAAAGGGGTGGGAACCTTACTTAGATGTACTTTCATCTGTAACAGTAGAGGTTGGCCCAAAATTCTGTATGAGGCAAAGTAATTCACATGTTGAGTATGTCCCTTCTTGGATTCCTCCCCCTCACTCTGAGTTTTTGGCAAAAGGGGAAAGAGCAAAACAATCATTTTCTCCTGGACGATCTGTCTTTCGGAGTCTTCAAAACCCGAGAGATGTGGGTTTGCCCTTTGTTATTTACAAGGTAATACTGTCAAAAAACCACACTTGGGTCCACTCTGCAGACAGCAGGAAATGAGCTTCTACACAACAAGACAGTCAGCAAGGGGCTTACACTGTAGCCTTCTCCGAAAATTACTTATTGAGATAATTTTTTCCCAGAATTGCTTGGTCTGAAATGTTTGACCAACATTTGACATCAACAGAATAGTCAGTTGGCCCAATAAATCACTGAAACCCCCCAGTTAAATACAACTGAACCTGTTCGGGATGTGTTTCATAACAATAAAAAAAGGGTTTAAATAAGTTGAATAGGTGACAGCTCTTAAAATTATAAATGAATCAGGAACTTTTTCAAATTTAATTCAAATTCAAATTTAAAATTTATCTTTAAAAAGGGTTACAATGCTGAGTTTCAGAATTTTTTTATTGTGTGGTTTACATGTAGTAAAAAAATAATACAGAGTGTACCCAAAAACCCTAGATGGTGCATTTCGGGCAGACTTAAATTAAATCTTTTAAATTTAAAAAAGTAAAAATTATGAGGTAAGTTGGTATTATGGCTAAGTGACTAAAAATAGTTTATGGTTAGCAATGTGAAAGCTTTTGTTTTTTCACTATACTAGTTTTAGTATTTGGGGTATCACCGGCCAACTTATGACTGTTAAATTCATTTTTTGAGTTGAGATTGATATTCTGTTTATGGTCAAATGGGTGAGTAGTGTAAGTTTAACCACCGGTGTTTCGTGTAATTGTTTACAGGGGTTAGGGGGAAAAAGATGTTTTCTGTTTGGGAGTTTGAATGGGGGAATGTGTCTGCATTTTTGAATTTTTAGGTAGGGGTTCCAGATTTTAGGGCCTTTGACATACATGAATTTTTGTAAAGGTTTTGTAGACCAGGGGTGTATAGAGATGTTTGTGTCTGGTGTTGTTTTCCTGTGGGTTTTTGTCGCAACTACAAAAAAGTTTTTAGGTCAAGGTTAATATTTAATTTTAAAAGGGCCTGTAGAGTAGATTGCACAGTACTAAGTGTGGGTGTATGAAAAAGGGGTAAGTTTAGATCTATTAAGGTGGGGGGGGGGGGGGTTTGCGGGATGGGATTTAGTGATTATTCTTACTGCAGCTTTTTGTTGGGTTATTATTGGCTTTAGGTGTGTTGCTGCAGTTGAACCCCAAGCACAAATAACATAGGTGAGGTATGGATATATAAGTGAATGGTATAGCGTGAGAAGGGCATTTGCGGCACATAGTATCATATCTTGGAGAGGATCCCAACCGTTTTGGATACTTTTTGGTTATGTGTTGGTATGGGTGCTGAAGTTCAGGTTGTTGTCGAGGTATAGGCCTAGGAATTTGCCCTCATTATGCCTGGCAATTAGAGTGTTGTCGATCTTAATGTTAATTTGCGCATCTCCTGCTCTGCTACCAAACATAATGTAGTAGGTTTTGTCAGTGTTAAGCGTAAGTTTATTGGCTGTCATCCAAGTCGATATTTTGATCAGCTCATCATTAACAATGGTGTTGAGGGTGGCAAGATTAGGGTGAGAGATGACATAGTCGTGTCATCCAAAAGAGAATGGGGTTCAGGTGTTGAGATACGTTTGGAAGATCATTGATGTATATGAGGAAGAGCAGGGACCAAGGACACTTCCCTGCGGAACTCCAGTATCAAGTGGCTGTGTTGCTGATGCTGTGTCTTTAATGGTGAACATACCGATACCTATTAGTAAGGTAAGATTTGAAATATGCAGCGCATGGCCTCTTATACCATAATGGTCAAGTTTGTGGAGTAGGATGTCGTGGTCTACTGTGTCAAAAGCTTTTCTTAGGTCAATAAAAATTCCTAGTGGATATTCCTTATTTTCCAATGCTGTGTAAAGCGATCTAGCATTTTTATGATTGCATCATTAGTGCTTTTATTTTTCTGAATCCAATTGGCAGGGGATGAGTATGTTTTGTGCCGTTATAAATGAATGATAGTCTCCTGTGCACGAGTTTCTCAAAGATTTTGGATAGCAATGGTAAGTTTGATATTGGCCTATAGTTGTTTAAATCTGTAGGGTCACCACCTTTATGTATTGGTGTAACCCTTGCCTTTGAGTAGTTTCGGGAAGGTGCTAGTTTCTAGTGACTTGTTAAAAAGTAATGAAATAGCATGCGAAAGGACATGGGCCACTCGCTTGTACAATAATGGTGGGACATGAGACAGATTTCCTGAGTTATTTTTAAGTGACTTTATAATCTCGGTGACTTCCATGGGCTCAGTTGGAGCAAGATAGAAGGAATTTGGGAAATTCCCATCTAGGTAGTCCCCGGCATGGGCATTGGTGTGTGGGATTTTATTGGCGAGATTAGAACCTATGGTTGAGAAAAGTCGTTTATCTTGTTAGCTGTGTCAGTGGGATGGAGTGGTGTTTCATTAGGTTTAGTTAGGGTAATATTCTTGTTTTTTTTCAGTTTGTGGGTCCCTAGAATCTGAGAGAGTGTTTTCCAGGTCTTTTTTATATCTCCTCTTGTGTCAGCGAATCTACTGGAGTAGTATAGTTGTTTGGCTTTCTTTATTACTTTGGTGAGGACTGATGAATAGTGTTTAAGAATATCTTTTTGTATTAAGCCTGTCTGTATTGCTTTTCATATTGGTGTTTCTTATCAATGGATTTCAGAATGGTGCTGGTTAGCCATGGGCAACCAAGCCGTTTGTTTGTGATCTGCTTCGTTTTTACAGGACAATGTTTGTTGTATAGTCTAAGTAATTTGTTAAGAAAAATGTCTGTCCACTCATCAATACCATTGGCCTTGGAGAATTCTGTAGGCCAGTCAACAGTCTCTAGGTCAGCTGTGAACTTCCTTATTGAGGCCTCATCATGGAGTCTAAATGAAACTTTGTTGCATTCAAGTGGTGGTTTACTAATGTTTGTCAAGAGGAAGGTAGGGTAGTGGTCTGTAGTGCTATCTGTGATTATCCCTGATTTAACGTGGACTAGTATATTGGTCTATATGTGGTCTATTATGGTTGCACTTGTTTCAGTGAGCCTGGTTTGTTTAGTTATTGTTGGTATGAGAAGTGTGTTGTTCATATTGTTGATGAAATCAGTTACAGGCTGATCATCTAGTATGCTAAGGTTGATGTTGAAGTCTCCAGCTAAGAGAAGGTTGTGCTTATTCATTTGTCTGTTTGTCATTAGTGCCTTTAGTTTCTCACTGAAATTTGGGATGTTTGTGTGGGGTATCCGGTAAATGGCACCGATTGTTATAGGCGTCTTAAGGTTTTTTACAGTAAAATTGGCAAAAATGTATTCTCCATATTCATCACTAAAGCAAGTGGTGCTAAAACAAGATAACTGGTTTAGAAGTAATAGATCGCAATAGACCACACCAAACATGGTATGGTCTCAGTTGTGGAATTGCTGTGTATCCTTGTAGAGGGTAGATACTATTTGTCCTGCTCATAAGAATAATGCAGGAGAAGGGTGTCTTTAGTGATTCAAGGAGTGCTAGGAGGTCCATCATATGTTTGCTTAAGACCGTGGATGTTGTAGTTAAGTACTGATAGACTTTAGCATTGTTTTAGATAGTGGTGCTTGTGATGCTGTGTAATAAAGGCAGGTTACTTTCCAATAGGGTTTTGATTGTGTGTCAGATTATGGAGGTTTAGGATCAGGGTCATGAGATCAATCATCCTTCTAGGTTTTAAATTATGGTTATCTATATCCTGAGTTGTGGTTTTGAGTTTTATACTGAATCTGTAGTGGAAGGAAGTTTGGACAAGTATATAGTTATATTAGCATTTTGGTCATGTATAGTTTAGTCCTAAATGCACAAAATGGAGTTGGTGTTGTGCTGGAATGAGCTAAAGTACAACTAGGTTTACTCTAATAATATAAAAATACAAATTAAAAATAGCACCAGACTCTCACTAGTAATTACACTATGGTCTAATATAATGAATTTGGTATTGACTATGTATTGAGCTAGAATGAGCTATAGTACAACTGAGTTTAATCTAATAATATAAAAAAGGCACAAGACTCTCAGTTGTAATTGCACTAAGCCTGACTAAGGTCTTATATAGGTTGTTTACAAGAGTTAGAGTATAACTAGATTTAAATTGACAAGATAAAATATGCAAGTTAAGGTAGCAAAAGAATAAAAAAAAGTAGAAAAAAAATGTATGAGGTAGTTGGTATAACCTATACAGATGTGACAGAGTGAACAGGCCTGTACATTGCAGAGTCACTTGTTTGCACAGAACTGCTTAATGCCTCAACTGATGTAGTGGAAGTTTTAGCAGTAAAGGTCGAGAACCAAAACCTAGTCATTGTGGTAGTCTACAAGCCTCCGGATGCAACATCCCAGCAATTCCAGGAACAGCTGTTAAAAATTGACCACTGTCTGGAAAATCTTCCAGCTCCTGCACCCAACATCTTGCTCCTGGGGGATTTCAACTTAACCCTTTCAGGGTCCGTCCCGTAGATCTACGGCTGGTCGGTGAGTGTCCAAACCGTAGATCTACGCCAAAATTCTAGCGCCGTCAATTTTAGCGCGAAAGCGCTCATAG
This sequence comes from Cherax quadricarinatus, assembly GCF_026875155.1. Taxonomy (NCBI): domain Eukaryota; kingdom Metazoa; phylum Arthropoda; class Malacostraca; order Decapoda; family Parastacidae; genus Cherax; species Cherax quadricarinatus. The sequence continues at coordinate 28,740,544 of NC_069452.1, forward strand.
GCCTACCATATGAGAAGAATGGTCTGCGCCGTGGGTGTGCGCCGTAAACAAAAAATTCTAGGCGCCTTGCATAGCATTGTGGGAACACCGGATCAGTCACCCTTGTTCATCATGTCTTCGTCGCAAGTCAGCTCTCACTTCCCCGGAAAATTGGGACTCTCCTCTTCCTGTCTGAAAGTTCTGACACTGATGGAAGTGGAAATGAAGACGAATTCTAACGGCTTTGATAAGTTAGTGACCGAAAATAATGCCAGGATATCGATAATAGTGCAGAAAACCCGACGATCCTCGAACCTTTCTACCACTGTTGTGGGCACTCGTGACCACGGCGGGTGTTCCTAAACGTAAGAAAAACTCACATATTTTCCCGTGGCCCTGGCCTCTGACTTCATAATGAGACGATGATTCTGACGTGGGATTGTGATTTTATTGCGCTCACGATCACGAGTAGTGATAGTAAAACATATTCACCAGTGAAGCGTCGTATGTTCGCCGCCGCATGCGCATCCCGGGTATACCCAATGCTGTGCCCAGGGGACGGAGTTCATCCGCGGAGTACATCCCCGTGGCCCTAACAACACCCGTTTTAGGTAGTGATATGAGGATGAGTGGCTACACTTGGCATGGATGGGGCACAGCATCAGTGGGATGGTGTTAGTTGGGGCTGGTGGGGTATATGGCACCGCCATGCGTGACTCGCTGTGCCACGCGGAACCCACTCTGCTGACTCGTCAGTTCAAGACAAAGCGAGCGTCACCCAACCAGCCGCCACAACCACACCCTCGTACAACCAGCCTATGAATGTCCCAGTATCCACCAGCAAACCCGTATTCTGGGATTGGCAGCAAAATCCCAATTTTGTTTCCCAGCCCTCCACCACTTTGATGACTCGCAAAGTGGAATTCTACCTATCTGTCCCCCTGGAACCACAGCCAATAACCTGGAATTCTTTTGAATTATTCTTTGACCGCCATTGATGGAAATTATTGTCAGGAAAGTAATTAAGTATTTTCAGTACACCATGGCAAATACGATCTTATCACCACAGTCAAGACTACACAGGTGGAAAGTGACGACTGTTGCAGAAATGTATTTGCTTTTTGCACAAATAATGCTATGCCTCACGTCCTATAAGCATAATATAAAAAGCATACTGGGTCCACAGATCGGCTAATTTGTACCCCATCCTTCAAGTGAAATAATACCAAGTGAAAGTTATCTTACTGATTACGTATGTTTGCACTTCTCTGACGAAAACCAGGCCTGACAGAAGTGACAGGTTATACAAATTAGAGTGGTTTTCCATGTATCTCAAACAAAAGTTCAGGAGTATACTTTTATCCATTCAAGAATCTTGAAATTGACGAGTCTTTGATTTTGTTCAAAGGTAGACTTGTCTTCAAGCAGTATATACCGAGCAAAGAGGAACCGCTTGGTATACAAATTGTTTGTACTCTGGGATTGTGACAGTGGCCTGGTGTTGATATTTGTTGTATACACTCACGGGTAAAGTAAAACATTGAAAGATACCAAGATGTTATTGGGTATATCAGTGACGTAGAGTGAGAAACATGTATGGCACCTTATCTTGGTAAGGGCCATACATGAATATACCGATAACTGGTACAACAAGCCCAGTTACTCCAGTGTTTCATGCGAGTGAACAAGACATGATTGTGTGTGGTCACAGTGCGTTCTATCGTAAACATATGCCCAGGCACCAATGCGGTGGTTCGTGTGAATGACGTGCAGGGTTTACTGCCAATGACATCATGGCATTACGGTGGCATGACAAACGAGATGTCACATTGTTGACAACCATTCACCGTAATGAAATGCAAGACAGTGGCAAAGTTGATCGAGTGACTAATGAACGTATTCGAAAACCAGTGACAGTGATTGATTATACACAAAACATGCGCTTGGTTGACAAGTGTGACATGCAGATTGGTTTTGTTGACTGTGTTCGTAAGAGTTACAAGTGGTACATAAAACCCTTTTCTTCCATCTCATGGACATTTCAATGCTGAATGCATATAAATGTACCAAATAAAGACTGGAAACAGACCACCGTATGGTGAATTTTGTTTGTCTGTTTTTCAGACAACTATAAGAAGTACCAGGTAACAACACCTGCAATACAACATGGTCCTCGAATTCATCACAATATCCCCCCAAGCGTTTGAGAGAGAAGGTGATCATTTCATAATACAGCTTCCTTCAACTCAAAGAAATTTGCTCAGAAGAGATGCATTGTCTGTGCACAAACAAAACGACGGCAACAAAGACGCAAAGACACTCGGTTTATGTGGAGGAATGTAAGGTGCCTCTGTGCATGGTGCCTTGTTTCAAGGAGTTCCACAAGCTCCAGCAGTTCTAAAACCATGTCCAGTGATTGTAAATATGTAAATATATGATAGAACATTAGTATTATACAATATTTGTGCATGTTTATTGTAATAAACAACAGTGGTAAACAATAATATGATAATAACTTTAGTGCGGTTATTGTGTTCAATACAGTGAGTTTATATATATACATTATATACAGTATTGGTCTCTCAGGCCCCAAATGTTAGTAGGAATAGAAAAAAATTGGAAAAGAAAAGAAAAAAAAAACTAAAACAACAAAATAATATAATACGCGTAGTGGAATTCGTCGATGTTGCCGCCACCACATCATTTTATACAAACTTCTTGGCACTGTATCTTGGTAAGTACTGATCAGATTCTAATTTTTTTTGTTTTATTACCTTCACAAAAATATGCTCTTTAATTCTTAAGAAAAATAATTTTTTTTTTTTTCAAAATTTCTTGGACACTGGTGCGTGACTTCAGATTTTGGCCTTGGACCCTGAAAGGGTTAAGGCACCTAAAATGGAGGAATATAGCAAATAATATTGTTGCAGTAATAACACCAGGAGGCAGCTCTGATGAAAACTCACACTCACACGAGCTTTTAAATCTCTGCACAAAATTCAATTTAAACCAGCAAATAATAGAGCCTACTAGACTGGAGAATACACTAGACCTCATCTTCACTAACAATGATGATCTGATAAGAAATGTCACCATATCAAAAACAATATACTCAGATCACAACATAATTGAGGTTCAGACATGTATGCGTGGAGCCCCAGACCGAAAAAATGAGACTAGTCATAAAGGGAGCATTCACCAAATTCAACTTCAAAAACCCAAAAACATAAAGTGGGCCCAAAGTAAACCAAGTCCAAACCGATATAAGCTGGGAACAAAATTCTAAGCAACACAGACCCCAACTTATCCCTAGAACAAAATTAACTGGGTGGCACTCGATGTAGCACAAGGCTTTTTCCTCTAAAAAAAAGGAGGAGAAAATGTAAAATAGAAAGAGAAAAGGCCCGCTCCCTTTACGGGCACGGAAAAAAATAAAAAGGGGGGGCTAAAAGGGGTCAATAAAACTAAAAATGGAGGGAGCACTGGCCCAGAGAAATAGCAAGCATCGAATTTAAAGCTAAAAGAATCCTTTGGGAGTCGGGAAAACGCGGGAAAAAACAAAAAAGCCATAAATAAAATCGAAAAAAAACCCAAAGAATTTTCTTCTCCTATCCAAATAAAAACCGGAAAAAACCCCCAGTTTTTGGGCCCCCACTTAAACAAGAGGGGGTTCCTACACGATGACAGAAAGGGAAATAAAGGGAGCTACCCCAAACCCCCAATTTTGACTCAGTTATTAGCAAGCCGCTAACCAAAACTGAGATTCGAAAACCAAAAAGAATTTTTTAGGAGAGAGCCAAAAAATTTGTTTAAACACGGGGCCAAACCCGAGGGAATCCGATCCAAATAATTTCGAACAGGCGATAAATGACATGCTCATGCACCGGGCCCCCCAGGGCCAGACTCATGGAACCCCGTGTTCATCAAAAAAACTGAAAGGGGAAGCCCCTATCACGACCCTTTTTTCACCCTATGGAGAGGGAGCAGGGCCCACGGGGGTCGTCCCACAGTTACTAAAAAAACAAAAAAAAATAGCCCCACTCCAAAAAGGGGGCATAAAAAAACAGCAAAAAAAACTACAGCCCCAATAGCCTAACACCCCATTCTAAAAATCTTTAAAAGGGGTCCTATGAAGCAAGATCACCACCCATCTAGAAACCCACCCGTTACACCCCCCAAAGGGCAAAAAGGGGTTTTTAGAACAGGTCGCTCCTGTCTGTCTAAAACTTTTGGGATCACTACGACAAGGTCCTAAACCCAAAGAAGAAAAAAAAAAAAAATGCAGAGTAATATATACAGACTTTGAAAAAACCTTCGACAAGGTGACCATGGGGTAATAGCGCACAAAATCGTGCAAAAGGGAAAAACCCGAAAAAGTGGGGGGTCGTTTGGATCAAAAATTTCCTCACTAACAGAAAACAAGAGAGTAGTCTAAACAAGTAAAGTCCGAGGCAGCTAGGGTGAAAAGCCTGTTCCACAAGGCACAGTACTCGCTCCCCATTTTTTTCCTCATCCTCAAAACCCCCATAGAAAAAGGATGTCACCACAGCCCCCCGGGGCTTCCTTTGCAGATGACACCCAAAATTTTTGCATGACAGTGTTTTTTCTTTTGCAGACATTTAAAGGGCTCCAGGCGGACATAAACCTTTTTCTTTCAGTGGGCTGCAGAAAAAAAATATGAGGTTCAACAAAGAGAAATTTAAAATTTTCTCAGATAGGGAAAAAACATGGGGAAAATTTAAAAATCTTCATAAAGAGTACAAAAAAAATTCGGGCCAAAAAATAGAGCGAAACCCCCAAACCCCCGTCAAAGACCTGGGAGTGATTGTGGGGAGGATCCCCACCTTAAAAGGCCCATAACATTGTACAATCGCATCTGCAGAAAAATACGGGGAGGGAAAATTAAAACCTTTCCCAAAACGGGGACCCAAAGGGCCCCATAAATGAAAACTCTTCAGGCCACTTGTTCTATCTGGGCGGGAAATTTTTGGGGCTGCACACTAACAGCACCTTTCCGGGCAGGTAAAATTTCCCAAACCCCTAGAAAATGTACAAGAACTTTCACGGCGCGCAAAAAACGGAGATAAAACACCTCAATTACTGGGAACGCTTAAAGGTTCCTAAACCTGTTTTCCCCTTTAAAAACACAGGGGGGAGAGATACAAAAATTATTTACACCGGGAAAAACCCTTTAGAGGGACAAGTCCCCGAATTTTGCACACGAAAATCACTCACAAAAAAAAAAAGGAAAAACCCCTTGGCAAAACGATGAAACCATCCCCCCAAAGAAAAGCGGGGGTGTCACTAGCACAAAAAAGAGCCCATCCAAAAAGTGTCAGGGGCCCGAAAAAAAACTTTTTAAGCTGCCTCCCAGCACACATAAGGGGGTTTCCCAAACAACCCCTTGGGCAGTCTTAAAAGCTGGCGCTGGACAAGCACCAAAAAGTCATTTCCCCTGATCACCGGGCTGGGCTAAATTAATTTTTTGGGTTTGCGTGCAGCCAGCAGAAACAGCCTGGTTGACCCGGCGCTGATCCCCCCCGGAGGCCTGGTCACAGACCGGCCGCGGGGGCTTGCCCCCCCCGGAACTCCCCTCCCAGGTAAACTCCGGGGAAAACCCATTTTCCCAAAAATATTTAAAGGGGCCTTAAAAATAATGAAATTTGAAATAAAAAATGTAAAACTAATTGAAACACACAATATGTCACTAAGATATAAAAAAAACTTAGAATAACTTAAAATGAAAACCTTTAAAAAATATAAAAAAAAAATTAAAATTTGGTACTTGTTTTTGCACTAGAGTCTGGAAATAGGTTTTTTTGACAAAAATCAAGAGTATAACAAGAAAAAATTTTAAACAAAATAAAATTCACAATTAAAGTACCGAAAGAATAAAAAAGTAAAAAAAACAATGGCAATGCTTGGTTAAAATTATGATAGTAAATGGTAAGCAGGTACACAGTACAGAGGCCACAAGGCACAGGTACACAGGTACACGGGTAACAAAAAACAGGGCACAAAAAGTGCACAGGTAAGGGGCACCCCAAGGGGCACGGGAAAACACAGGTACCAGGAAAACCCCAGATAAAAAAAAGGGTTGGAGTTAATATCCCAAACTTAGAAATTTGGCAAAAAAATGTTAGGGGGAATATAAAAAAGGGATTACCGGAGTTTACCTGGAGGGGGTTTCCCGGGGGGTCAACGCCCCCGGGGCCCCGGGTCGTGACCAGGCCCCCTGGGGGATCAGATCCGGGAATAAACCGGGCCTGTTGCTTTTGGGCTGCACGAAAACCCAAACTACGAGCCACAGCCCGCTGGGGCAGGAAGGCGTTTTAGGTCTTGTCCAGTGCCAGCTTGAAAACTGCCAGGGGGCTGTTGGTAAAACCCCTTAAGTAGGGTTGGGGGGAGTTGAACAGTCCTCGGGCCCCCCGACACTTATGGGATGGGCCCCTTAAAAGTGCTAGTGAAAAAACCCCTGCTTTTCATTGGGGGGATGTTGCATCGGGGCCAAGTCTTTTTTCTTTCCCTAGTGAGTGAAATTTTCCCTGTGGCAAGTTCGGTAACTAATTTCCCCTAAAGGGTTTTCCAGGGGTAAAATAATCATGTTTTCTCTCCTCCCCGGGGTTTTTCCCGGGGAAAACAGGTTCAGGAAAAACCCCAAACGTCCCAGTTTAAATTTAGGTGTTTTTTTTCTCCGTTATACGGGGCCGTTTAAGGTTCTCTGTGCAATTTTTCCCAGGGCAGCAATTTCACCCCGGGGGGCCCTTTAAAGGTCTGTTAGTGTGGGGCAATATTCCAGCCTAGATAGAACAAGTGACCCCGAAAAGGGGGCATCATGGGCTTGGCCCCCCCTAGTTTTGAAGGTTCTCATTATTCATCCCGAAAATTTTTTTAGCAGAAAGCCATTGATACAAAGTTTTTGGTCCTTGAAGGGAGATCCCTTTCCCACATGATCACTCCCCGGGCTTTGGGCGTTGGTAATTTTTGCCTATTTTTTTGGCCAGAAAATTTTTTTTTGTACTCTGATGAAGATTTAATTTCCTCGTGTTTTTCATATTGAGTAAATTTAAATTTCTCACGGTGAACCCTTTATAATTTTTTTTCTCAGCCCACTGAAAGATTTGGTTGATGTCCCCTGAAGCCTTTCAAAGTTTTGCAATGGAAGACACTGTCATGCAGATTCGGGGTCACCTGCAAAGGGAAAACACGGTCTGTGGGTGACATCCTTGTCTATGTCGGATATGAAGGAAAGGAACAAGATGGGGGGCAAATACTGTGCCTTGTGGGAAAAAAGCTTTTCCCCCGTAGCTGCCCCCACTTTTCTCTATTGTGGGCTACTCTCTGTGTTTCCCTTTTGTGGGGGAAATTAAAAGTCCATCGACCGAATTTTCCTGTTTTTCTTTAGCACGCCCTTTTTTTGCGCTATTACGCCCTGGTCAAAACTTGTCGAAGGCTTTTGCAAATTGTATATATTTTAAAAACTGCATTCCCCTTTTTTCTTCTAGTGCATTTTGGAAACCCTTTGTAGTGTCCAAAGTTGAGAAAACGGGGCGACCTGTTCTAAACCCAAATTTTTGCCCGGGTTTTGTAACTGAAAGGGTTTGTAGATTTGGGGTGACTTGCTTCTTTAAAACCCTTTCAAAATTTTTTTGAAAATGGGAAAGGGTTTTTTGGGTATCGGTCTTATTCTTTGCTGTTGCTTTACGCCCCCTTTTTGGAGGGGCTATGTCTGTTGGGTTTTTTTTAACTGTGGGACGACCCCCGTGTTTCCCTGCTCCCTCTCCCCTAGGGTTGGGAAAAGCTCGTGATGGGCTCTTGCAGTTCTTTATGAAAACGGGGTTCCCTGAGTCGGCCCTGGGGCAGGGGTGCAGGGCATGGGCATTTTTTCGCCTGTTCGAAGTCCCTTGGGCCGGGTAACATCGGGGTAGGCTTGTGTTAACCAAATTTTTTTGCCCCTCTCAAAAAAATCATTTTGGGCTTCGACTCTCAGTCAGGTTTGCGCTTGGGGTAAAAAAAGAGTCATACTGGAAATTGAGTAGCCACCTTTCCTTGCTTCACTGTGTAGGCCCCATCTTGTTTTTAAAAAAATTGGGCTGTTAGTAAATATGGTGTTTTAAAAAAAATTTTTGTAAGTAATAATGATTACAAAAAAAGTGAAAAGTAATGTTTAAATTTTTTCAAAAATTTCACGGTATTATAAATTGAGGTTATTTGGCAGACAAGGGAAAAAAAGAGTACTCTAAATAGTAAATGTGGATTAAAACGGGGTTTTTGGGAAATTTGACAAGTAAGGTTATTAAAGTTTCAAAAAGTTTAAAATTTAAAATTTTATTGATAGTAAAAACGGTAATTATTAATTTTAAAAAGGGAATATCAATTTTATAGTATTTAAAAAAAAAATGTAGTAAAAGGAAAAAGAAAGTATCCCATTCAGCTAATATTTAAGCAAACAAATAGTAAATAAAAAAAATTAGATAAGGGGAAATTAGCCCTTTCTAGTAAAATCACAAAAGGGTAGTTGAAATTTTTTAAATTAATAAGAGAAATTTTACTCGAAATTTGAACAATAAACCTAACCTTGTAAAAATCTGCTACATTAATAAAAAAGAAAAACCAAAAAAAAAAATTTTAAATTTGGGTTTTTTTTTGTATGTCTGGGCCTGTAAAACCCAAAACACTCACTATTTTCCCGGTTTTTTTGTTGTAAATTTGTTTAAGGGAGAAATTAATGCGAAGTTTAAGCAATAATAACCTCCATTTTTGGTTTTTAATTGGGGGTTTTTATGAAGACGTTTTTTCAATATATACCTCCAGTGTGTGATGTTTTAAAATGGTAGTAACATGAAGAATTTTGGCAATTTTTTTTTAAGGTTTTTAAAGAAATGTCGTAAAATTCAAAACAAACAAATTAATTTAGGGGTAAAATTAATAGAATTCAAATTTTTTTGGCATCAAATCAACCCGTTTTAAATTTATTCCTATTATTTTAAAATCTAACTTAATAAATTTTTTTTCTAAAAGGATAAAAACAAACCAGAGGAGTTAAAGTGTGCTTTAAAAAATTATGAAAGAAGAACTAACGACAAACCCCCACACCTGCTGTGGGGCACACCTTCTGCTCACAGTGTATTGAAGGTACAATTAAGAATGCCCCACTCAAACCCGCCCCAGCCCGTTTGTGCGAAACACATTTCCACAGATGCTACTCAGTTCCCCCAATCAACCTATGCTATGGAGGGGTGTGATAAAGAAACTCAGAAGTATTTCCCGGGTTGCATCAGTGGGAACAGTGTCAGCAAAATGTGGTCAAGATCGCACAAAACATCAGGAAAAGTTACAGTCTTTGCACAGGAACACAAGACATTCAGAAACCTTATAAGGAGTGTGAAGAAGCCTGTCCCACGAGCAAAGACCAGGGGCAGGTGGGGGATGAAGATCCAGCATCCCCAACGCAACAGACCTATGATCTGCTGGAGCAGAACAAGGCAGCAGTAAGCTCCGGGGAACAGGAGGATACGTGGCTGAAATGACAACAAAGGGAAAGGGGCAGGAAAGAAGCAGCTGCAGACCAGCGGGAACCCTCCAAAAACAGTCAACACTGCACGGAGGTCTTCACAACCATTGAGAGCTGATCACTACAATGTGGGGGGGTTGAAGATTAAAAAGAAGAAGGTCAAAAACTTTTCCCAGATGCAACACTGTCTACACCTCAAAAGGTAGATGCCACAGACATTTTGAACTTTCCAAATAATTTTTAGTTATTTTTTAAAATTTTGATTCTGTTATTAAATAATACAACACAAGGCATATTCAGTTATTATTAAATAAATTAATTTTTTCTTCTTTCAACACACCCCATATCCCACGAAGGAGGGTGACCCAAAAAGAAAAAAAAAAAAAAAAAAAAAAATTTCTTTATAAATTTAGTAAGTACAGGAGAAAAGGGGTTTTACTAGCCCTTGTCCTGGTTTTTAGTTACCTTTTACGACATGCAGGGCTTTGAAGGAAGAATTCTCTTCCACTTCCCCATGGAGAAAAAAGAGGAAATAAACAAAAAAAAACTAGTAAAAAAAGAGAAAAACCCCAAAGGGGTGGTTTGTATGTTTGTACAGCAGTGTTGTTTGACCTAAGTGAAAAGTGAAGTGCAAGATTCTACTTGCTATTTATGACACAAAAAAAAAGACACCAGAAAATCATATAAATTATGTAAAAAATTAGAGGCTCTTGTTTTACTCACTTGGTAGGACAAGTACCTCCCGGGGGGGTTTTGCGTCTCCCAAATTTACTACCACCGATAATGTACCCCCCCGGGGGTTTGCTGCTCCCAAAACCACTACCAGAGGATCACAGTGCCCCGGGGTGAATGCTCCTCCCAAACCCTACTCCCACGGATGGTAACCTCCCTGGGTTTGCTGCCTACCAACCTTACTCCCACGGGGATGGTAGTACCTCCCTGGGTGGTTAACTTTAACCAACCTTCTACCACGGATTGTGTCCTCCCTGGGGGGTTTTCTGTCTCCCAATCTACTCCAAGGATGGTGTACCCCCCTGGGGTGGTTGCGGGCTCCAATCTACACCACAGGAGGGTAGTACCTCCCGGGGTGGTTGCTGTCTACCAATCTCTCCCACGGATGGTAGTCCTCCCTGGGGGGTTGCTGTTACCAATCTATACCACAGGTTTTGGTATACCCCCCCGGGGTGGTTTCTGTCTACCAATTACTACCACAGATGGTAGACTCCCTGGGTGGTTGCTGTCTCCAATCTACTACCACGGGATGGATTTTCCTCCCAGGGGGGTTGCTGTCTATGAACCTACCCCAAAGGGGATGGTATAATCCCCTGGGGTGGTTGTTTTAAAAGAGATATCCAAGGAAGGTTGAAGAAAGTACAGGTGTATGCTAGAAGATTTTGAAGGATGGTAAAAGGGGATATCCTGGAAGGGTTAAAGGAAGGAACATGGGTTTTCCAAGGAAGGGTTAAAGAAGGTACGTGGATATCCTAGGGGGAAGATATACCCTGGGAAGGTAAGGGAATTCTAGGAATGGTTGAAAAGAGGTACAGAGGATATACGTTTTATAAAGCGTTGAAGAAAGGTACGGGGATAGCTTGGAAGGGTTGAAGGGGGGGTACAGGGGAATTTTGGAAGGGTTGAAGGGAGGACAGGGGATATATTGGGAAAGGGGTTTTTGAAGGGGAGGACAGGGGAATATTGGGAAAGGGGGTTGAAAGGGGTACAGGGGATATTTTTGGAAGGGTTTTTGAAGAGAGATCAGGGGAATATTGGGAAAGGGGTGTAGGGGGTACGGGGGATATATTAGGAAGGGTTGAAGGAGGTCGGGGGATATATTAGGAAGGGTTGAAGGGGGGTACGGGGGGGTTTAAATTGGGAAAGGGGTTTTGTAGGGGGGTACGGGGGGATATATTAGGAAAGGGGTTTTTGAAAGAAATACAGGGGTATATTAGGAAGGGTTGTGGGGAGGTACAGGGGATATATTAGGAAGGGTTTTGAAGGGGGGTACGGGGGGGATATATTAGGAAGGGGTTGAAGGGATACAAAGGGATATATTAAAAAGGGTTGAAGGGAGGTACAGGGGGTATATTAGGAAGGGTTTTAAAAAGAGGATACGGGGGATATATTGGGAAAGGGGGCTGTAGGGGGGTACGGGGGATATATTACGTTGAAGGGGGGTGGAGTTTATTTTAAGACAAAAAGTCTTGATTAATCAACAGTTGTAAAAAAGTTAAGGGGAGACAAGTTTGTTGCTGACACCAGCATTAATGTTTGTGTTGGTAAGACGGGTACAGAGCCCATTAAAAAGGGCCCCTGGAAAACCATCCCACCAGACAGGTGCCACAGCTGCCACTGTTCTCCGGGGAGACTCAACCACCACCATATGGAGAAAGTTTAAGAAAATTTTTTGGTAAAGCCCTCCAGGACATTAACTGTAAGTTGAAAGTCTTTGTTTATTTTTTATGTTATATAATATGACATGAAAACATGATCATCAAAATTTTCATTTTTAAAATTAAAATACTTTCTTTTTCCCTAAAATAGGTAACAAACTTGCTACCTAACTTATTTATACAAAACTTTTTCATAATTTTTGACTGGGGGGTTTTTCTAATTCCATATAGTTGCATAGCCCCCCCAAAAAAGACATTGAAAACTAAACCAACTGAACCCTCCTCTCCAACCCTGAAACAGAAAATAAACTGAATGACTCTTCTCCACCATAGTAATAAATAAGCCAAAAAGTTCTGAGCTCTCAACCCCCCAGTTTTTTTATTAAACCAAAGAAAACTATCACACTTCCCCTTACCTATTCCAAACTAATTTACATATTTTTCTTTAAATTTAAAGCACAAAAAAAAAAAAACCCAAATTTTAATTTAAATTTATGACTACTGATATAAAAGGGGAAAGTTTTTCGTTGTTCCCCAATATTGAACAGTAGGGCCTCACTTTCAGAGGTTAGGTGTCAGGCTACATAGGGCCCCCATCATACAGCAGTTTAGGTGTCGGGGCTACTATGGGCCCCACTCATACAGCAGGTTAGGGGTCAGGCTACTTAGGGCCCCACTCTACGCAGGTTAGTGCGGGCTACTATGGGGCCCCACTCTCAGCAGGTTAGGTGTCAGGTACTATGGGGGCCCCACTCATACAGCAGTTAGGGGTTTAAGGCTACGTCAGAAAGCGGGCCTTGCGGAAAGCAGAATCCCTTTTTTTTTCACTTAAAAATGCATACAAATACCAATAAGTTTACAATAACATAACACCCCTTCCCTCATTAACAACGGGTTTGGTCCAAGGAACATTGGTAAACAAATTTCCCGTCCCTAAGTGAGGAGCATACTATAATGGAGGGGGTTTGTGAAAACCATTGTTGATAATGTGTTAATGTCATCTTTGCACCATTTATAACATTTTGGTATATTTTTTGAATGTTTAACAGCGTTACTGAAATTTTGTAATAAAAAAAAAATAGAGGAAATCAGCTCTAATATTCATTTTTTGGGGTATGAAAACTGGTCAGAGAGCCCATCATAAGTCCGAGTCATCGGTAAACAAGTATGTCACTAAGTAAGGAGAGCTGTATTATGCTAACAGTAGACGGGGCTTTAAAAATAATAAAAAGTAAAATACATACACGTATATTCATTACTTTAAAATTTGTAGTCTTTGAAGGGTGTAAGTGGGGAAAAATATTTATTTGTAGAAAGTCATTAGGTAGACCGGGGCTCCCACTCCCAATGTAATATACATATTTAAACTTTTTAATGTCCTATGTAGATCACTTTTTTACTGCTGGGCTCCAAATTAGATCAATATTTATCTTTCCTTTCCTCCAAAATTGCTAAAATGACCGAGATCCCTGGAAGAATAGAAGGGTCTGAACACCCATATGACAGTATTAAAAAATCTGGGACCACTTAGTGCCTTTGGGGGAGCACCAGATAAATTGAGAAAAGATAGAAAAAGAACATGGCAAACACCGGGGATTCCTGTGTCATGTCATTTAGCACTTCCCTTTTAAGAGGAGTTGACCGATTTAGTGACTTTGAGATGGTGTTTCCACAAGTGATGAGGAAAAAATCAAAAAACCCAAATAATAACCCAGGTGCAACATTTGTGCAACACCTTTCATTTTTTAAAACCACTGGTATGTCATCCGCCAAAATACCTATGCCTATGCCAAGTAAAAAGAAAATAAATTTTGGAATGTGTAATATGTGTTTTAGCAGGTTGGCTGGCCGGGTAGGTGGGGGGCTGATTGATTTGGGTTTTCTCTATTCCTCTGTCTTATCTATTGCTGTCTGATCTTTTTCCCTTTGCACATTCTCTGTCTATCTCTGTTTTATATATCTCTGTCTCTGTCTATCCCCGTCTCTGCTATCCCTGCCCGTCTACCCCGTCCTGTCTATCCCTGTAAACCCCAGGTACACTTAATACAGTTTTTATACGTAGTATAAATTCCTAGGTAACCCCAAAAAGTCCAGAAAAGTGTGATACTGTGCTTGTAGATATAAACAAAGTGTGGGTACTGTGCTTGAATATAAGACAAAGTGTATACTTGCTTTTAATATAAACAAAAAAGTGATACTGTGCTTGTAGATATAAGAAAGGGATACTTCTTGTAGAAAAAGACAAAATGTGATACGGCTTGTAGAATAAAAACAAATGTGATACTGTGCTTGTAGATATAAGACAAAGTGTGATACTGTGCTTGTAGATATAAGACAAAGTGTGATACTGTGCTTGTAGATATAAGACAAAGTGGATAGGCTTTTTAATATAAGACAAATGTGAACTGTGCTTGTAGATATAAGACAAGTGTGATTCTGTGCTTGTAGTATAAGACAAAATGTGATAGGTTTGTAGATATTAAAACAAGTGTTATACGTGCTTGTAGTATAAGACAAAGTGTGATATGGCTTTTTAGATAAAGAAAAAGGTGGATACTGTGCTTTAGAATAAAACAAAGTGTGATACTGTGCTTTAGATAAAGACAAGTGTGATAGTCCTTGTGAATAAGACAAAATTTTTGATACGTGCTTGTAGATATAAGACAAAGGTGATACTGGCTTGTAGATATAAACAAGTTGATACTGTGCTTGTTTGATATAAACAAAGTGTATACGTGCTTGTAATTTAAAAAACAAAAAAGCATACTGGGGAAGTAAAACACATTTTTCACTTTACAGGAACCCAACATACGACTCGCTCGTGTGTAAACCTCTTGGTTTATTTGGTGTTCTCTCGAACAGAGAGACAGACGAGACAAAATTTGGGGTTCTCTCTGATACAGAGAGACAGACAGAGACTGAGTGGGTTCTCTCTGAAACACAAGGGCAGACAGAGACATGAGGGTGTTCTCTCTATACAGAGAGACAGACGAGACATGATGGTGTTCCTTATACAGAGAGACAGACAAACATGGGGTGTTTCCTCTGATACAGAGGACAAAAGAGACATGAGTGGGGTTCCTCTGATACAGAGGACAGACAGAGCATGAGTGGTGTTCTTCGTACAGAGAGACAGCAAGACTGAGTGTTTTCTCTCTATACAGAGAGACAGACAGAGACATGAGTGGGGTTCTCTCTGATACACCGAGACAGACAGAGAATGAGTGGGGTTTCTCTCTGAACAGAAGACAACAGAGACATGAGTGGTGTTCTCCTGATACAGAGAGACAGACAGAGAAGATTTTTTCTCTCTGATACGTGAGCGACAGAGACATGAGGGTGTTCTCTCTGATACACAAGACAGACAGAGACATGATGGTTTTTCTCTCTGATACAGAGAGACAGACAAGACATGAGTGGTGTTCCTCTGATACAGAAGACAGACAGAGACATGAGTGGTTTCTCTCTGAACAGAGAGACAGACAGAGACTGAGTGGTGTTTTCTTGATACAGAGGACAGAAAGACATGATGGTGTTCTCTTGATACAAAGACAGACGAGACATGAGTGGTGTTCTCTCTGATACAGAGAGACAGACAGAGACATGAGTGGTGTTCTCTCTGATACAGAGAGACAGACAGAGACATGAGTGGTGTTCTCTCTGATACAGAGAGACAGACAGAGACAGAGTGGGTTCTCTCTGATACACAGAGACAGACAGAGACTGGGGTGTTCCTCCCGATACAGAGAGACAGACAGAGACATGGTGGTGTTTCTCTCTGAACAGAGAGACAGCAGAGACATGATGGTGTTCCTTTTGATAAGAGAGACAGACAAAACATGAGTGGTGTCCTCTGATACACAGAGACAGACAGGACATGAGTGGTGTTCTCTCTGATACACAAAAGACAGACAGAGACAGGATGGTGTTCTCTCTGATACAGGAAAACAACAGAGACATGATGGGGTTTTTCTCTCGATCAGAGAGACAGACAAGACAGGTGGTGTTCTCTCTGATACAAAAAAGACAGACGAGACATGAGTGGTGTTCTCTCTGATACAGAGAAAACAGAAGGACATAAATGGTGTTTTCTCTGATACAGGAGCCCGACAGAGACATGAGTGGTGTTCCTCTGATACAGAGAGACACACAAGACATGAGTGGGGTTCTTCTGATACAGAGAGACAGGGCAGAGACATGAGTGGTGTTTTCTCTGATACAGAAGACGACAAGACATTGGTGGTCTCGCTAAAAAGAGAGACAGACAGAGACATGAGGGTGTTTCTTGATACAAGAGACAGACGGACAGAGTGGTGTTCTCTCGATACAGAGAGACAGACAAGACATGAGTGGGTCTCTCTGATACACAGGACAACAACACTGGGGTGTTCTCTCTGATACACAGAGACAGACAGAGACATGAGTGGTGTTCTCTCTGATACAGAGAGACAGACAGAGACATGAGTGGTGTTCTCTCTGATACAGAGAGACAGACAGAGCATGAGTGGGGTTCCTTTTGATACAGAGAGACAGACAAGACATGAGTGGTGTTTTTCCCCTGATACCAGAGACAACAGAGACATGAGTGGTGTTTTCTCTGAACACAGAGACAGACAGACATGATGGGGTTCTCTTGATCAGAGGGCAGACAAGACATGATGGTGTTCTCTCTGAACACAGAGACAGACAGAGACATGATGGGTTCTCTCTGAAAAACAGGAACAGACAGAGACTGAGTGGTGTTCTCTCTGATACACAGAGACAGACAAGACATGAGTGGTGTTCTTTGATACACAGAGACAGACAGAGACGATGGGGTTCTCTCTGAACAGAGAGACAGACAGAGACAAGGGTGTTCTCTCTGATACGAGAGACGACAGAGACATATGGTGCCTCTCTTACAGAGAGAAGACAGAGACAGAGTGGGTTCTCTTGTACACAGAGACAGCGGACTTTAGTGGGTTCTCTCTGATCAGTGAGACAGACAAGCATGAGTGGGTTCTCCCTGATACACAGAACAGAAAACTGATGGTGTTCCTCAATAAGAGAGACAGACAGGAAAATGAGTGGGGGGGTTTTCCTGATACAGAGAGAAGACAGAGACATGAGTGGTGTTTTTCTCTGATACACAAGACAGACAGAGACTAGTGGTGTTCCTCTGATACAGAAGAAGACGAGACATGAGTGGTGTTCTTCGCAGAGAGACGACAGAGACAAATGGTGTTTTTTCTCTGATACAGAGAGACAGACAGAGCATGAGTGGGTTCTCTCGTACACAGAGACAGACAGAGACATAAAGGTGTTCTCTCTGATACAGAAGACAACGAGACTTTAGTGGGTTCTCTTGATCACAGAGACAACAGAGACATGAGTGGTGTTCTCTCTGATACAGAGAACAGACAGAAATGAGTGGTGGGGTTTTCCTGATACAGAGAGACAGACAGAGACATGAGTGGTGTTCTCTCTGATCAGAGAGACAGACGAGACAAGAGTGGTGTTTTTTCTCTGATACAGGAAAAAACACAGAGACAGATGGTGTTCTCCTGATACAGAGAGACAGACAAGACATGAGTGGTGTTTTCTCTGATACACAAGACGACAGAAAAAATGAGTGGGTTTCTCTGATACAGAGAGACAGACAGAGCCCTGAGTGGGTTTTTTTCTCTTGATTTCGAGAGGCAGACAGAGACATGAGTGTGTTTTCTCTGAACAAGAGACAGACAGAGACATGAGTGGGTGTTCTCTCGATACAAAACAGCAGGACGAGTGTGTTCTCTTATAAACAGAGAGACAGACAGAGACATGGTGGTGTTCTCTCTGATACGAGGCAGACAGAGACATGAGTGGTGTTCCTCGAACAGAGAGAAGACAGGACATGATGGTGTTCTCTCTGATACAGAGAGACAGACAGAGACATAGTGGGGGTTCTCTTGATAAGAAGACAACAGAGACTGGTGGGGGTTCTTCTGATACAGAGAGACAGCAGAGCATGAGTGGGTTTCTCTCTGTAACAGAGACAACAGAGACATGATGGTTTCTCTCTGATACAGGAGACAGCGAGACATGAGGGTGTTTTTTCTCTGATACAGAGAGACAGAAGAGACAGATGGGTTCCTCTGATAAGAGAGACAGACAGAGAATGAGTGGTGTCTCTCGATACAGAGAACGACAGAACATGAGTGGGTTCTCTCTATGCAGAGAGACAGACAGAGACACGGAAGACACATAGGCAGACAGAAAGACAGATAAGCGACAGCAGCATGTTACAGTTTAATGTATAACAGTGAAAAAAAAATAAACCATGGGTTCACTGTCAGCAGTGCGACATCAAGTGTCATGAACTGCTGCAAAGTCAGCAGTACATGATCATCAAGTGTCACTGAAAAGCTGCACTGTCAGCAGTCATATCATCAAGTGTCACTGAACGCGCACGTAGCATGCATGATCATCAAGTGTCACTGAAACGGGTGCCTGTCCAGTGCTGATCATCAAGTGCACTGAACGTTTCACTGTCAGCAGTACTGATCATCAAGTGTCACTGAAATGCTACATGTCGCAGTGATGATCACAAGTGTCACTGAACTGCTGCACTGTCAGCAGTGCATGATCATCAAGTTCACTGAAAGCGGGACTGTCAGCAGTGCAGATCATCAAAAATTTTCACTGAAATGCTACACTGTCAGCAGTGCATGATCATCAATGTCCTGAAATGCTACACTGTCACAGTGCATGATCATCAATGTCCCCTGAACTGCTACACTGTCACAGTGCATGATCATCAAGTTCATGAAATGCTCACTGTCAGCGTAATGATCATCAAGTGTCACTGAACCTACCGTCGCAGTGCATGATCTCAATGTCACTGAACGCTACACTGTCAGCAGGGCATGATATCAGTGTCATGAACTGCACCAAAAATGTCGCATGCATACACAAGTGTCCTGAACTGTACACTGTCACGTGCATGACATCAAGTGCACTGAACTGCCTACCTGTCAGCAGTGCATGATCATCAAGTGTCACTGAACTGCTACACTGTGCAGTGCATGATCACAAATGTCCTGAACTCTACACTGTCAGCGGGGATGATCATCAAATGTCCTGAACTGCTACAAAAGTCACAGTGCATGATCATCAAAGGGCACGAATGCTAAAAAACTGTCAGCATCGATCATAATGTCCTGAACTGCTACAAAATGTCAGCAGTGCATGATCATCAAATGTCACGAACGCTACAACTGTAGCAGTGCAGATCATCAAGTGCACTGAACTGCAAAAAACGTCACAGGGGCTGACATCAGTGTCACTGAACTGTACACGTCAGCATGCATACATCAGTGCATGAACTGCACAATCAGCAACATGATCATCAAGTTCACTGAACGCTGCACGTCAGCATGCATGATCATCAAGTGCACTGAACTGCAAAAAAACCCTGTCAGCAGTGCATGACATCAAGTGTCACTGAAAATGCTGCAAAATGTCAGCAGTGTGATCATCAAATGTCACTGAACTGCTACACTGTCAGCAGTACATGATCCAAGTGTCACGAACTGCTACACTTTTCACAGGGAGTTCAGCAGTGGAGTGTCCAGGGGGTGGGGGCACAGTGGGGGTGACAATAACTTAAAACCCTTCCCTTCAAAAAGTTTCTTACATACTCCACCATTCTAAACTTGGGGAAGCAAGACACATAGGGAACAGTTAGACACTTAATCCAAAACGTTTCACCTACACAGTAGACTTCTTTAGTTTGGTACAGAAATAGCAGGAGTAGTGGGATGTGAAGACGATGTTTATCGTCCACATCCTTGAATTGAAGATTTGAGGTTTTTTCAGTCCCTCACCTGGGAAGAGTTTTTTCCCTTTTCCTCTCAAACAAAGTGGGATCAGTGTGAAGTGAGAAGCTTTCAAAGGAAACTGGGGGAATATCTTCACCAGGTTTTCCAATCAACCAGGCGTGATGGGTTTTTGGGGGAGGGGGGCCCCCCAGCAGCAACAGCCTGGTTGAAACCCGGGGAAAGTACCAGACGAGCCTGGCCCATGGCCGGGCTCAGAGAGTAGATAAACTCTTGAAACTTTTCAAAGGTATATCAAAGGTATCAAGCAACAGCGTTGAGACATACATACAGTGGATCCTCGGGTTACAATATTATTCCATTCCAGAGAGCTTGTCCTTAACTGATTTTATTGTTAGCAGAATTAATTTTCCCCATAAGATATACAGGAAGGCCCCACTTATACGGCGGGTTAGGTTCCAGGCTACCGCCGTAAAGCGGAAACCGCCGTAAAGTGGAACACCCTTTTTTTCCACTTACAAATGCATACAAACACTAGATAACAAGTTTACACTAACATATATTATGTTAGCAATAGAACCAGGCATCAAAAAACAATAAAAAAGTACAATACACACATAGTGCACTCATTACTTACCTTAAAATATTTATAGTCTTAATCTAGGGTGAGACAAGTAGTATTTATTGTAAGAAATCAAGTGTGGTATGTATTGTAATAGCCAGGCTACCTCACCAGGCCACCCCACCCACACATACTATTCTATGATATTTAAGCATCCCAGAGCGATAAAATGTATATACAGTTCACTCATTACTTACCTTAAAATATTTGTAGTCTTAATGTAGGGTCAGGAGTAAGTAAATGAGATAAAACGAATAAATGAGAGAGAGAAAGAATGAGTACATGAGAGGTAACAGGCGCCGAGTTATGTAAACAAACCAGGCTCCCACATCTTATATTTATGTTTATTTATTCTATTGTGGGGTGTATTTATCATCTTTTTTATGTTATGTATCGTGTTTATTATATAATTTTGAAAAAAATATCATGGATGGATTAATGAAAATGTGTATATTACCGTAATATACGACATTTAATGAGACTCGGTGACTATTGTTATTATGGCGTCACTTGTGGAAGTCGTCTGCTCACATCTCACATTTATGTTTATTTATTCTACTGTGGGGTGTATTTATCTTATTTATATGTTATGCATCGTGTTTATTATATAATTTTGAAAAAAATATCATGGATGGATTAATGAAAATGTGTATATTACCGTAATATACGACATTTAATGAGACTCGGTGACTATTGTTATTATGGCGTCACTTGTGGAAGTCGTCTGCTCACATCTCACATTTATGTTTATTTATTCTACTGTGGGTGTATTTTATCTTATTTATATGTTATGCATCGTGTTTATTATATAATTTTGAAAAAAATATCATGGATGGATTAATGAAAATGTGTATATTACCGTAATATACGACATTTAATGAGACTCGGTGAGTATTGTTATTATGGCGTCACTTGTGGAAGTCGTCTGCTCACATCTCACATTTATGTTTATTTATTCTACTGTGGGGTGTATTTATCTTATTTATATGTTATGCATCGTGTTTATTATATAATTTTGAAAAAAATATCATGGATGGATTAATGAAAATGTGTATATTACCGTAATATACGACATTTAATGAGACTCGGTGAGTATTGTTATTATGGCGTCACTTGTGGAAGTCGTCTGCTCACATCTCACATTTATGTTTATTTATTCTACTGTGGGGTGTATTTATCTTATTTATATGTTATGCATCGTGTTTATTATATAATTTTGAAAAAAATATCATGGATGGATTAATGAAAATGTGTATATTAACGTAATATACGACATTTAAATGACTCGATGTATGTAAGTTTATTTAGGTACAGGTATACATAAGTATAATTATCAGAGTATATATAAAATATGAAATAACTTTTAAAAACATTTGAAATTTTGGAGTTTCCAGACAAAATGGAGAGACTTAGTGCTTACTGAGCTAATGGAGAATGTAAACAAACAGGGTGGGGCACGGTGACCGTATTAGAAAGTCAGGTGGGGGGAGCCGTATAATGAGTTTTGGTCATAATTTGAAATGTCCGTATTAGCGGAACGCCGTAAAGTGAAACGCTGTAAAGCGGGGCCTTCCTGTAATGGAAATCCAATTAATCTGTTCCAGACACACGAAAGTGCGTATTAGAAGAAAAAAATTTCAAATGAAATATACATTTTCCTACACAGAAAAGAATGAGACATGAAGAATAAATAGATGAAGAATAAATGACATTTATCTTTACTGAAGATTTATTGATGAGTGATGAGCTGGGAGAAGGGGAGATGATGGAGGTGTATTATTGTTGGAAGGGGAATCCCCTTCCATAAGGACTTTAGGTAGCAAGTCCTTTTATGGGGTTACTTCCCTTCTTTGTTTTTTAATGCTACTGGGAACAACTTGACAATCACTGGACCTCAGTCGCACCAAAAATCTGTCCATAGTGCTCTGTTTCTGGCGTTCCTTTAAGATTTCCCTAAATTGGGACACAACATTGTCGTTGTAAAAGTCACCAGCACAGCTTGCAACAGCTGTGTCGGGGTGATGTTCATCCATAAAGGCATGCACCTTTGTCCACATTGTACAAATGTCCTTAATTGTTGAAGAAGGCAACTTCCTCTATTTCTCTCTCCCCTCCTCTGAAACAATTTCCTCAGCTGTGGTCTCTTGCTGTTGCAGATGCTCTTGCAGCTCATCAGTGGTTAGTTCTTCATCATCGTTCTCCACAAACTCTTCCACATCCTCACAACTAACCTCCAACCCCATGGACTTCCCCAATGATACAATAGATTCCACAACTGGTATAGGCTCCTCAGGATTAGCCCAAAATCCTTCAAAATCCCTCTCTTGTACATATGGCCACAATTTCCTCCAAGCAGAGTTCAAAGTCCTGCAAGTCAATCCCTCCCAAGCCTCACCTATAAGGTTTATGCAACTGAGGATACTGAAGTGATCTTTCCAAAACACTCTTAGGGTCAATTCAGTGTCTGAGGTCACTTCAAAGCACTTTTGAAACACTGCTTAGGTGTACAGTTTTTTGAAATTTGAAATGACCTGCTGGTCCATGGGCTGGAGGAGAGGAGTGATGTTAGGAGGCAAAAACCTGACTTTTATGAAACTCAACTCCCCCACAATTCACTCTTGCAAGTCTGGAGGATGAGCAGGAGCATTGTCTAATACCAGGTGGCACTTGAGGTCCAATTTATTTTCTAGGAGGTATTTCGTCACAGTGGGACCAAACACATGATAGAACCAGTTGAGGAAAATGTCCCTAGTGACCCATGCCTTACTGTTTGCCTTCCATATCACACACAAATTAGCCTTAAAAAAAAAAAAACATACCATGGGCGGGATTGAACCCGCGGTCAGAGAGTCTCAAAACTCCAGACTGTCACGTTAGCCACTGGACCAGCTAGCCACAATAAGATTCGTCCAACTAGGTATATTTCTACACCATAGGAAGGTTAGCATAGGCATCACTGTGACCACAAATGCAAGTTTTTACAGACGAATCTCCAGCTAGCGTGGCTGTGACAAACTCTAGCTCAAGTCCCCTCACTGCCGTCATCATGACTCACGAAATCGTATGTAGAAACTATTCATGCATATTCTCTATATCATGAACATATGTAAAACAGTTTAAACAATATATACTTACTCTCAATGCAGTGGACCCTCGAATTTCGTGAGTATCAATTTTCGTGAATTTCTATTATTTACAACTTTTTTCATGAAAATATAGCCTCAGTTTTCATGATTTGCCTCTGAATTCAGCGGTGGTATGGAGAGCATCACATCAGCTGCATGCAAACAAACCTCCCACACGCACCATTCAGAGTCAGTGTGGCATTGTTTCTCAGTGAGTGACCGTCACCCCACGTGTTCATAAGATAAATTTCATAATCATTGTTTTTGTGCTTGCAACTACTAAATAAGCCACCATGGGCCAAAAGGAAGTTCCTAGTGCCAGCCCTTTGGTAAAGGTGAGAAACATGATAGAATTCAAGAACACACCAGCCAGGGTACTTCCCCACAACAGCCAGGGTACTTCCCCACAACAGCCAGGGTACTTCCCCACAACAGCCAGGGTACTTCCCCACAACAGCCAGGGTACTTCCCCACAACAGCCAGGGTACTTCCCCTCACACCAGCCAGGGTACTTCCTCACAACAGCCAGGGTACTTCCCCACAACAGCCAGGGTACTTCCCCACAACAGCCAGGGTACTTCCCCTCACACCAGCCAGGGTACTTCCCCACAACAGCCAGGGTACTTCCCCACAACAGCCAGGGTACATCCCCACAACAGCCAGGGTACTTCCCCACAACAGCCAGGGTACTTCCCCACACACCAGCCAGGGTACTTCCTCACAACAGCCAGGGTACTTCCCCTCACACCAGCCAGGGTACTTACCCACACAAACCAGCCAGGGCACTTCCCCCTCACACCAGCAAGGGTACTTCCCCACAACAGCCAGGGTACTTCCCCACACAAACCAGCCAGGGCACTTCCCCCTCACAACAGCCAGGGTACTTCCCCCTCACACCAGCAAGGGTACTTCCCCACAACAGCCAGGGTACTTCCCCACAACAGCCAGGGTACTTCCCCTCACACCAGCCAGGGTACTTACCCACACAATCCAGCCAGGGTACTTCCCCCTCACACCAGCCAGGGTACTTCCCCACAACAGCCATGGTACTTGCCCTTACACCAGCCAGGGTATTTCCCCACACAAACCAACCAGGGTACTTCCCCACACAAATCAGCCAGGGTACTTCCCCACACACTAGCCAGGGTGCTTACCAACACACACCAGCCAGTGTACTTCCCCACACAAACCAGCCAGGGTACTTCCCCACACTCCAGCAAGGGTACTTCCCCTCACACAAGCCAGGGTACTTCCCCTCACACCAGCCAGGGTACTTCCTCACACAAACCAACCAGGGTACTTTCCCACACAAATCAGCCAGGGTACTTCCCCCACACGCCAGCCAGGGTACTTCCCCACACAAACCACCAAGGGTACTTTCCCACAACAGCCAGGGCACTTCCCCTCACACCAGCCAGGGTACTTCCCAACACAAACCATCCAGAGTACTTCCCCACACAAATCAGCCAGGGTACTTCACCACACACTAGCCAGGGTACTTTCCCACACACACCAGCCAGGGTACTTCCCCACACAAACCAGCCAGGTTACTTCTCCACACAAACCAGCAAGAGTACTTCCCCATGCACCAGCAAGGGTACTTCCCCACACCAGCCAGGGTACTTCCTCACATACACCAGCCAGAGTACTTCCCTACACAAACCAGCCAGGGCACTTCCCCACACACACCAGCCAGGGTACTTCCCCACACAAACCAGCCAGGGTACTTCCCCACACACACCAGCCAGGTTACTTCTCCACACAAACCAGCAAGAGTACTTCCCCATGCACCAGCCAGGGTACTTCCCCTCACCAGCCAGGGTACTTCCTCACATACACCAGCCAGAGTACTTCCCTACACAAACCAGCCATGGCACTTCCCAACACACACCAGCCAGGGTACTTCCCCACACAAACCAGCCAGGGTACTTCCCCACATACACCAGCCAGGGTACTTCACCATACAAACCAGCCACGGTACTTCCCCACACACTCGATTTGATTTGAGTGGGACTTGCTTATTGCTTGGGGAGCATTGAAAATTGGGTTGGGCAAATATTGTTAGTGGGATGGTTTGTGAAGAACCTGCCTAGTATGGGCCAACAGGCCTGCTGCAGTGTTCCTGCTTTTGTATGTTCTTATGTACACCAGCTGAGGAAATTGCTTCAGAGGAGGTGGAAGAGAGAGGAAAGAAGGTGCCTTCTTTAACCCTTTGACTGTTTCAGTCATATATATATACATCTTACGAGCCAATATGTTTGACATATATTTACTCATAAATTCTAGCAGCTTCAAATCAAGAAGGAGAAAGCTGGTAGGCCCACATGTGAGAGAATGGGTCTGTGTGGTCAATGTGCACCATATAAAGAAATACTGCAGCACGCAGTGCATAATGAAAAAAAAAAACTCCGACCATGTTGTTTGATTAAAATGCCGACTTTGAGGTGGATTTTTGAATAGTTTTTATGGTTATATTCTCATTTTCATAGTCACATTTGATAGAATGGAAAACATGTTATAGAAATAAAGGTGATTTTGATTGATTTTACTAAGAAAAGGACCTTGAAATGGAGCTCAAATTAGGAGAAATGTTTGATTGTTGCCAATGTTCAAGTGTAAACAAATGATGTCATTGTCCACTAAATGTCCAACTAGCCATTCTAATATACAGTCATGAATGGGTTGATGTTATTTACACAATTATTACAATATTGCAGTAGTCTGCATAACAGTAAAATTTTTTTTGTTTGAATAAAAATTCAAAATAGAAAGCAAGAGTAATATCAGAGGGGCCTGGAGATGTGACTGATGAACAAAGAAAATGTTATTTTAGAACCAGGAATGTCTACATTGTTCATTCTAGGCACTATTTTGAAACTGGCATACTTTTTAATTTGCATGAAATTGGCCAAATTTCCAATTTCTGACCTCTTTATTGGGTAGTTGAAATCAGCAAATGGGCAGTTTCTTGTACTAAATCGATAGAATAAATGGAGTTCTAAAGAAATAGTTATAAGTTTGTTTGACTGGAACAATGGGACTAACCAAAAACAGGGCTCAAAGTGGACAAAATCGCCGATTCATAAATATTGCCGAGGTCACTAACTTTGCGAGAGTGTAATTCCATAAGTTTTCCATCAAATTTTGATGTCATTACCATTGGGAAAACATTCTCTAAAATTTCATAAGAAAAAAATAATTTTTTCTTTTTTAAATATTTTGTGACATCAGGAGACACCTGAGGATTTGGGGTTGTGACAGTCAAAGGGTTAACCCTTTGAGGGCCCACAGGTCCTCTCAGAGACTCGTTCTCAGGGTCGGCCAAATTTAAAAAAAAAAAAAAAAAAATTCTTATGAAAAAATAGTTTTTTTTTTTTAATATTATAGGGTAAACAAAAAATTTTTGCCATCAATACTTACCGAGATATGGAGGCGTGAAGTTGATGAAAAAGGGGGACAATGTAGCAACATCGCCGACTGTCGTCTCCCGGTGTTCTTTTATTTACTTTCTATGTACTAATTTCTATTATTTTTTAATTTTTCTTTTTCCAAGTAACTTTTATGGCCTGTGAGACCAATATGATCAGTATTTTGTAAGTTTTTTAATTTTCAATACTACACAATAAGGCCGCAAAGACTGTTTTCATTGTTTTGTTTATAAAAAATATTTACACAAACAAACGATATGAAATGTTGTTTATTACTATTTTTCTATATTTTATATACACATATACAGTCACAGGGAATGTTTCTAGAAGTTCTGCAGCTTGTGGAACTCTTTGAAACATAGTGTCATGCACAGTGGTGTTTTACACTCCTCACACATAAAACATGGTGTCATGCACAGTGGTGTTTTACACTCCTCACACATAAAACATGGTGTCATGCACAGTGGTGTTTTACACTCCTCACACATAAAACATGGTGTCATGCACAGTGGTGTTTTACACTCCTCACACATAAAACATGGTGTCATGCACAGTGGTGTTTTACACTCCTCACACATAAAACATGGTGTCATGCACAGTGGTGTTTTACACTCCTCACACATAAAACGAGTGTCTCTGCATTGTTGTGGGCGTTTCCTTGTATGTGCACAGACGTAACACCTCTTCTGAGCCTTTTTCTTGAAAGCAGTAGCAGACAGTTTTACTAGCAAGTGATCACCATGCTTCAGACGAGAAGGTAGTTGTTGATAATTTGGTGGGCGGTCTATTGCAGGTGTTGTTCCTTGGTATTTGAATACTATTTGTCTGATGACAGACAAACAGAATTCGCCATACAGGAGGGCCCCGCTTTACGGCGTTCCACTTTACGGCGTTCCGCTAATACGGACATTTCAAATTATGACCAAAACTCACTATACGGCTCCCCCCACCTGACTTTCTAATACGGTCACCGTGCCCCACCCTGTTTGTTTACATTCTCCATGAGCTCAGTAATCTCTAAGTCTCTCCATTTTGTCTGGAAACTCCAAAATTTCAAATGTTTTTAAAAGTTATTTCATATTTTATATATACTCTGATAATTATACTTATGTATACCTGTACCTAAATAAACTTACATACATCAAGTCATTTAAATGTCGTATATTACGTTAATATACACATTTTCATTAATCCATCCATGATATTTTTTTCAAAATTATATAATAAACACGATGCATAACATATAAATAAGATAAATACACCCCACAGTAGAATAAATAAACAAATGTGAGATGTGAGCAGACGACTTCGACAAGTGACGCCATAATAACAATAGTCACTGAGTCTCATTAAATGTCGTATATTACCGTAATATACACATTTTCATTAATCCATCCATGATATTTTTTTCAAAATTATGTAATAAACACGATGCATAACATATAAATAAGATAAATACACCCCACAATAGAATAAATAAACAAATGTGAGATGTGAGCAGATGACTTCGACAAGTGACGCCATAATAACAATAGTCACCGAGTCTCATTAAATGTCGTATATTACGGTAATATACACATTTTCATTAATCCATCCATGATATTTTTTTCAAAATTATATAATAAACACGATGCATAACATATAAATAAGATAAATACACCCCACAGTAGAATAAATAAACTTAAATGTGAGCTGTGGTAGCAGACGACTTCCACAAGTGGTGATAATAACAATAGTCACCGAGTCTCATTAAATGTCGTATATTACGGTAATATACACATTTTCATTAATCCAGCCATGATATTTTTTTCAAAATTATATAATAAACACGATACATAACATAAAAAGATGATAAATACACCCCACAATAGAATAAATAAACATAAATATAAGATGTGGGAGCCTGGTTTGTTTACATAACTCTGCGCCTGTTACCTCTCACATGGTTACTCATTCTTTCTCTCTCTCCCCCCCTCATTTATTGTTTTATCTCAATTTACTTACTCATGACCCTACATTAAGACGTTCAATATTTTAAGGTAAGTAATGACGTGAACTGTATATACATTTTATCGCTCTGGGATGCTAAATATCATAGAATAGTATGTGTGGGTGGGGTGGACCTGGCGAGGTAGTCTGGCTATTACATTTTACCACACTTGGTTTCTACAATAATACTCTTGTCTCACCCTAGATTAAGACTATAAATATTTTAAGGATAAAGAATGAGTGCACTATGTGTTGTATTGTACCTTTTTTTTGTTTTTGATGCTGGGTTCTATTGCTAACTGAATATTATGTTAGTGTAAACTTGTTATTCTAGTGTTTTTATGCATTTATAAGTGGAAAAAAAGGGTGTTCCACTTTACGGCGATTTCCGCTTTACGGCGGTAGCCTGGAACCTAACCTGCCATATAAGTGGGGCCCTCCTGTATTGTGGTTTGCTTCTGGTCCTCATCTCATACATATTATAAGCTTTGAGCATGGAAATGTCCAGAAGATAGAAAAAAGAGTTTTAGTACCACTTATACTTGCGAACACCAATCGCAAACCCAATCTGCATGTCCATTTGTCCACTGAATGCATATTGAAGGTGTAATCAATCACAGCTGCAGGTTTTAGAATGGGTTCATTGCTCTCTCTGTGCTGTCTGCCATTTCATTAGAGTGAACTGATGACAACAGTGTGACATCTCGTTTGTCATGCCATGAAATGCCATGATGTCATTGGCAGCAAACGCCTGCACCTCACTCTAGAGTGCCACGTTAAAAACTAGGCATATGGTTTCCGATTTACACACACTGTGCCACACATATCTTCATGTTCACTCACTAAAAAAGCACTGAGTGAGGGGCTTGTGTACCAGTTATCAATATTTAAAATATATGCCCCTTACCAAGTTATGGTTCTATCATTGTTCTAACCACATCACCAGAGATGCTAATAACTTCCTGGTATTTTGCAATGTATAATTTCCAGTGTACACAATTATATCCAATACCAGACCACTGTAACAATCACAAGCCAAAACAACTTGATACCAAAGCGTTTCTCTTGCTTTGTATATATGCTTGAAAGTGAGTCTTCCTTTTCCTGAAACAGAATCAATGGACTCGACAATTACAAGTTCCTGAAGGGATAAAAATACATAACGAATTTCTCTTTCAGGAACACAAACACATGTCTAAATCTTATATTACCCGTTGTTTCCTGTCAGGCTGGTTTTGTCTGAGAAGTGAAGCATACGTAACATTAGCACAAATCGATTCCTGGCATTATATCACTGAAACCTGGGGTTGCAATCAGGCGGTCTGTTGACCAGTATGATTTCACTTTGTGCTTATACACATGTTGGCATAAGCATTATTGTGGCAAAGAAAAGATACATCTCAGCCACAGTTGCCTCCTTCCACTGGTGTAGATTTGATTTTGGTGAAAGGTATTGTGTTTGCCATGGTGTACTCGCTAGTATGGTTGCCTTCCATGGACAATACTTTCCATCAGGGATTCGTCAAAGAATAACTCGAAACATTCCAGTTCACGGGCATTGTTCCCAAGTGTACATGATGGCCGTATTTACACTTTGGCTGTCATCAAACTGGTGGGCATTTGGAACAAAAATTGAAGCTTCCTGCCCCAATCCCAGTGCATTCTGCTGGTGAGTATGTGGACAATGACAGGTGGTTGTGGTTGTGGAGGTTGTGGTGTGGAGGGCTGGGTTTGGTGGGTGGTGGAGGGATGTGGCCTTTTTGTAGATCCAGCTGAGGCAGAGGCGTGGGTGCAGCATGGCCCACTGTGGTGTCATCACGGCCATCACCACCACTACACCAACAGGCACATTTTCCATCCCAATTGCAACACTATCACGTCATTTTCTCTGTCTGTTCCTGTTGTACAGCCATGGGATGTACTCCGAGGATGTACTCCTTCCCTGGAATAGCCATATGGCTCACTACCAGAGTGCATATATCATGTATATACTGATGCTTCACAGGGGGTTAGTTAGTTTAAGTCTTTTTATGCTCCCATACCCATACTGTGGGCGGTAGTCAAAAGATTACAAAGGTACATAATGGGTCCAGGGACTGGACCCCTTCGCTGGGGAATATTCCACTTCACTTATCCTACTGAACTGTTTCAAGAGCTGTAGTTCCTTAACACTATCATTATCTCACAAATGCTCACATCTGAGGTCTGGATTTGGGAAAATAGCAGTTCCTCTTTGATTTGGTACAACTGATGTGAAAATGATGGCCAGCACCAGAGGTGGGAAGGCTGAGGGTACGTCGGGTTTTCTAACTATTACTGATATTATGATCATTAGTTTCGGTCAAAACCTCACCAAACCTGGAAACTCATCTTCACTGGCACTTCCATCTGTATAGACTGTCACTGGGGAAACAAAAGTGTCCCAATTGGCTGAGGATTGAGGAACTTCTTACCGCGAGGCATGGGGACATTGTGTACTAAGAGGCATTCCCACAATGCACCACTGGGTCCCAGATTTTATTTCTCGCCATGCACACCGACCACACAGACCCATTCTCTCAATCTACGGCCTACCTAGCCTTTTCCCATGAAGATTTGACGGTTAGATTTATGCATACTAGTCGTCAAAAACCCGCGTGTAAAGCCATACTAGTACATCCGAAAACCTCAAAGGGTTAAAGATTAAAGTCATTTTGGCAAAGTGGGGTGGAAGTGCAAAATTTTTGGAGGAACATAACCGTAACCCTCTCCATCTCCCGTCTTCCATACATCAAAAGTGTCTTCAATAAGGTAAGTGTTATGATGTTAAATGATCTTTTATACATTTTATTATTGCTTTATAATTGATTCTCTTCCCTTTATATATGTAAATCTATATTAATCCATAAAAAATATTTTTTGGGTGTCTGGAACAGATTAATTGGATTTAATTATTTCTTATAAGAAAAAAAAAATTTTTTGGGGTTTCGATTTCTCTGGAATTTCGACTTTTGTAGTTCTCTGGAACAGATTAATCACAAAAAATCGAGGGTCCACCGTATCTGTAACTCTCACGATCATTGAACCAATTATGTCCACTTTAGGTTTATAATGAAACTTGTATTTCCTCTCAAGTAAACTTGTTCAAGTCAATTAGTCTGAACTAATACAATATTCTTTATTTTATTCATTGTAAAAAAAAAAAACACCTAAATTTACACTGCTTTGTTTTTGCCTTATTATTCTTAAGTTTGGCCAAAATGTTTCTGTACATTATAGTGGCTTTTGTCATTCTCCTTTGTTCAAACACTACTCATGCTGAAGCAACATATCATAACACTGTACACCTGTGATAATGGTGCTGGCACTGTATATGGGTGATAGATGTATGGACACTTGTCATATTGGTGCTGCTCGACACTCTAATGATAGTGGACACTGTACACTTGTTAATAATGATGCTGAGACTGCATCATTTTTTGGGGGATAATGGTAGTGATACTGTACACAGGTGATATGGTAGTGACACTGTGGAAGAGGTGATAATGGTGATAACTGTCCACTGATTGATTCATCTTCGTTGGATGAGTGAGAGTGTCAAGAGGCTGGTGGAGGCTGGACTGGTGTTTGGTGTCCAGCAAGCCAAGGATGACCTCGTACTCCAGGATAACTTTACAGATGGTTCAACTGTATCTCCACGTTCTCAGCACCAACCACCACCACCCAAGCCCACACTATCCAGGGTATTTTTTACACTACCACACTTACTGTACCACCACTCTCCGGTACTTTATTACTACCACATTTACTGTACCACCACACTACTCCAGGTTCTTTTTTAACTAACCTTAATGTACCACCCTTTTTGTTTCCAGTTTGAATTTTTATTCTCACAAAAAAAAAAATTTACTGTTATGCAGACTACTGCATTAGTGTAAAAAAGGGCATAAATATTATCAGCGCACTTGAAAAAAAGAATATAGACTCACCAGTTGAGTGTTTTGGATGCTTAGCATGATTTGTTCATTTTTGAACTTTGGTAAAATCGAACATTTCTGCTACTTTGAGCTCAATTTCAAGGTATTTTTCATTGTAAAAACCAGTCAAAAATCATCTCAATTTCTGTAATATATCTTCATTCTATACAATGAGCCCCAGGAAACTAGAATACAATAATAAATACAGTGGACCCCGCATAAGATTACCTCCGAATGTGACCAATTATGTAAGTGTATTTATGTAAGTGCGTTTGTACGTGTATGTTTGGGGGTCTGAAATGGACTAATCTACTTCACAATATTTCTTATGGGAACAAATTCGGTCAGTACTGGCACCTGAAACATACTTCTGGAGTAAAAAAAATATCGTTAACCGGGGGTCCACTGTACCATATGAAAATAAAGTGCAAATCTCTGTTTTAAACCCAAAAACAAGGTAAAGTTTTTTTCTCATTATGTACTCTGTGCTGCAGGATTTTTTTTTTTTATATGCACAAAACTGACCACATAGACCCATTCTTTCATATGTGGGCCCTCCCAGCTTTCTCTCACTAGATTTGAAGGGGGCTAGAATTTATGCGTACTAGTACGTCATGGACACTGGTGCGTAAGCCGTACTAGTACGTCCGAACCCTGAAAGGGTTAACATCTTATGGAGAGGGAGCATGGAAAATGGGGTTGTCCCACAGTTACAAAAAACAAGACATAGCCCCCTTCCCAAAGGGGGCATTTAAAGCAATAGAAAAGAACTACAGACCAATAGCGCTAACATCCCATATCCTAAAAATTCTTTGAAAGGGTCCTAAGAAGCAAGATTGCTCCCCATCTAGTACCCATCAATTGCACAACCCAGAGTTTTGAGCAGGTCGTTTCCTGTCTGTCCAACTAGGGATCACTACGACAAAAGTCCTGGATGCACTAGAAGACAAAAAGAATGCAGATGTAATTACACAGACTTTGCAAAAGCCTTTGACAAGTGTGACCCTTTGGTTTTAATAGCGCACAAAATGCGTGCCCAAAGGAATAACAGGAAAAATTGGTAGATGGATCTATAATTTCCTGACAAATAGAAAACAAAGAGTAGTAGCCAACAGAGTAAAGTCTGAGGCGGCTACGGTGATAAGCTCTGTTTTGCAAAGCACAGTACTCGCTCACAAACTTGTTCCTCATCCTCATATCAGCCATAGACAGGGATATAAGCCAGAGTGCCATGTCTTCCTTTGCAGATGGCACCTGAATCTGCATGACAGTGTCTTCCAATGAAGACACTGCAAGGCTCCAGGTGAACATCAGCCAAATCTTTCAGTGGGCTGCAGAAACAATATGAAGTTCAACGATGAGAACATTCAATTTACTCCGATATGGTAAACGTGAGGAAATTAAAACTTCATCACAGTATAAAACAAATTCCAACCACACAATAGAGCAAAAAACTAATGTCAAAGATCTGGGAGTGATCATGTCGGAGGATCTCACCTTCAAGGACCATAACATTGTATCAATTGCATTTTATTTATTATCTTTATTATCACACCGGCCGATTCCCACCAAGGCAGGGTGGCCCGAAAAAGAAAAACTTTCACCATCATTCACTCCATCACTGTCTTGCCAGAAGGGTGCTTTACACTACAGTTTTTAAACTGCAACATTAACACCCCTCCTTCAGAGTGCAGGCACTGTACTTCCCATCTCCAGGACTCAAGTCCGGCCTGCCGGTTTCCCTGAATCCCTTCATAAATGTTACTTTGCTCACACTCCAACAGCACGTCAAGTATTAAAAACCATTTGTCTCCATTCACTCCTATCAAACACGCTCACGCATGCCTGCTGGAAGTCAAGCCCCTCGCACACAAAACCTCCTTTACCCCCTCCTCCAACCCCTTCCTAGGCCGACCCCTACCCCGCCTTCCTTCCACTACAGACTGATACACTCTTGAAGTCATTCTGTTTCGCTCCATTCTCTCTACATGTCCGAACCACCTCAACAACCCTTCCTCAGCCTCTGGACAACAGTTTTGGTAATCCCGCACCTCCTCCTAACTTCCAAACTACGAATTCTCTGCATTATATTTACACCACACATTGCCCTCAGACATGACATCTCCACTGCCCCAGCCTTCTCCTCGCTGCAACATTCATCACCCACGCTTCACACCCATATAAGAGCGTTGGTAAAACTATACTCTCATACATTCCCCTCTTTGCCTCCAAGGACAAAGTTCTTTGTCTCCACAGACTCCTAAGTGCACCACTCACTCTTTTCCCTCATCAATTCTATGATTCACCTCATCTTTCATAGACCCATCCGCTGACACGTCCACTCCCAAATATCTGAATACGTTCACCTCTCCATACTCTCTCCCTCCAATCTGATATTCAATCTTTCATCACCTAATCTTTTTGTTATCCTCATAACCTTACTCTTTCCTGTATTCACCTTTAATTTTCTTCTTTTGCACACCCTACCAAATTCATCCACCAATCTCTGCAACTTCTCTTCAGAATCTCCCAAGAGCACAGTGTCATCAGCAAAGAGCAGCTGTGACAACTCCCACTTTGTGTGTGATTCTTTATCTTTTAACTCCACGCCTCTTGCCAAGACCCTCGCATTTACTTCTCTTACAACCCCATCTATAAATATATTAAACAACAACGGTGACATCACACATCCTTGTCTAAGGCCTACTTTTACTTGGAAAAAATTTCCCTCTTTCCTACATACTCTAACTTGAGCCTCACTATCCTCGTAAAAACTCTTCACTGCTTTCAGTAACCTACCTCCTACACCTACACTTGCAACATCTGCCACATTGCCCCCCTATCCACCCTGTCATACGCCTTTTCCAAATCCATAAATGCCACAAAGACCTCTTTAGCCTTATCTAAATACTGTTCACTTATATGTTTTTACTGTAAACACCTGGTCCACACACCACCCTACCTTTCCTAAAGCCTCCTTGTTCATCTGCTATCCTATCTCCGTCTTACTCTTAATTCTTTCAATTATAACTCTACCATACACTTTACCAGGTACACTCAACAGACTTATCCCCCTATAATTTTTGCACTCTCTTTTAAACCCCTTTGCCTTTATACAAAGGAACTATGCATGCTCTCTGCCAATCCCTAGGTACCTTACCCTCTTCCATACATTTATTAAATAATTGCACCAACCACTCCAAAACTATATCCCCACCTGCTTTTAACATTTCTATCTTTATCCCATCAATCCCGGCTGCCTTACCCCCTTTCATTTTACCTACTGCCTCACGAACTTCCCCCACACTCACAACTGGCTCTTCCTCACTCCTACAAGATGTTATTCCTCCTTGCCCTATACACGAAATCACAGCTTCCCTATCTTCATCAACATTTAACAATTCCTCAAAATATTCCTTCCATCTTCCCAATACCTCTAACTCTCCATTTAATAACTCTCCTCTCCTATTTTTAACTGACAAATCCATTTGTTCTCTACTAGAAAAATGACAGGATGGATAATGAGAACCTTCAAAACTATGGATGCCAAGCCCATGATGACACTCTTCAGGTCACTTGTTCTATCTAGGCTGGAATACTGCTGCACACTAACAGCACCTTTCAATTACTGGGAACACTTGAAGTTCCTGAACCTGTACTCCCTGGGATGCAGGCAGGAGAGATGCATGATTATGTACACCTGGAAAATCCTAGAGGGACTAGTACCAAACTTACACACAAAAATCACTCGCTATGAAAGCAAAAGGCTCGGCAGACGATGTAACATCCCCTCAATGAAAAGCAGGGGTGCCACTAGCATGTTAAGAGTCAACACAATAAGTGTCAGGGGCCCAAGACTGTTCAACTGCCTCCCAGTATACATAAGGGGGATTACGAATAGATCCCTGACTGTCTTCAAGCAGGCACTGGAAAAGCATCTAAAGACGGTACCTGACCAGCCAGGCTGTGGTTCGTACATTGGATTGCATGCAGCCAGCAGTAACAGCCTGGGTGATCAGGCCTTGATCCACCATGAAGCCTGGTCAGAGACCAGGTCATGGGGGGCATTGACCCCAAGAACTCACTCGAGGTAAACTCCAGGTTCCTTGAAAAAAAGGCTGCAATAATGATGTGTTTCGTGTCAAAAAAAAATGATCCAAGTGTTGTTGGATGTCCTGGGATGTTATCCAATACCAGTAATGCTTTAAACATGAATTTCTGTCATT
>NC_069452.1:28778071-28793931 GCF_026875155.1 Cherax quadricarinatus
TTTAAAAAATTGGGGGGGGGTTTTTTTTTAAATATAAAAACCCTTTAAAAAAAAAAAAAATTTTTTTAAAAAAATTCTCTTCGTTATGAAAATATGTGTAATTTATATATAACATTTTTTAAGTCCACAAAT
Source organism: Cherax quadricarinatus (assembly GCF_026875155.1). Classification (NCBI taxonomy): domain Eukaryota; kingdom Metazoa; phylum Arthropoda; class Malacostraca; order Decapoda; family Parastacidae; genus Cherax; species Cherax quadricarinatus. The sequence continues at coordinate 28,778,204 of NC_069452.1, forward strand.
TTATATATTTACCAGCATTCCTGGTGATACATATTTCATTGGTAATTAATAGGTCCAGAGCAACTTGTGGATATGACAGTGGTATTTATCGAAGGGGGACAATTTTTGCGACCTAGGTGTCCCAAATTTCTACTTGTCTAACTGATAAATAATAATTATCTGTTCATTTACTGTTATGTACATAATAATACATTCAGATAAATACAATTTTCCACATTTAATTTGCCCGTTGGTCCTTCTTGAACCGGAGGTAATTAGTGAAGTCATTAATTAGTTAATTACTTAATAATTAGATGTGAAATGACAAAGGAGTGGATGTTAAGTTCACAAATTTACTTAATGTGTAGTGGATTATAATTATTACAATATTAATTTGGGTAAGTCAAGTGTGGCTAAAGATTATATTAATGTGTATAAGTGTATGTGTAATTGATAAGCCAAGTGTAGCTAATTATATTAATGTGTATATTAATTTTGCAAAGCCAAATTGGCTAGGATTTATATTAATGTATTTGTATAATATTAATTTGATAAGATAATTCTGGCCAAGATTTATATCAGTGTATGTGTAATTGATAAGCCAAGTGTAACTAATATTAATGTGTATAATATTAATTTTGCTATGCCAAATTCTGGAAAGGATTTATTAATTTGTATAATATTAATTTTGATAGGCCAAGTCTGGCTAAAGGTTTGTTTGTATTAATGTACATTTGAAGTTTATATTATTTTCTTACATGTAATTGCTAAGTTCAAGTAGCTAGGATTTATTCAAAGGTAAGTTGTATCAGTGTTGTAAGTTGTAATCAGTGTTATTAATAAAGTTGAATTTAATACATTACATCATGGCTGAAAATGAGGAAATTAATATAGAAGACAAACATATGGAATATAGAGCAAAGAAATCATCAGTACAAGCTAGAAAAGTTCCTGTAACCAAGGCATATAATAAGTGCTTGGAATTAATGAATCAAGAAACTGTGAATACTGATGATTTAAAATTGTATTTAGATGCTTTAGGGAATAGATATGATGCATACAAATTATATTACAACAAATATGAAGGAGATTTGTTAGTAAACTGTGTAGATGAGACTGAAGTAGATCTCATGATTAATCAGTATTATGAATTAGAGGAAAAGATTCTTTCTTGTAAAAGTCAGGCCTTGAATAAATTAAAATGTGTAAACCAGGCAGTTAATCAGTCTGCTCCAACAAATAATATGTCTTTGCCAAAACTCCCAGAATTATGTTTACCTGTATTTAATCCTGGAGAAAACTGGGAGGAGTTTTGGTCAATTTTTAAAGTAGCTGTGCATGACAGGAGTGACCTAGCCTGTGTAACTAAATTATTTTACCTCAAAGGACAGGTAAGAGGAGATGCTAACATACTCATACAAGCCTTTCCCAATGTAGATGATTCTTACAAGGAAGCAGTTGACTTATTGAAAGTCACTTATGGTAATATAGAACAAAGTAGATTGGATCTAGTGAATATCATTGTTAATTTAAAATCTCCAGATCACACTTACAAAGGTTTACAGCAGTTTAGAGTTAAACTGGAGAGCACTCTCAAAGCTTTAAGTAATAAATATAATCTGAAGGAATCATACTGGTTATTGAGTGCCATAGTACAGAATAAATTAAACTATAAAACACTTGAATGGTTCTCGAACAAATATCACAAGGGTTATTTGGAACTGGAGGAAATAAGGGCTAGGTCTACAAGAATTAATTGTGCAGTTGCAGACCAGCCAACTAACTCATTTTAAAGATGCAACACATAATAACTCTGAGGTATCTGTCAAGTTTCACAAAGGGAAAAATTATCCCAATGGTAATAATCAAATTTCATTTCCTAAAAAAGAGTTGCATAGGTGCATATCAAGTAGCAGGAATCAGAAATAATGATTCTCCACAAGGTAAGAGAATAAGTACCCTCCTAAGAGTAGCCCAGTTAATAAGGGAAAACCCGTCAAAAAAAAGAGAGATTTCTCTTTTGCAAGGGTACTCATTTTTCTAAGAATTGCAATGCATACAATTCATGGAATGATAAAGTTGAAAGATTGGAGGAACTTGACAGATGTATCAGGTGTTTGGGTAATCACAATGTAAAGGATTGTCATGCCAAATTAAACTTCTGTTATCAATGTCACAAAGGAAGACAACATATAGTCATGTGTAAAGGTCTATATGATAATGTTGATAATAATGATGATGTTGACAATCCTGACACAACAGTGGCTAATGTAAAAATTGCTGCTAATGTTAATAATGATGGTTTTGCTGAAGTAGCCTTACCCGTGTTACAGGTAAAAATTGATGATAAAAGGCATAAATAAAAAAATGTAACTGCATTATTGGACCAGGGGTCCCAGCGTACTTTCATAAAACGTAAATGTCTTGATGGTATGAAAGTACAGATGGGGGATCCCACAACTTTAAAATTATCTGGTTTTCTCTCGGATAAAAGGGCTCAATTGTATGACACTGTTTATGTAACTGTCAGGTTGGGCAATGAGAAAAAACGTGTTAATGCAGTAATTGTAGATAGACTTCCAGAGAAAATATCTACAGTAGGGCTTAGTAAAGCTACAGAAAGACTTTCACATAATGTAAATTTAGCACCTTCTGGTGTAAGTGATGATTCTGTAGGCCCAATAAATATTTTGATAGGTAGCGACTATTATGCCTCCTTTGTAAAGGTATGGTAAAGAAATGTGGTGTCACCCTTTTGAAACTGCAGGAGGCCATGTAATGTATGGTAGGATTCCTCGTAATAATAATTCATGACTAGAGGAAACTACAAATACCATAACTGTGTGTCTTACTCATGAAGTCGTGCCCCAGTATAATTTTTCCATAGAGGATGGTGTTGAGCCAGTGCATAAGTTGTAGGAATTAGACAGCATTTGGAATAAATGTAAATGAAGAAAGTCGAGACGATTCTTTTACTCAAGAACAATACCTGAGAGATGTAAAATTTGAATATGGGCAATACTGGGTACGACTTCCGTGGAGACTGAACCATCCAGAATTGCCCACTAATTACAGAAGGGCATATGGACAATTAAAGGCTCAGCTCCGCGAACTGAGTAAGACACCAGAATTGTTAACGGCTTATAATGATATAATTTCAGAGCAGTTAATTAATAAATTTATAGAAGAGGTACCTCCTGAGCAAGCCAAAATTTATGGTCACTATTTGCCCCATCACTGAGTGAAGAAGGATTCTAAAACCACTCCTTTGAGGATTGTGTTTAATTGTAGTGCCAGGAGTAACAAAAATGTACCTAGTTTAAATGACTGTTTGATGACAGGTCCGTCGTTGACGGAAAAATTAGGAGATATCTTATTAAATTTCAGAGTGAAGCATTATTCCTTTACGGCTGACATAAGTAAAGCTTTCCTAAGAGTGGGTTTACAAGAGGCTGACCGGGATTGTACCCGCTTCTTATGGCCTGAGAATCCTAGTGACCCACTTAGCCCTCTGAAAACCTTTCACTTTAGGAGCGTATTATTTGATGCTACATCCAGTCCGTTCCTACTTCAAGCGACGATAAATGCTTACTTAAACGTATGGAAAGTCCATTGAGTAAAGTAATGAGCAAACAATTTTATGTGGACAATTTCCTGGGTGTGACGTCAACTAAAGAGGAACTGTTAATAACTTATGGAGAGGCTAATAAAATAATGCAAAGTGCAAATATGCCTCTGAGGGAATGGAATTAGTAATTAGTCCAAATTAAAGGAAAAAAATAAGAAAAAATTTCCTGGAGTTTGAAGTCCCAAAAAATGTAGTAATGAAATTGGGGTTTTTAATTTGGGGATACTGAGAAATTCCCAACCCGGGTTTTCCAAAGGGCCCTGTTTACCCCGGGTGAAAAGGGAGCAAATAAAACACAGTAAAAAAGTTTAGACTTATATTATCCTTCACCAATTTAGAACAGCAATTTTGACACTTTTACAGAGATAAGTATAGTGCACTCCAGGGTAAGAAAAGGGGCAGAAAAGAAGCCACAAGATAGAAACCCGTCTTAAACCACTCAGAAAAAAAAGCCCAAGGGAGACAGGAGACGGTACCCACATAACCTCTCGATTCCCAAAAACCATCTTTCTTTATTGGGCCTAGAACCTGGTCACAAGTTGAACGAGGGGGCCCCATCATCAACTTTTAGAAAACCGGGGTTCGCTGGTTGGGGAGATAGCCAAAAATTGAGGGTGTGTACAGGGGCCGCCGAATAAAGGTTACGTCCCTTTTTGGGCATCCCACCCCCCCCCCCCGAAAAGGTTTCGGGGAAATTAGGCGCCCCCCTCCCAGTGGAACCGTCCCGCCATGGCACAAAATAATGGGACTCCCTTTTCCTCTCCACCATCCAACCTTGATAGAGCTCAGTTTTTTTCCTTGTGACCAAAAGCCAAACCCTAAACTTAGAGTGAGACAGCAGTCAACAGGCTAGCATAGGCCCAAATAAAAGGGCCGGACGGAAACCCCCGCATCCCCTCACAAAAAAAAAAAACCCCACACCGGGGGATAAAAAAAAAGCATAAAAGGGGTTACCGCAAATAACATCCAAAACCTAAATAAAATATTAACCTAAATAAAGATCTGCCAAAAATTTTCTTTCCCGGGCAATATTTTTAATGGCCAGGTTAAAATGGTTGCGGGCCTTAGCGCCCACGCAAAAGCCTTTGGGTTGTGGTTCTTAAAGGTTTGGGAGATAACAGGGGATTGGGGTTTCACTGTAGACTGTGACCACCTGCAAATGCCCGGGCCCCCACATAAACATCGAAATCCCTCCATACCATACCAGCGCGAGGCTTTTTTTTCAATGGTAAAATAACCCCTATGAGCGGCTGGAATTTGGCTAAAAAAGTATGCTCAGCCGGCAACTCCTTGTTCCCGTTTTTTTAAAAATTACTGCCCCAACCCCAAAACCCTCACAAGCATCACCCTGAATTTGAAAAAAGGTTTGGAGAAGTCTGGAAAACAAGAGAATGGGGGGGAAAAAAAGTACACAAAAAATTTTTTTGGCTTTTTAAAACAGTTTTACAGTCTGACTTTTCCAATTTAAAGGGGAAACCCTTTTTGACGGGTTAAGAGAGGGTAAGGGGGGCTAAAATTTTGGGAAAAATTTCAAAACAAAAATCTTCGGGTAAAACCCTATAAACCTAGGAAACGTTGAAGAGTTTTTCCTATCATGGGGAACGGGATAATCTTTAAAAAAAAACTTTAGCAATTTTAAAGGTGAAACCCTTTTTAGCCCCTACCTACTTCTTTGGCCCTTTAAAAAAGTACAGTGGCCGGGCCCAAAAGGGAAGATTTAGAAAAATTTAAACCCTTTTAAAATTTGGAAACCTCTTAAAGGGCCCTCAAAAAGAGCCTTAAGTCTAAGTGGTGTTTGATCCCAAGATCAGCCCACCACAAAAATATCATCTAGTACCCCTTGCCGTGCCTTAAAGCCCCCTTAATACCTGATGGATAATTTTCTGGAATGAAGGGGGGGAAATTTTTTCCATTCTAAAGGGTGTAAACTGTGAAAGGGATAATGTCCTCCTGGAATTTAAACCAAAAGGGCCCGAGTTTTCCTTCGCCTTATCTTTTCCCAAAGGAACCAGATAGTAGCCTTTAAGGAGATCTTTTTTGGACACAAAAGCCCGCCTTAACCCCAAAGTCAATTACATCATCCAGACGAAAAAGGGGGTAAGCATCTGTAATTGTGCCCTCGTTTAAACCTTACGGTAGCCCTATACAATACAAACCCTCCATCACCCCTCTTCACAAGGATGAAAACGGTGAAGCCCATGGACTAGACCCTCCCCCCCACAAACCCATGTTTTAAAAACAAAAATTCTACTTCCTGCTGAAGAAAGGCCTTTGTTTTTCAGGATTAGCTCTGTGGGGGGAGATTTTAATTTTGGGTTTGGGTTTTTTTCCCACATCAAAAATCATGGAACCCAAAAACGTACTTTTTTTTTGGCACTTTCCAAAAAAAATTTTGGGTTTTAAAGACTGTAAAGCTCATTAAATTTTTTTGCTTGCTTTTCAAAAAATCCCCCCTTTAAAAGGGTTTAGGTCCTTGAGGAGGACAAAAATTTGAAAGTTTAAAAATTAAAAATTTCAGAATAGAGGGCAAAGAGCCCGATTTGCCCCTCAGAGGTAAAACCCAAGTAAATTACTGGATTAATCAGGTGTTGGAAAATTTTAATTGTTTTAAAATTTTGGTAATTTTTTAGTTTTTGAAGGTTTTATCAAGGGGAGCTACCACATAATTTACATCAGTTTAAATCTATTTTACAATCTGCATGGGGCCCCCGTAAATTTTGTTTTAAAGGTGGGGCCCCAAAAAATGGGTTCCTGCACCAACCCCTTGTCCCCCGGAAAGGGGAGGAGGGGGAAATTTGTGCACTTGTCATACCTCTGTTTCATTTTCTTTGAGCTTCTTAGTTAGCCTTGGCTAACGATTTCCACCGGAAACCCTTTAAAAAAAAAAAAAAAAAGGGATTGTAGAGTGTTGGGGCTAACGTCTTCTCCCACCCCATCCTTTTTTTGAGCACCCAAAGGGACCTCGTAAAAGGGCCCCAAAAAGATCACTCAAAGGAAACCCTTTAAAACCCTTTTGCACAGTCCTCGTCCTGAAAACCCAGCAACAAAGGTATTTGATCATCCCGCCCCTGTAGGAAAGGGGCATGAAAAAAACTTCTCATTTGTTTTTAATGCCCCTGTTTGGAACCCTTTCCCCAAGGCCCCTTTTGGGATTTGAGGATGATGGGCAGGGGGAAAAGTTGTGGATTATCCCAAACCTATTTAAATATTTTCCCCTAAATGTTTTGGGGCATGAATTTTAGTCCCTTAAACACTTTGAATGTTTTAGGAAACCCAAAAAAAGAAATGAATTTTGTTTAAAATTTTTAAATAGCTTTAGTTTTTAATACTACCATTGGAAAATTGGGTTTTGGATATCTGGGTTTCTTTATCCATAATTTGGGAAATAAAAAAATTTTTCCAGACTTTGGGCTTAAAGGGAGTTGGGCCTACACAAACTATAATTAAAAACTGCAAAAAAGGGTTTTCCATCATCATAAAAGGTTTTGGGGAGGTGGGAGGTTTTTAAAGGAATGTCCAGGTTTTCCAACTTGCTTTACATTTTTTCGCAAACACCTAATAGATTCTTCACATCTTCCCTTTAAAATTTTTGGGCCCAAAAAAATTCCTTTTTTGTGATTAAATTTTCAAGGGTTTTTTTAATTTTCCCAAAATGCCCTTTTCCCAATGACGGGATTATGAGCATAATTTTAAAATTTGAAAGGGCTATACTTTGTTGGAACCACTAACCTGTCATACAATTGCCGGGGCCCCCTAACTCCTTAACCAGTCTCAAATGCAATCAAATAATCGGTTTTTTAAAAATTCATACTTTACCCCGGAAAAAAACCCCAAAAAGGTTTTTTCCCCTGGCTGCCTCAAAAACGAAATTTTTAAAAGGGTCCTTTTGTTTTTTCCTCCCCGGGAAAGGGCAGTCCCCGGGCATGAAAAAAGAGACATCTGGGAATCCTGCAACCTGGGAAAGGGAAAGGGTATCGGGGCTGTTTACCCTTTATCAAAAGGGTCTGGCCAGTTTTTTTCGTAAAAAACGTGGCTATTCCGAGAAACGGAGTCCCTCCCAAAGGGTAGGTCAACTTTTTCTCCAGCAACCCCCCTTTGGGGGTTTTCCCGAAATTAAGGCCAACACCGGAGAAGAATTATCAATTTTAGGTTTTAGGAAAACAACTAACAGTAAATAAAGTTTTTTAACCCCTAAAAAAAACTGCATCTTTTATGGGAAACCTTTTTGGGGACACCTACAGTCCAAATAAACCCCGTGTAATATTTTGGGACTGTACAAAAAATTTTATGCAAAAAGGGAAAAGAAAAATAGCTCCTCCCAAAAGCTTTCCCCCAAAACAGAGGAATTTTAAAGAATATTCCTGAAAGGGGGAAATTCCCTCTCTTACAAGTGAAACCCAAAATGCTCCCTATCTCTAAAGGTCTTTACCTTTAGTTGTTTTTTGATTTTTCCCCGAAGGGAAAAAAAACTTTGCAATAATAAATGGGCCAAAAAACCTTTTTTTTACTTCTCTAGGGACCCGTTTCTAGGGGTATTTGAAAATTTTTATGGGGTTTGGGGGTTTTTGGGGGGGAGTTTGGGAAAAGGAAAGTACCTACTTTATTGCACCTGAAGCAGACCACCGGCCCTTTCCCTTTTTCTCCCTGTTTCCCTTTCAAATGGGGTCGTTCTGGCTGTGTCCCCTCGGATACTGTTTTTCGAAAATGAAACCATGATATTTGCCTCCTCCCCAGGTGGGCCATATGTTTTAGAAACGTGGCTCACCAGGTGACTTATTTGGCTGACGTATACGTTTCCCCCCTCCGGCTGGCACCTTTAATTTTCCAAGGTTTGACGATCTCCCTGCTGATCCCGGGGTGTTGAAAAAAGAGACCCGGGCCCCTCGGGAAAAAGGAAACGTTAGTTTTCGAAGGTTAAACAGCCAACCTGGCCCGCCTCCAAAAGCAGTGGTTAAAATCACAAACCTGGGAGAAAAAACCCCGAACCTCGGTCCCCAGACCCAGCAGGTTATCAAACAAAAAAGCTGCCCCAGCTCCTCAAAGGGAGAGAAACCACTTTCTTTATTTCCAGCTGGTAAAAGCTTTGGGGTTTTCTGTCTCACAAAGTCGAAATAGGGGTTGACCAAGCTGTCGGGCGGGCCCCAAATTTGGGAAAATCTTTGGGGGAATTTTCCCGGGAACACGTATAGCCCCCCAACAATGTGGCTTTCCCCTACTTATAATCCCAAAAATTTTAACCCTCTTTAATACAGACTTTAATTTTTTGTGCCTTTTCCCAATAATTCCCTATGAACCAACCTGCCCCAAACTTTTCCGGCCCCCCTCAAGGGCCCCGGGGCCTGATTTTTGAAGGGTTTTGAAAAATTGCTCTGGTTCGGCCTCATTTAAACGGGGAACAAACTGTACTGCTTTTTGAAAAAATAAAATTTTTTACAGAAAAGCGAAAAACCTTTCCCCCTTTCTCTTTCCCTATCAAATTCCCTTTCCCCTTTTCGAAGCTCCCCTTTTCCAGTTTGGGTCAAGATTTGATTTTTGCCAGCTCAAGTGCCAACGGGCGCGATTCCCCCCTGAGACCCAAACCCCGCTGCACTAAACTGACCATTTTACCCGTAGGGGTATCATCTTCCTCCTGCGAGAACATAGGGGTTTTTTTTTCCCACCCCCTAGAGGGAGGGGTCGATGTGCCAACTCTTCTTCTAAAAAGTTTTTCAGCAATCATTTAACGCAGTTTTTCAGGGTGTGAGAGGGGCGGTTTTATGTAAACCAATGGGAAAGAGCAATTTGCCCAAAAACGCGTAGGACAATTTAGTTTGGTTATGCAAAGTATATGCCGGGCACCAACCCTCCCGACTCGTCTAGGGGGCAAATTTTTTCGCTATGCACAGTACGATTGGGGAATACCCCAACGTAACACGTTTTTAAATTTTCAGAACCGCCCTTTCTATGCACAGAAAATTGCAGAATTTCGCATAAAAGCAAAGCTTACTGCAAAATTCTCCACACCGAACAGGCTAAAAAACAAAATGACACGCAAAATTTGTAAAAACAAAAGCCAGACAGCAAGCTGCCCCAATGTTCCCCGCCCACGACTTCCCCCTTAACTCAACCGTTTTTTTTCCCAAGCCCACTTTCCCGCTCTCGGGCAGGGGTACCCCTATTACAACCCAGGCTTCCAAATGGCCCGTTTTCCCCGGGGGTAATGGGGAACAAAAAACACATAGAAAAAGTTTAGACTTATATTATCCCCTTTACCAATTTTTGAAAAGCAAAATTTAACACTATGTACGAGGGTAATATAAATGCACTCCACGGTAAGCAAAACCCAAAAAAGAACCACAAGATAGCAAAGGGCCAGCTTCAAACCCCTCTAGAATGGGAATGCAAGGGCAACAGGAGAGCGGTACCCCCAAAAAACCCTGTGATTTTCCAAAACCCCCCCTTTTTAAAATTTGGGTAGAACCTGGGCACTATTGAACACGGGCCCCATCATCAACTCTTAAAAACCTGGTTTTGCTGGTTGGGGGGGATACCTGTAAAATTAGGGTGTTTTACATGCCCGAATAAAAAGGTTTCGTACTCTTTTCAGCCAAAACTGAAAAAGATTTGTTTTAAAGTTAAAACCCCAATAATTTCAGTAAAGCCCCAAAAAATTAACTAAGAGAATCTTGCCCTTTCTGAATTTTTCCCAAAAGTTTTTTATCCACCAGGTTTTTGTGTTTACCCCTTTACTATAAAAGGGAAATTATTAGTACAGGAAGCAAAGGAAACTTAAAATTTTTGGGGTTGGGATGAAATTTTATCTGAGGAATTCATTAAAAGGTATTATGAAAAAATTCCAATCAATCGGGCTCACAGGTAAGGGCCCACGAGGGGCCCAAGGGGGAATTGGGGGGCAGGGGCAAAAAATAGACGGTGAGAGGAATGTCTTGAGTCGAAGAGAGAAGAGTCAGGACTAGACCCAACTGCTAAGCCTGGATAAACAATAACGAAGACGACATAGAAGACAGCAGGAACTCTGCAGGTGCTGATGTTGGAGTTCCCATGCCAGGTGGCCAATCCAAATGGGAAAAATGTACTCCACATTTATTGTGATGCTTCAAAACTGGCATATGGAGCAGTTGCTTACCTTCAATGTAATAGTGTTATTTCTCTTGTTATGTCTAAGGCTAAAGTGTCTCCAATTAAATCACGCACCTTGCCTCAGTTGGAATTAACAGCCATTTATGTAGGTGTCAAATTAGCTAATTATATAAAAATAAGTTGCAGGAGATAAATATTAGCGAACTGTTTAATTTGGTCTGATAATGAGGTATCCTTACAATGGATTCGTAATGGAAACAGAAAAATTGTGTATGTACAAAACACAAAACAGAGTCGCTGAAATTAATCAGATGCAAGAGAAGTATAATAGTTTGGGTCAACATATTTTAACACTAATCAATACCTGGTGAGGAGAATCCAGCTGATTTCTTGTCTCGAGGTTTGTCTTATGCTAAATTTGTAAATGCTGTATCATGGTTTAAAGGACCGAGCTGGTTGGTAAATAAAGCTAAAACCTTACAAAAGGCGTATATTGCTCCTGTTGAAATACTGTGACAAACCACTCCAATAGTTTGTCCTTCATTAGCCAATGATATAAATAGGTATTCCTCTTTAACCCAAACTAATCAATGTAACTAAGTTGGGGTTTAAATTTCTAAACAAGATGAAATTTTTTATAAATTTTCACATCCTCTGAAAAATTGGGTAAAGAGGGTACAGGAGGAAATCTATGAAATGAGATTAAATGATATGGAAAGAAAAATTGTGAAAGGTTCCATAATATAGAAATTGGGGCTGTATTTAGAAACAGTGTAATTTGGTGGCAGAGGTGGTTACAAAATGCTGAATTGGGTGATTATGCAAAACACCCTATCTTACTGCCCAAAACTCATCATCTAACAAATTTAATTGTTCTAAATGCCCCATAAAAATGTAATCATGGTGGGGGAACAAGATACCTTACATTGTATTAGGGAAACTTTCTGGATTCCACAAGGACGGCAAAGTGTAAAAAGGGTGATTAAATCTTGTGTAATATGTTTATGTGTGGATGCCAGATCCTATATGTACCCAGGTCCTCCACAATTGCCAAGGAGCATGTACAATTAGTGAAACCATTTGATGTAACAGGTGTAGACTATAGTGGTCCAATAATTTTAACAGATACGTCAAATGGTGTTCCACTGAAAGTGTATGTTTGTTTGTTCACACTGTACTGCTACTTGGGCAGTTCATTTAGAAGTGGCACAGGACTTGTCAGCAGAACAGTTTTATACAGCTGTTTCGAAAATTTGCAGCTAGGAGATCCTGTTCCGAGGTTGATGATTTCGGATAATGCCACAAATTTTGTAGCAGTGCTCAACACTTGATAGAATTAAATAATAGTAACGATGTTCAATCTCTGTTAACCCAGCGAGGGTGTACCTGGAAATTTATTACTCCTAGAGCCCCTTGGCAGGGGGGGCTGTACGAAAGACCGATAGGCACAGTGAAGAGGTGTCTCCGTAAAGTACTACACAGGAAGAGAATTAATTTGGAAGAATTCCGTGCAGTGTTAGTGGAGGCGGAGAATCGTATAAATAATAGGCCTCTCTCGTACATGAGTGATACACCTGATGCAGATGTATTAACACCTTCTCACCTAATATGTGGAAGGAAATTGGAAGCTGCCCCTTTCTACAGAGATAATCCGGAAGAAAGTGATGAAGATTACAGTGATGCAGCAGTGTTGTGTGATAAATTTATAATGTTAAATAAAGTAATTGATCATTGGTCTAATGTGTGGCGTAAGGAATATCTTCTTACACTACGTGAACACTTTTATGGTGCGACAGAGGCAGTAAATCGACAGAATATTCAACCAGGTGACATTGTGTTGATTGATACTGAACAACATCGAACATTGTGGCCTCTGGGCAAAGTATTGACATTGTATCCAGATGCACAAGGTGTTGTCCCGGAATGTCAAAGTGTTTTTGTCATGGCCAGGAAAGTTTACACACAATTAATAAATTGATTCCCTTGGAATTATTTGTTAAAATCAAATTAAATAAAAATTTAAAGGGAAATGACACGAGTGATAGGAAGATAACGCTGACCAAAGGATCGGAAAATAAATCGAAAAGCCTACAGGAAACAGCCCTAAAGCCAAACCCGGCTGGAATCGTCTCCAAAAGGGAAGGAGAAAATTGGTCGTTAGCAATAAATTCCCCCGGCCACAGTGTGGAAAATACTGATATATTTTCCAGAAATACAGTAGTTTATGAAATAGATGGCCATACTTATTTAATAATATTTATGCATAAAAAAGGGAAACCGCTCTGCGCAAAGGGAAGTCGCCATTTTTTTTGAATTGAATAACAGACATTGTAATAAGGGGGAAAATTTTTCGTGCTCTAGGGGGTTAAAATTGGGTTGACACCTCCCAAAAAGGAGGTTTGTTGGGATGTGCATTCCTGCAAACTTGAATATCAGGCGACTGGACATGACAGCTCCGGAACCCCACAAGTCAGTCTAATTATGTTTAAGTTTGGCCAGTATTATTTCATAAATTAGACATGGGGGTTTCTGAGTATGATCCTTTTTAATTCCAGCAAATTGGTGAGTTTTAGATTAAAAATTATTCTCCTTCTTTTAATATGTGTATTTATATAAACTTTTTTTTACAGTCCACAAATTTATAATTTACCGCTTTCCTGTGATACATATTTCTTGGGTAATTAATAGGCCAGAGAAAAATTGGGGATATGACAGTGGTTTTTATCGAAGGGGGAAATTTTTGCGACCCAGTGTCCCAAAATTTCCCACTTGCAAAATGTAAATAATAATTATCGTTCATTTCGTTATGTACATAAAATACTTTTTAAAAAATGCAATTTTCCACACCTTGTATATTACAGTGGACCCCAGTTAACGAAATTTTTTTTTCCAGAATAAGTTTTGTGCCTACGACCGAAATTTGTTCCCATAAGGAAAATTTTGAAATAGATTAGCCATTTTTGACCCCCAAACAACAAAAAATTTTTTTTTTTTTTAAACGCATTATATCTTACATAATGTCTTGATACCTTACATTTCTTGTATACCTTTTACATGTTTGTATACTTTTACATGAATGTATAAACCCTTGTACATGTATTTTAGTAAAAATTTTATTATTATTATTATTATTTATTATTATTTTATTATTATTATTATTATTATTAATTTATTGTTTTGTTGTTTTTGCAACGGCCATACCATTTAACACCCGCTGTTGTTGTTTTTATTATTTTATATTTTTAAAAATTATTATGAAACTAATTATAATTATTTTTAATTGGTAAAAATAATCATTTCTTAATATAAATTTTTAATTTTAAAAAAAACAATTATAAATAATTATAAATATAAATAAGAGATAAGATAAATTTCGTTCGGGTTTTTAACCCCCCGGGGGTTAGCCACCCAGGAAACCCCAAAAAAGTCAGTGCTCATCGGGACTGTCTAAAATTTTCCATTGGGTCCTAATCTTGTCCCCCAGGGATCACCCCCACCAGTCGACTAACCCCAGGGAACCCCATTTTTCTGCTAGGTGAACAGGACAACAGGGGTAAGGGAAAAGTTTCGAAATGTTTTCCCCCCGGGAATCGAACCCGGCCCCCGTGTGTGAACGGGAGCTTTAGCCACCAACCACCGGGGCCCCAATAATGTTTAAAATTACATTAAAAATAAAATAATATTTTATTAAGAGGTAGGATTGTTATTTGATATTTGTAATAGTTATTTATAATGTAATTATAAAAATAATTATGAAAAAATATTACTTTTATAAAATATATAATTATTGACTGTTTATAATAATAATAATAATAATAATAATAATAATAATAATAATGTATTATTATTATAACCAAAGGAAGCACTAAAAATAATAATGTAATATTTTAATAATGAGAAAATTTGATTTCAATATTACAATAGTAATAATACTAATAATAGTAATAATAATGATAGGTGATAATGAATTGATATTTTAATAAATGTATTACCTATTATAAATAATTATGAATTATTATTTATAAAAGGTAATACTACTACTACTAATAATAATGACAATAATAATTATAATAATATAAAAATAAAGTAATATTATAATATAATAATGTTAATATTAATAATACGTGAGATGTAGAGTCAGTGATGATGTTTGTTTGTGTAGGTGAGCGAGGTGTTGGAGGCGCTGGATCACTCCTCCACTCTGGTATTTCTTGACCTGGCCTGGCCTGGATCACTGGCCCAGCCTGGATCACTGGCCCAGCCTGGATCACTGGCTGGATCAAACAGACTCCACATCCAGCTGAGTGGTAACACTACACTGGGCAGACAGTTTGTGTTGTTGTGTACTGGACAACACTCAGGCTCCTCCTACCTCAACACTAAACTGTTTGGGGTGAGGAACAAGGGTCAACGATTGGAGAGTGTGTGTGGTGGAGACTACCAGTATAATAATGGTGAGGGAGGAGCACCACTGTTGTCTCACCAGGATGTTCACCTGTACCAGGTGTCAGGCTGTGCTGGTGCTGTGTGGTCACCATGGTCGCCGGGGAGTCACCGGAGTGCCCAGTTCTACATCATCACCAGGGGCACCCGAAGTTGTATCCAGTACTCGGGTGTCTTTGGTAAAGTTGTGAAGGGTCTGGATGTGGTGAGAGCAGCAGTCGACCACAGTGACATTACTGAGGTGACTGTGGTGGACTGTGGTGTTGTGTTGACACTCTAGTTCACTGCAACATCACTACTGTGTCACCTTCACTACTGTGGTGTTGTGTTGACACTAGTTCACTGTACCATCACTACTGTGTCACCATCACTACTGTGGTGTTGTGTTGACACTCTAGTTCACTGTACCATCACTACGTGTCAAACCCTCACTACTGTGGTGTTGTGTTGACACTAGTTCACTGTACCATCACTAAATTGTGTCACCACACTACTGTGGGTTTTTGATACACAGTTCACTGTACCACACAAAAGGTCCCATCACACTGTAGGTTTTGTTGACACTAGTTCACTGTACCATCACTATGTGGTTTGGTTG
>NC_069452.1:28794431-28828331 GCF_026875155.1 Cherax quadricarinatus
ATTTTTAAAAAAATTTTACCGTCAATACTAACGAGATAGGGAGGCATTGAAGTTGATGAAAAGGGGGACAATGGGCAACATTGTCGACTGCCGTCTCCTGGAATTATTTTATTTACATATACTAATTTCTATTATTTTTTAATTTTTCTTTTTTCCAAGTAACTTTTATGGCCTGTGAGACCAATATGATCAGTATTTTGTAATTTTTTTTTTTTTTTTCAATACTACACAAAAAGGGGCGTAAACACTGTTGTCATTTTTTTTATTTAAGAAATTTTACACAAGCAAACGATATAAAAGTTGTTAATTACTATTTTTCTATTTTTTAAATTGTACACATATACTGTCACAGGGAATGTTTCTAGAAGTTCTGCATAGCTCGTGGAACTCCTTTGAAACATGGTGTCATGCACAGTGGTGCTTTACACTCCTCACACATAAAAACGAGTGTCTCTGCATTGTGTGGGCATTTCTTGTATGTGCACAGATGTAACACCACTCTTCTGAGCCTTTTTCTGGAAAGCAGTAGCAGGGGGGGACCCAGTTTTACCAGGAAGTGATAGTAAGTAAGTAATGTAAGTTTATTTCAGGATTACAAAATACAGTTACATAGAATATCATACTGCTGCATATGTGTAGAGAAAACTAGGATCAACCCAAAAAGTCAGACAGAGTGACTTATTTCCATGCTTCAGACGGGGAAGGTAGTTGTTGATAATTTGGTGGGTGGTTCTGTTGCAGGTGTTCTTCCTTGGTACTTGACATACTTTTTGTTGATGACAGACAAACAGAATTCGCTCCCATTTGCTGGGTGTTTCTGGTTCTCATATTATATATATTATAGGCATTGAGCATGGAAATGTCCAGAAGATGGAAAAAAGAGTTTTTTGTACCACTTATTAACTCTTGCGAACCACTCAGCAACACCCAATCTGCATGTCACATTTGTCACTGAGCGCATATTGAAGGTGTAATGAATCACAGTGCAGGTTTTAGAATGGGTTCATTTGCTCTCTATGCTTGCTGCCTGTGTCTGCCATTTCATGTGGGTAAACTGATGACAACAGTGTGACAGATACTCGTTTGTCATGACCACCGAAAATGCCATGTGTCATTGGCAGCAAACCGCCTGATCCTCACCTCTACAAGTGCCATCGTCAAACCTGGGCATATAGTTTCGATTTACACGGTACTGTGCCACACACAGATCTGTCATGTCATTGAGTGAGTGGCCTTGTGTACCAATTATCAGTATTTAATATATGACCTTACCAGGTTATGGTTCTATCAATGTTCTAACCACATCACCAGAGTATGCCCAATAACTTCTGGTATTTTGCAGTGTAAAATTCCAGTGTACACAATAATATCCAATACCAGACCACTGTAACAATCACAAAGCACAAACAACTTTATACCAAAGCGTTTATCCTCTTGCCTTGGCATGTACTGCTTGAAAGAGAGCCTTTCTTTGAACAGAATCAAAGATGTTCTATTACAAGCTTCTTGAGGGATAAAAATACATATTGAATTTCTCTTTCAGATACACAAACACATGCTAATCTTATACAACCTGTCGTTTCTGTCAGGCCTGGTTTTGTTGAGAAAGTGAAGCATACGTAAAACATAGCACACAATCAATTTCACTGGCATTATATCATGAATCTGGGGTTGCAATCAGGCGGTCTGTTGAATCAGTATGATTTCACTTTGTGCTTATACAACATTATGGCATAAAACATTATTGTGGCAAAGAAAGATACACTCAGCCAAGTTACTCCTTCCACTGGTTGTAGACTTGATTTTGGTTGAAAGTAATGTGTTGGACATGGCTGTACTCGCAGTATGTGTTGCTTTTCCATGAACAATTACTTTCGATCAGGGGTTCGTCAAAGAATAACTCAAAAAACTTCCAGTTCAGTGGCATTGTTCCCAAGTGATACAATATGCCGTTATTCCACTATGGCTGTCATTCAACTGGTGGGGATTTGGAAACAAAATGACAGACTTCCTTCCAATTCCAGGTGTGGTCTGATGAGTGGGTACGGGACAATTGAAA
This sequence comes from Cherax quadricarinatus, assembly GCF_026875155.1. Taxonomy (NCBI): domain Eukaryota; kingdom Metazoa; phylum Arthropoda; class Malacostraca; order Decapoda; family Parastacidae; genus Cherax; species Cherax quadricarinatus. The sequence continues at coordinate 28,796,491 of NC_069452.1, forward strand.
GGTGGTTGTGTTGTGGAGGTTGTGGTTGTGAAGGTTTGTGGTTGTGCGAGGTTATGGTTTGGAGGCTGGATGTGGTGGGTGGGTGGGGGGATGGTGGCCTTTGTTGTAGATCAGCTGAGGCAGCGGTTTTGGGAGTGGCAGCATGGGTGGCAGCATGGCCCACTGCTGGTGCCTCACGGCCATCACACCACTACAACTCACCATGCACATTTTCCATCCCATTGCAACACTTCATCGTCATTTTCCACTGTCTGATCTGTTGTACAGCCACGGGATGTACTCCGAGATGTACTCTTCCTCTTGGAATGCATATGCACACTACCAGAACGCATCATATCATCGTAATACTGACGCTCTTACTGGGGAATATTCCACTACACTATCACTATTGGAACTGTTTTCAAGAGCTTGTAGTTCAGAATCACTATCACTATATCACAAATGCTCTCATCTGAGTCTGGGATTTGGAAAATAGGAGTTTGCTCTTTGATTCTGGGTACAAAGTGAAGTGAACAAGATGGCCAGCACCAGAGGTGGAAGGCTGAGGCGGTCGTTTGAGGTTTTCCTCACCATTACCGATATTATGGTCATTGTATTGGTCTCAGACCTCACCAGAACTTGAAACTCTCTCTTCACTGGCATTCCATCTGTATTAGAACTGTCACTGGGCGAACAAAAGTGTCCCAATTCGCTGAGGAGTGAGGAACTTCTTACCGCAAGGCAATCGGTGGACATTGTTGTACTAAGATGGCATTCGCACAATGCACCACTGAAGGTCCCAGATTTTTTTCTACTGCCACACACCAACCACACAGAACCATTCTCTCACATCTAGGCCTAACCAGCCTTTATCCCAGATATTTGACGGCGCTAGAATTATGCGTAACTAGCTACTCAAAAACCTCTCTACGTGCGTACGTCATACTAGTATGTCCGCGAAACCCCAGAGGGTTAAAGATTAAGGACATTTTGCAAAGTGGGGTGAAGTGCAATCACTTGTGGAGGAACATCACCCTAACCCTCTCCCTTCCTCCCCCCCCCCACCCCCCCCCCCCCCCCCCCTCCACCGTCTTCCATACACCAAAAAGAGTACTTCAATAAAAGTAAGGTGATGTTAAATGCTCTTTTCTTACATTTTATTATTGCTTTATATTGATTTTCTCATTCCTTTATGTATGTAAATTATATTTAATCCATAAAAAATTTTGTTTTTTTGGGTGTCTGATAAAGATTAATTGGATTTACATTATTTCTTATGAGAAAAATGATTTCGATTCTCATTAATTTCGACTTTGGACAGACTCTCTGGAACAGATTAATCACAAAAATCGAGGGTCCTCTGTATCTGTAACTCTCACAATCATTAAACAATTGTGTCCACTTTATGTTAATAATGAAACTTGTAATTCCCCTCAAGTAAACTTGTTAAAGTCATGTAGTCCTGATCTAAACAATATTCACTTATATTTCATTCATTGTAAACACCTAAATTTACACTGTATTGTTATTGCCTTATTAATCTTAAGTTTGGCCAAAATGTTCTTCATATATAGTGGCTTTTGTCATTCTTTTTGATCAAACACTATCATACTGAAGAAAACATTATCATAACACTGTACACCTGTGATGATGGTGCTGACACTGTACATGGGTGATAGTGACACTGTGCACTTATAATAATGATGCTACTGAGATTGCACGTGGATGATAAAGGTAGTGGCACTGTACACAGGTGATAATGGTAGTGACACTGTGAAGAGGTGATAATGGTGGTAACTGTCCACAGGTTGATGATCTTCGTGGGATGAGTGAGAGCGTCAAGAGGCTGGTGGAGGCTGGCCTGGTTGGTGTTGGTGTCCCAGCTAAGACAAGTGACCTTCCGCCTACTCAAGGATAACTTTACAAGATGGTCAACTGTATCTCCACGTTCTCCAGCACCAACCCCTACCCACCCACGCCCGCACTATCCAGGTACTTTATTACACTACCACTTTTACTGTACCACTGCACTCTCCAGATACTTTATTACACTACCACTCTTACTGTACCACCACACTCTCCAGGAACTTTATTAACTAACACTAAATGTACCACCACACTCACCAGGAACTTTATTACACTACCATTCTTATTGTACCACCACACTGTCCAGGTACTTCATTACACTACCATTCTTACTGTACCACCACACTCACCAGATACTTTATTACCCACTACATTCTTATTGTACCACTGCACTCTCCAGGTTAATTCTTACACATACCAATCTCTGTACACCACACTCTCCAGGTACTGATTACACTACCACTCTTATGTACCACCACGCTCTCCACACTATTGTACCAGCACCTACCCACTTAAACCTACACCTCTCCACTACTGTACCAGCACATACCCACCTTACACCCACACTTTCCACACTATTTACCGGCCCTACCCACCATACAACATACACTCTCCACTACTGTACCAGCACCTTCCCACCTACACCCACACTTCCACACACTACATACTAGCATCACCACCTACACCTACACTCTCCAATACTGTGGAGTAGGAATTGCGGGAAGAACTAAAAGCCATAAATGAAATCAAAAGAAACCCAAAGTATTTCTTTTCTTATGCCAAATCAAAGTGGAGAACAGCATCCAGTATTGGGCCCCTACTTAAACAAGATGGTCTTACCCCCCGCAGCCCCGCACGGAATTGAGTGAGCTACTAAGTCCAGTATGATCAGTTTTTAGCAAGCCACTAACCAGACTGAGAATCAAAGACCTAAATGAAGTTTTTATGAGAGAGCCACAGAATTTGGCAAACATAAGCCTGTCTGATGTTATCCTGATGCCAAATGACTTCGAACAGGCGATAAATGACATGACCATGCACTGCCTCAAGCCCAGACTCATGGAACTCCATGTTCATCAAGAACTGCAAGAAGCCCCTATCACGTGCTTTTAGCCCTTTCTGGGTCCACAGGCCCTCTTAGAGACTTGTTCTCAGGGTCCCCCAAATTTAAAAAAAATAACTTTTTCTATGAAAGAGAGGAGAATCTTACCACTCCGCGCACCTAGATCTAATTACACCAAAAGTATGAAATGTGATGGAATACATAGGAATTAGGCTCTTCGCGAAGTTAGCGGTTGATTGATATTTACGCATCGACGATTTGCCCACTTTGGAACCCTATTTTCGGCAATTTCCAATGAACTAGTGACAAAAATCATAACTATTTCGCTAGAAACTCCATTTTTTCTGTCGAATGAGTACAAAGAGAAACCACCAATTTACCAATTTCAATATCCAATACAGTGGTCAGATTTTTAGCAATTTTGCCAATTTCACACAAATTTCAAAAGTTCGCCAATTTCCAAAATGGGTCAGATATAAACAAGAAAGACATTCCTAGCCACTAAATAAGATTTCCTCTGATCATTAGTCACGTCCCCACGCCCCTCTTTTTTTTTTTTTGCTTCCAGTTTGATTTTTATTCTCACAAAAAAAAAAAAATTTACTGTTATGCAGCTACTGCATTAGTGTAGAAAAGCATAAATATTATCAGCGCATCTTGCAAAAGAATCAATTAGACTCACCAGTTGATGTGTATGGACGCTTTGCATTGATTTGTTCACTTTTGAACTTTGGTAAAAATGGAACATTTTGCCCTACTTTGAGCTCAATTTCAAGGTATTTTTCATTGTAAGAACCAGTCAAAAATCATCTCATTTTCTGTAATATTATCTTACATTCTATACAAAATGAGACCAGGAAAACTAGAATACAATAATAAATACATATGAATAAATGCAAAATTCTGTTTTTTTAAACCAAAAACAAGGTAAAAGGGTTTTTTTTCTCATTATTGTACTCTGTGCTGCCAAGGATTTTTTTTTTATACTGCGCCAACTGATCACATTAGACCCATTCTTTCATATGTAGGCCTACCAGCTTTCTCTACTAGATTTGAAGGCGCTCAGAATTTATGCGTACTGTCGTCATGGACACTGGTGCCGTAAGCCGTTACTAGTACGTCCGAAACCCTGAAAGGGTTAAACATCTTATGGAGTGGAGCATGGCCACTGGGTTCCCAGGTTGATCCCACAGTTACTTAAAAACAACACGACATAGCCCTTCCACAAAGGGGCAGTTAAAGTGTTCTAAAGCAATAGCAAAGGAACTACAGACAATAGCGGTCTAACATTCCATATCCTAAAAATTCTTTTGAAAGAGTCTAAGAAGCAGATTGCTACCATCTAGCTACCCATCAGTTGCACAACCCAGAGTTTTGGCAGGTCGCTCCTGTCTGTCCCAACTACTGATCACTACGGACAAAAGTCCTGGATGCACTAGAAGACAAAAAGAATGCTGATGTATATACACGACTTTGCAAAAGCTTTGACAACGTGTGACCTTGGTGTGTAATAGCGCACTAAATGCGCGTGCTATTAAAGGAATAACAAGGAAAAGTTGGTAGATGGATCTATAATTTCCTGACAAATAGGAAACAAAGAGTATAGCCAACAGAGTATAAAAGTCTGAGGCGCCTCCGGCGATAAGCTCAGTTTTGCAAAGCACAGTACTCGCCTCACATTTCTTGTTCCTCATCCTCATATCAGCCATAGACAGGGATAGTAAACCAGAGTGCCATTGTCTTCCTTTGCAGATGGCACCTGAATCTGCCATGACAGTGTCTTCCATTGAAGACACTGCAAGGCTCCAGGTGAACATCAGCCAAATCTTTCAGTGGGCTGCAGAAAACAATATGAGTTCAACATGAGAAACATTCAATTACTCCGATATGGTAAACGTGAGGAAATTAAAACTTCTTCACAGTATAAAACAAATTCCAACCAACACAATAGAGCAAAAAACTAATGCAAAGATCTGGGGCAGTGATCATGTCGGAGGATCTCACCTTCAAGGACCATAACATTGTAATCACAATTGCATCTTCTATAGAAAAATGACAGGATGGATAATGAGAACCTTCAAAAACTATGGATGCCCAAGCCATGATGGACCACTCTTCAGGTCACTTGTTCTATTAGGCTGGGAATACTGCTGCACACTAACAGCACCTTTCAATTACTGGGAACACTCTTGAAGTTCCTGAAACCTGTACTCGCTTCACACGGTGAGGGCCGGGGTTCGTTCCCCAGCCAGAGTAGAAACATTGGACGGTTTTTTCCACCGTTGTCTATGTTCCCCCATCAGTAAAAGGGGTACCTGGGTTTTTAGTCGACTGGTGGGGTCGACCTGGGCCTGACCTAAGGGGGGCTGGTAAAGACCGGGGCCGCGGGGGCGTTGCCCCCGGGGAACCCTTTTCCCAGAAAAACCCCCAATAAACTCCTACGAAAAAAAAGCCGGCAGTGATGCAACACCCCCCCCAATAAAAAGCAGGGGTCCCACGCATGTTAAGAGTCAACACAAAAAGTGTCGGGGGCCAAGATGTTCAACGCCCCCAGTATACTTTAAAGGGTTAGAATAACCCCGGGCTGTCTTCAAGCAGGCACTGGAAAAGCATTAAAGTCGGTACCTGCCCACCCCGGGCTGGGTTCGTACATTGGATTGCAAGCAGCCAGCGTGACAGCCAGTTGATCGGGCCCTGATCCACCATGAGGCCTGGTCGAGACCAGGTTGGAGGGCATTGCCCCCTGGACCCTGAACTCTCTCCGGGAAAAAAATTCGGGTTCCTTAAAAAAAGGGGGCTGCAATAATGATGTGTTTGTGAAAAAAAAAAAAGACCCAAATTTGGGGTTGGATGCCCTGGGATGTTACCCAAATCCCAGTATGCTTTAAATGTGTATTGGTCATTCAATAGTTTTAAAGGGGCAAAAACAACTTGAAAACAGTCTTGGAAAACAGTTTTTGTTCCCATTTTTTCCCTATTTGAGGGCCAAAAGAACGGGAAGAAAATAAATGGTTGTAGTCTCTCGATTTGTGGGTTTGGGAAACTATAAACAAGATTAGTTTCAGTAAGGGTCGGGCCATCACTAATCTGGCAATCAAAAACTTTTCCCCTCGTAATCAAGCGTAATTTGGCTAGCAAATTTAAAATTTTCATATTATACTGACTCAAATTTCATCATTTTGCTGACTCAGAAATTGTGCAGATGGTTGAAGCCAAGCAAAACCAGTGGAGGGAAAGCAGTGAGAAAATGAGGGGTTTTTGCAGAAAGTCTCTCCATTGACAAGTTACAGGGATTGAGTTACCTGCCATTGCCGCCGCTGTGTTTTTCATTTTTTCACGGTCTCTCTGGGATATTTGAACTTTAAACTGTGCCAGTGAATTATAAGAATCACTCCCGGCTTGGAACTAATCTACAGAAAAAAATCTAAGGTCGAAAAAAAGGAGAATCAGTGTACAATAACAAACATTACCAGACTCTCAGAGAGGAACTTGAGGCCTAGAGTGCCAGTCAACTTATTATTATTATTATTATTATTATTATTATATTATTATTATTATTATTATTATTATGAAACAATATTATAATTATTGATAATTGGTAATAATAATCATTGCATAATTATAAATTCATTAATTTAATAGAATATTTATTAAATAATTATAATGTTAATAATTACATTAATAATAAAATAATATTTTATTAAGAGGTAGGATTGTTATTTGATATTTGTAATAGTTATTTATAATGTAATTATCAAAATAATTATGAACAAATATTACTTTTATAAAATATATAATTATTGACTCTTTATAAGAATAATAATAATAATAATAATAATAATAATAATAACAAAAATAATAATAATAATAATTATAATAATAATAATAATTATAATAATAATAATAATAATAATAATCATAATAATAATAATAATAATAATAATAATGTATTATTATTATAACCAAAGGAAGCACTAATAATAATAATGTAATATTTTAATAATGAGAAAATTTAACTTCAATTTTTATAGTAGTTAATAATAGTTAATAATAATAATAATAATAATAATAATAATAATGAAAATTAAAATGAAGTAATATTTTAATAAATGTGAGATAATTATAAATAATTATTTATAGTGAGTGATGATGTTTGTTTGTGTAGGTGAGCGAGGTGTTGGAGGCGCTGGATCACTCCTCCACTCTGGTATTTCTTGACCTGGCCTGGCCTGGATCACTGCCCCAGCCTGGATCACTGCCCCAGCCTGGATCACTGCCCCAGCCTGGATCACTGCCCCAGCCTGGATCACTGCCCCAGCCTGGATCACTGCCCCACCCTGGATCACTGCCCCACCCTGGATCACTGCCCCAGCCTGGATCACTGCCCCACCCTGGATCACTGCCCCACCCTGGATCACTGCCCCAGCCTGGATCACTGCCCCACCCTGGATCACTGCCCCAGCCTGGATCACTGCCCCAGCCTGGATCACTGCCCCACCCTGGATCACTGCCCCAGCCTGGATCACTGCCCCAGCCTGGATCACTGCCCCAGCCTGGATCACTGCCCCACCCTGGATCACTGCCCCAGCCTGGATCACTGCCCCAGCCTGGATCACTGCCCCAGCCTGGATCACTGCCCCAGCCTGGATCACTGCCCCACCCTGGATCACTGCCCCAGCCTGGATCACTGCCCCAGCCTGGATCACTGGCCCAGCCTGGATCACTGGCTGGATCAAACAGACTCCACATCCAGCTGAGTGGTAACACTACACTGGGCAGACAGTTTGTGTTGTTGTGTACTGGACAACACTCTGGCTCCTCCTACCTCAACACTGAACTGTTTGACGTGGAGAACAAGGGTGGACCATGGGAGTGTGTGTGGGGTGGAGACTACCAGTATAATACTGGTGAGGGAGGAGCAGCACTGTTGTCTCACCAGCGTGATCACCAGTACCAGCAGTCAGTCAGTGCTGGTGATGTGGGGTCATGGTGGGAAGACAGAGAGCTGAGTGCCCAGTTCTACATCACCACCAGGGACCTCCCAGGTGGTCACCAGTGGTACGGTGTCTTTGGTAAAGTTGTGAAGGGTCTGGATGTGGTGAGAGCAGCAGTCAACCACAGTGACATTACTGAGGTGACTGTGGTGGACTGTGGTGTTGTGTTGACACTCTAGTTCACTGTACCATCACTACTGTGTCACCATCACTACTGTGGTGTTGTGTTGACACTCTAGTTCACTGTACCATCACTACTGTGGTGTTGTGTTGAGACACTAGTTCACTGTACCATCACTACTGTGGTGTTGTGTTGACTCTCTAGTTCATTGTACCCTCTACTACTGTTTCACCATCACTACTGTGGTGTAGTGTTGAGAAACTTTTCACTGTTACCATCACTACTGTGGTGTTGTGTTGACTCTCTAGTTCATTGTACCATCACTACTGTTTTACCATCCCTACTGTGGTGTTGTTTTGAGACACTGTTTCACTGTACCATCACTACTGTTTCACAATCACTACTGTGGTGTTGTGTTGACACACTAGTTCACTGTACCATCACTACTGTGTCACCAACACTACTGTGGTGTTGTGTTGACACTCTAGTTCACTGTACCATCACTACTCTGCCACCGTCACTTCTGTGGTGTTGTGTTGACACTCTAGTTCACTGTACTATCGCTACTGTTTCACCATCACTACTGTGGTGTTGTGTTGACACCTCTAGTTCTCTGTTACCGTCACTGTTGTTGTGTTGTGTTGACCACTTATTTCTGTACCATCACTACTGTGGTCCCATCACTACAGTGGTGTTATGTTGATACTTAGTTCACGGTCCCCATCACTAATGTGGTGTTTGTTTGCACTCTGGTTCACTGTACAATCACTACTGTGTCACCATTCCTTACTGTGGTAGTTGTGTTGACACTCTAGTTCACTTCCCCATAACTACTCTGGTGTTGTGTTGGCAATCTAGTTCACTGTTGCTACCACACTACTGTGTCACCATCACTACTGTGGTGTTGTGTTGACACTATAGTTCCATGTACCATCTCTACTGTGTCACCATCACTACTGTGGTTGTGTGTTGACCACTCTGGTTTACTGTTTACCTTCACTGCTGTGTCACCATCACTTTTGTGGTTTTGCATTGACACACTAGTTCACTGTACCATCAATACTGTGTCACCATCACTACTGTGGTGTTGTGTTGATGCTATAGTTCATTGTACCATCACTACAGTGTTACCATCACTACTGTGGTGTTGTGTTGACACTCTGGTTTACTGTACCATCACTTCTGTGTCACCATCACTCCTGTGGTGTTGCATTGACACACTAGTTCACTGTGCCATTAATACTGTGTCACCATCACTACTGTGGTGTTGTGTTGACGCTATAGTTCACTCTACCATCACTGGTGTGTCACCGTCACTACTGTGGGTGTTGTTTGTTGACACTTCTGGTTTCTGTACCCATCACTACTGTGTCACCATCATACTGTGGTTTTGCGTTGACCCACTAGTTCACTGTACCTCAATCTGCACCATCACTACTGTGGTGTGTGTTGGGACCCTCTAGTTCACTGTACATCACTACGTTTCACCATCTCTAAATGTGGTGTTGTGTTGACACTAGCTCTCTCGTCCAATCGATACTGTGTCAACATCACTACTGTGGTGTTGTGTTGACGCTATAGTTCACTGTACCATCACTACTGTGTCACCTCACTACTGTGGTGTTGTGTTGACTCTCTGGTTTACTGTACCATCACTACTGTGTAACCATCACTACTGTGGTGTTGTGTTGACACTCTAGTTCACTGTACAATCCATACTGTGTCACCATCACTACTGTGGTGTTGTGTTGACTCTCTAGTTCATTGTACCATCACTACTGTTTCACCAATCACTTCTGTGGTGTTTGTGTTGATACTCGTGTTCACTGTACTCATTTCACTACTGTGGTGTTGTGTTGACACTCTAGTTCACTTTACCATCACTACTGTGGTGTTGTGTTGACACTCTAGTTCACTGTACCATCACTACTGTGGTGTTGTGTTGACTCTCTAGTTCATTGTACCATCACTACTGTTTCACCATCACTACTGTGGTGTTGTGTTGAGACACTATTTCACTGTACCATCACTACTGTGTCACCGTCTCTACTGTGGTGTTGTGTTGACACTCTAGTTCACTGTACTATCGCTACTGTTTCACCATCACTACTGTGGTGTTGTGTTGACACTCTAGTTCACTGTACCATCACTATTGTTGTGTTGTGTTGACACTCTAGTTCTCTGTAACCTTCAATACTGTGTCACCATCACTACTGTGGTGTTTTGTTGACACTCTAGTTCACTGTACCATCACTACTGTGGTGTTGTGTTGACACTGGTTCACTGTACCATCACTACTGTGTCTCCATCCATATTGTGGTGTTGTGTTGACACTCTAGTTCACTGTACCATCACTACTGTGGCATTGGTTTAAACACTCTAGTTCACTGTATCATCACTACTCTATCTCCACTAATGTGGTGTTGTGTTGGCTCTAGTTCACTGTACCGTCACTACTGTGTCACCTTCACTACTGTGGTGTTGTGTTGACACTCTTTGTCACTGTACATAAATATTCTGTGGTGTTGTATTCACACGTTGACTCTACATCACTACTGGTCGGTTGTTGTGGTGGCACTTCTAGTTCACTGTACCATCACTACTGTGTCACCATCACTACTGTGGTGTTGTGTTGACACTCTAGTTGACTGTACCATCACTACTGTGGTGTTGTGTTGACACACTAGTTCACTGTACCATCACTACTGTGGTGTTGTGTTGACTCTCTAGTTGGGACCTGTTACCTCACTACAGTGGTGTGGTGGTGACAATCTAGTTGGACTGTACCATCACTACTGTGGTCACAATCAATACTGTGGTTGTTGTGTTGACACACTAGTTCACTGTACCATCACTACTGTGTCACCATCACTACTGTGGTGTTGTGTTGGCACTCTAGTTCACTGTACCATCACTGCTGTTTCACTATCACCACTGTGGTGTTGTGTTTACACCCTAGTTCACTGTATCATCACTACTGTGTCACCATCACTAATATGGTGTTGTGTTGACTCTAGTTCCCTGTACCATCACTACTTTGACACCATCTCTACTGTGGTGTTTGTGTTGACTCTAGTTCTCTGTTCCATCTCTACTGTGGTGTTGTGTTGACACTGTAGTTCACTGTACTATCACTACTGCGGTGTTGTGTTGACACCCTAGTTCGCTGTATCATCACTACTGTGTCACCATCACTTCTGTGGTGCTTTGGTGACACTCTTGTCCACTGTACCTTCACTACTGGTGTCACCATCAATCTGTGTTGTGTTTTACAATTCTAGTTCACTGTCCATCACTTACTGTGTTGTGTTTACAATCTGTTCACTGTACCATCACTTACTTGTGGCGTCATCATACTGTGTTGTTGTGTTGACACTCTAGTTCACTGCACCATCATACTGTTTGCACATCTCTCTGTGTTGTGTTACAATTCTAGTTCACTGTACCATCACTACTGTGGCGTCATCACTAGTGTGGTGTTGTGTTGACACTCTAGTTCACCGTACCATCACTACTGTGGTTTTGTGTTGACACTCTAGTTCTCTGTTAAAATAACTTACTGTGTCACATCACTTACTGTCGTGTTGGGTTGCACTTAGTTACTGTACCATCGTACGGTCTCACCATCATAATTTCGAAATTTTAAAAGTCTTGTTTTACCTGGTCATGAAAGAAACCTACAAGTATCCCATTGCTCAGTTGATAGCACACTCGCGTCACACACTGAGGTCAGTGGTTCGATCCCCTGTACGGGGAAAACATTAGGACATGTTTTCTAAAGATATCTGCTCTCACTGTTCATCTAGCAGTAAGAGGTACCTGGGGTTGGTTTGCCGACTGGTGTGTGATTTGCATCCTGTGCACAAAATTATTCAAAGTTTCTTGAAATGCTCTGTATAACCAGTGTCTTTCTATACAGTATGTCACAGATGTCCACTAATGTCTGTATAATTCGTATCATATATTTGTACAAATTATTATTATTGTAAAGTACTTTGTAAAATCAAAGAATTTTGGAGGTCGACACGAGGCTAGACACAATAACAGCCACAGCCAATATACTCGACCTTTTTAGGGGAATTATTCTTGCAGAATAATGACCACAAGTAGTTCCTAAACACAACTAATGAGTTATAAAGATCTTAAAAAATTCATGTTTGGTATTAGATATATTCTTGAGAAATAAGCAGAGTAGAAATATTCAGGTTAGGTAAGTCAGTCAAGTTATTGCCAGCTGTTTATTATTACATAAAGTACCTTGTACACTTGGACCATTACACTTATATATTGTGAAAATTATTGTTAACTTAATAGGTTTAGTAATAATTTAGATGTATTAAGAATGTTTATATATTCATCATTTGTGGCTGCTTTATGCCTGCCTAATTGCATAACATATCTTGTAATAATGTTGTAGATTTACCGACAATATGTAAAGGTAAAAGGACACAAGTTGCAGTTAATGTGGACATTTTTATCTGTGGCAACGTTTCATCCTCCAGGAGCTTTGTCAAGCCGTAAAAGACTTGACATAGCTCCTGGAGAGCGATACGTTGCCACAGTAAAAGTGTACATCTAGTTGCACTTTTTGTCTTTTTATTTTACAAACATATCTTAATCTAATTATTTTTAAGTTAATTTTAGTGGTCTTACTCGATTCCTAATTTACGTACATGTTAGAATGTGCAGTAAAATTGTGTTTCTGTTAATTTATCTCTAACCTCTCGAGTTAATTTATTTCTGTCTCTGTTTTCTGCCTAACAACTATTTTATTTTCTTTTATGTTAATATTGCTTTCCTTAATCTGTTTGACTTTTGCTTGTTATGTTTTTTATTGCATATTACAGTTGGACTCTCGGTTATTGGCCATAATCCGTTACGTGGTCGGTCATAAAACCGAAAATGGCCAAAGACCCAAAATAATAATTCCTATAAGAATTAATGTAAATAAAATTAAATCCATTCCAGACACCCACAAAATCTTATCAAAAAAACAATTTTTTGAGATTAATTATATTTTTACATAAAACATGAGAACTAAATAAAATAAATAAAGTTCATGTACTTTTTTTTATTCCACTATCACAATACCCTTCATTAAAAGACTCTTGTTGGTTATGGAAGACAGGAGGAGGAGAGAGGGAGGATTTATTGTTTGGCAGGGGGAATCCCCCTCCATAAAGCTTCAGGCATAAGTCCCTTATCTGGGTTACTTCCTTTCTTTGTCTTTTAATGGAACTAGCGACCAGCATGAGAGTCACTGGACCGTCGCACCCCCAAAAAAGCCTGGTCCATAGAGATCTGTTTCTGGAGTCTCTTAAGATTTCCCTGAATTGGGACAAGGTTTTGTCACTGAACATGTTGCAGATATGCTTGTTTCACCTTGGTCAGGGTGATGCTTTTCAATTACTTTGCCAACTCTTTCACTTTGACACATGTCATAATCACTGAAGAACGGAACCTCCCCTCTTCTTCCTTCCTATGAGGCAATTTCCTCAACTGCAGTCTGTTGTGTTCTGGTTATAGGTTCAATTCAATTCAACTCAATTCAAGTTTATTCTTATAATGGTTTACAATGTGAGGTTTAAGGTTTTGGGTATTTTGTGGGTTTACATTTTGGGGCTATATCTATTTTTTTTAAAAAAATACTAATTAAAGAGCTGTACCATCACTACTCTGTCACCTTCACTAATGTGGTTGTTTGTGATGACACTCTAGTTAACTGTACCATCATACTGTGTACCCCACATACTGTGCTGTTGTGTTGACACTTTAGTTCAATGTTCCATCACTTCTCTGGAGTTTGTGTTGGACACTCTAGTTCAATGTACCATCACTGCTGTGTCACATCACTATGTGGTGTTTGTGTGACATCTAGATTTCACTGTTACCATCACTTGCTGTTGTCACCCATCACTCTGTGTTGTTTGTGTTGACACTCTAGTTCACGTTATCCATCACTACTGTGTCACAAATCATACTCTGGTGTTGTGTTGGACACTTCTAGTTCCACTGTACCATCAATACTGTGTTCTCCATCAATATGAGGTGTTGTGTTGGCACTCTAGGTTAACTGTACCGTCACATACTGAGTGTTGTGTTGACTCACTAGGCTCACTGTACCATCAATAACTGTGTCACCATCACTAACTGCCCCCCCCCCCCTATGGGTTGCATTGACCTTTAGTCAACTTACCATCATACTGTCACCATCACTACTGTGGTGTTGTGTTGACACTCTAGTTCACTGTACCATCACTACTGTGGTGTTGTGTTGACAATCTAGTTCACTGTACCATCACTACTGTGTCACCATCACTACTGTGGTGTTGTGTTGACACTCTAGTTCACTGTACCATCACTACTGTGTCACCATCACTACTGTGGTGTTGTGTTGACATTCTAGTTCACTGTACCATCACTACTGTCACCATCACTACGGTGGTGTTTTATTGACACTCTAGTTCACTGTACCATCACTACTGTGGTGTTGTGTTGACACTCTAGTTCACTGTACCATCACTACTGTGGTGTTGTGTTGATACTCTAGTTCACTGTACCATCACTACTGTGTCACCATCACTACTGTGGTGTTGTGTTGACACTCTAGTTCACTGTACCATCACTACTGTCACCATCACTACTGTGGCGTTGTGTTGACACTCTAGTTCACTGTACCATTACTACTGTGGTGTTGTGTTTACACTTTAGTTCACCTTGGGGGGTTTTTTTTTTACCATCAACTACTTTATCACCATCACTACTGTGGAGTTGTGTTGACACTCTAGTTCACTGTACCATCACTACTGTGGTGTTGTGTTTACACTTTAGTTCACTGTACCATCACTACTTTATCACCATCACTACTGTGGAGTTGTGTTGACACTCTAGTTCACTGTACCATCACTACTGTGGTGTTGTGTTGACACTCTAGTTCACTGTACCATCACTGCTGTGGTGTTGTGTTGACACTCTAGTTCACTGTACATTCACTACTGTGGTGTAGTGTTGACTACTCTAGTTCTCTGTTCCATCATATGCTGTGTCTCCATCAATTCTGTGGTGTGTTGTGTTGACACTCTTGTTCACTTTCCATCACTACTGTGTAACCATCACTACTGTGGTGTTGTGTTGACACTCTAGTTCACTGTACCATCACTACTGTCACCATCACTACTGTGGTGTTGTGTTGACACTCTAGTTCACTGTACCATCACTACTGTGTCACCATCAGTTTTGTTGCGTGTTGTGTTGAACTCTAGTTCACTGTACCATCACTACTGTGTCACCATCCCTATGTGCGTGTTGTGTTGACCTCTATTTCACTGTACCATCATACTTGTGTTACCAACACTACTTTGGTGTGTGTTGACACATGTTCCACTGTACCAACATTATTGTGGTGTTGTTTTGACTTTTAGTTCACCCCCCCCCTGTACCATCACTACTGTGGTGTTGTGTTGACACTTTTGTTCACTGTACCATCACTGCTGTGTCACCATCCCCACTGTAGTGTTGCATTGACACTCTAGTTCACTGTACTATCACTTCTGTGTCACCATCACTACTGTGGTGTTGTGTGACACTCTAGTTCACTGTACCATCACTACTGTGTCACCATCACTACTGTGGTGTTGTGTTGACACTCTAGTTCATTGTACCATCACTACTGTGGTGTTGTGTTGACACTCTAGTTCACTGTACCATCACTACTGTCACCATCACTACTGTTGTTGTGTTGACACTCTAGTTCACTGTACCATCACTACTGTGGTGTTGTGTTGACGCTCTAGTTCACTGTACCATCACTACTGTGGTGTTGTGTTGTAACTCTAGTTAACTGTACCATCATTACTGTGTCACCATCACTACTGTGGTGTTGTGTTGACACTCTAGTTCACTATACCATATCTACTGTGGTGTTGTGTTGACACTCTAGTTCACTGTACCATCACTACTGTTTCACCATCACTACTCTGGTCTTGTGTTGACACGCTAGTTCACTGTACCATCACTACTGTGGTGTTGTGTTGACACTCTAGTTCACTGTACCATGACTTCTGTGATGTTGTGTTGACACACTAGTTCACTGTACCTAATCATACTTGTTGTGTTTTGTTGACTTCTATTCACTGTAACATCATACTGTGGTGTTGTGTTTGAACATAGTTTCACTGTACCACCATCACTACTGTGGTGTTGTGTTGACACTCTAGTTCACTGTACCATGACTTCTGTGATGTTGTGTTGACACACTAGTTCACTGTACCATCACTACTGTTGTGTTTTGTTGACTCTAATTCACTGTACCATCACTACTGTGGTGTTGTGTTCACACTCTAGTTCACTGTACTATTACTACTGTGTCACCATCACTACTGTGGCGTTGTGTTCACACTCTTGTTCACTGTACCATCACTACTGTGTCACCATCACTACTGTGGTGTTGTGTTGACACTCTAGTTCACTGTACCATCACTACTGTGTCACCATCTCTACTGTGGTGTTGTGTTGACACTCTAGTTCACTGTATGATCACTACTGTGTCACCATCACTACTGTGGTGTTGTGTTGACACTCTAGTTCACTGTACCATCACTACTGTGTCACCATCTCTACTGTGGTGTTGTGTGACACTCTAGAGTTCACTGTATGATCATACTGTGTCACCATCACTACTGTGGTGTTTTGTTAACACTCTAGTTCACTGTACCTTCACTACTGTGGTGTTGTGTTGACACTCTAGTTCACTGTACCATCACTACTGTGGTGTTGTTTTGACAATCTAGTTCACTGTACCATCACTACTGTGTCACCATCACTACTTTGGTGTTGAGTTGACACTATAGTTCACTGTACCATCACTAGTGTCACCATCGCTACTGTGGTGTTGTGTTGACACTCTTGTTCACTGTACCATCACTACTGTCACCATCACTACTTTGGTGTTGAGTTGACACTATAGTTCACTGTACCATTACTACTGTCACCATCGCTACTGTGGTGTTGTGTTGACACTCTTGTTCACTGTACCATCACTACTGTTGTGCTGTGTTGACACTCTAGTTCACTGTACCATCACTACTGTGTCACCATCACTACTGTGGTGTTGTGTTTACACTCTAGTTCACTGTACCATCACTACTGTCACCATCGCTACTGTGGTGTTGTGTTGACACACTTGTTCACTGTACCATCACTACTGTGGTGTTGTGTTGACACTCTTGTTCACTGTACCATCACTACTCTGGTGTTGTGTTTACCCTCTAGTTCACTGTTCCATCACTACTCTGTCACCATCCCTACTGTGGTGTTGTGTTCACACTCTAGCTCACTGTACCACACTACTGATGTCACCATTCACAAACTTGGTGTTGTGTTCACACCTCTAGTTCACTGTACCAATCCACTACTTGTGGTGATTGTGCTTGACATCTAGTTCACTGCTACCATAACTACTGTGGTGTTGTGTTGACACTCTAGTTCACTGTACAATCACTACTGTGTCACCATCACTACTGTGGTGTTGTGTTGACTTTCTAGTTCACTGTCCAGCACTGCTTGTGTCAAACCATCACTTAATGTGGTGTTGTGTTGACACTCTAGTTCCACTGCCCACCATAACTACTCTGGTTGATGTGTTGTCACTCTAGGTTCACTGTTCCATCAATAACTGTGTCACCATCACTCTTGGTGTTGTGTTGACACTCTAGTTCACTGTACCATACTAACTGTTTCACCATCCATAATGTGGTGTTGTGGTTGACGCTATAGTTCACTGTTTACATCACTACTGTGTCACCATTCACTACTATGGTGTTGTTGTTGACTATCTAGTTCCACTGTACCATCACTACTGTGTCACCATCACTACTGAGGTGTTGTGTTGACTCTTAGTTCACTCGATCATCACTTAACAGTTGTGTTGTGTGGACAATCTAGTTTCACTGTACCATCACTACTGTGCTACCATTCACTACTGTACGTGTTGTGTTGACTCACTAGGTCACTGTGCCATCACTACGATTGTGTTGTGTCATGTGTTGACACTTAGTTCACTGTAACCATCGATACCTGTATCACCATCAACTACTGTGGCATTGTGTTGACACTCTTTTCACTGTACATCACTACTGTTTCACATCACTACTGTGGTGTTGTGTTTGACACCTCTAGTTCACTGTACCATCACTATTGTTGTCACAACACTACTATGGTGTTGTGTTGACACTTCTTGTTTCACTGTACATCACTACTGTGTCACCTCATTACTACTGTGGTGTTGTGTTTGGACCACTCTTAGCATCACTGTACCATCACTACTGTGTCACCATCACTACTGTGGTGTTGTGTTGACACTCTTGTTCACTGTACCATCACTACTGTGGTGTTGTGTTGACACTCTAGTTCACTGTACCATCACTACTGTGTCACCATCACTACTGTGGTGTTGTGTTGACACTCTACTTGATTTTACCAATCAACTAGTGTGGTGTTGTGTTGGCAGTCTAGTCACTGTACATCAATACTGTGTCACAATCACTTACTGTGGTGTTGTGTTTGACAACACTAGTTCACCTCCGAACCCATCACTACTGTGGTGTTGTGTTGACCTCTTGTTCACTGTACCCATTCAGTACTGTGTCACCATCACTACTGTGGTGTTGTGTTGACACTAGTTCACTGTACCATCACTACAATTGTGTTGTGTTGAGACTCTAGTTCACTGTACCATCACTACTATGTCACCATCACTACTGTGGTGTTTTGTTGACTCTCTAGTTCACTGTACCATCACTACTGTGTCACCATAATACTGTCGGCGTGTTGTGTGGACACTATTGTTCACATGTTCCATCACTACTGTGTCACCATCACTACTGTGGTGTTGTGTTGACACTCTAGTTCACTGTACCATCACTACTGTGTCACCATCACTACTGTGGTGTTGTGTTGACACTCTTGTTCACTGTACCATCACTACTGTGGCGTTGTGTTGACACTCTTGTGCACTGTACCATCACTACTGTGGTGTTGTGTTGACAATCTAGTTCACTGTATCATCAGTACTGTGTCACCATCACTACTGTGGTGTTGTGTTTACACTCTTGTTCACTGTACCATCACTACTGTGTCACCATCACTACTGTGGTGTTGTGTTGACACTCTTGTTCACTGTACCATCACTACTGTGGCGTTGTGTTGACACTCTTGTGCACTGTACCATCACTACTGTGGTGTTGTGTTGACACTCTATTTCACTGTACCATCACTACTGTCACCATCACTACTGTGGTGTTGTGTTGACACTCTAGTTCACTCTACCATCACTACTGTTGTGTTGTGTTGACACTCTTGTTCACTGTACCATCACTACTGTGTCACCATCATTACTGTGGTGTTGTGTTGGCACTCTGCTTCCTTGTATCATCACTACTGTGTCACCATCCCTACTGTGGTGTTTTTTCACACTCTAGCTCACTGTACCGTCACTACTGTGTCACCATCACTACTGTGGTGTTGTGTTGACACTCTAGTTCATTGTACCATCACTACTGTGTGTGTGTTGCGTTGACACTCTAGTTCACTGTACCATAACTACTGTGGTGTTGTGTTGACACACTAGTTCACTGTACCATCACTACTGTGGTGTTGCGTTGACACTCTAGTTCACTGTACCATCACTACTGTGGTGTTGCGTTGACACTCTAGTTCACTGTACCATCACTACTGTGGTGTTTGTTTTGTTGACTCTAATTCAATGTAATCATACTATTTCACCATTCAACTACTGTGGTGTTGTGTTGACACACTAGTTCACTGTACCATCACTACTGTGGTGTTTTGTTGACACACTAGTTCACTGTACCATCACTACTGTGTCACCATCACTATTGTGGTGTTTTGTTGACTCTCTAATTCACTGTACTATCACTTACTATGTCACCATCACTACTGTGGCGTTGTGTTGACACTCTTGTTCACTGTACCATCACTACTATTTCACCATCACTACTGTGGTGTTGTGTTGACACTCTAGTTCACTGTATGATCACTACTGTGTCACCGTCACTACTGTGGTGTTTGGTTGACACTCTAGTTCACTGTACCATCACCACTGTGTCACCATCAATCTTTGGTGTTGTGTTGACCACTCTAGGTTCACTGTACCAATTCGCTACTGTGTATGTGACCATCCTTACTGTGGTGTTGTGTTGACACTCTAGTTCACTGTACCTTCACTACTGTGGTGTTGTGTTGACACTCTAGTTCACTGTACCATCACTACTGTGGTGTTGTGCTGGCACTATTTTACTGTGCCATCATTACTGTGTCTCCATCGCTACTGTAGTGTTGTGTTGTCACTCTAGTTCATTGTTCCAACAACTACTGTGTCTCCAGCGGTACTGTTGGTGTTGTGTTGACACTAGGTCAATGCCTACCACACTACTGTGGCGTTTGTTGAAACTCTAGTTCACAGTACCATCACTACTGTGTGTTGTTTGACCCACATCTAGTTACTGTACCATCACTACTGTGGTGTTGTGTTGGCACACTAGTTCACTGTACCATCACTACTGTCACCATCACTACTTTGGTGTTGTGTTGACACTATAGTTCACTGTTCCATCACTACTTTCACCATCACTACTGTGATGTTGTGTTGACACTCTAGTTCACTGTACCATCACTACTGTGGTGTTGTGTTGACACTCTAGTTCACTGTACCATCACAACTGTGGTGTTGCGCTTACCGTCTAGTTCTCAGTACTATCACTACTGTGTCACCATCACTACTGTGGTGTTGTGTTTGCACTCTTGTTCACTGTACCATCACTACTGTGTCACCATCCTTACTGTGGTGTTGTCTTCACACTCTAGCTCACTGTACCATCACTACTGTGTCAGCATCACCACTGTGGTGTTGTGTTGACACTCTAGTTCACTGCACCAAAACTATTCTGGTGTTGTGTTGGCACTCTAGTTCACTGTACCCTCACTACTGTCACCATCACTACTGTGGTGTTGTGTTGACACTCTAGTTCACTGTACCATCACTACTGTGTCACCATCACTACTGTGGTGTTGTTTTGACACTTTAGTTCACTGTACCATCGCTATTGTTTTGTTGTGTTGACATTAGTTCACTGTACCACCACTACTGTGTCACCATCACTACTATGGTGTTGTGTTGACACTCTGGTTTACTGTACCATCACTACTGTGTCGTTGCATTGACACACTAGTTCACTGGACCATCAATACTGTGTCACCATCACTACTGTGCGTGTTGTTTTTTTTTTTTTTTGACGCTATAGTTCACTGTACCATCACTACTGTGTCACCATCACTACTGTGGTATTGTGTTGACACTCTGGTTTACTGTACCGTCACTACTGTGTCACCATCACTACTGTGGTGTTGTGTTGACACTCTGGTTTACTGTACCATCACTTCTGTGTCACAATCACTACTGTGGTGTTGCATTGACACACTAGTTCACTGTACCATCAATACTGTGTCACCATCACTACTGTGGTGTTGTGTTGTCGCTATAGTTCACTGTACCATGACTACTGTGTCACCATCACTACTGTGGTGTTGTGTTGACACTCTAGTTCACTGTACCATCACTACTCTGCCACCATCACTACTGTGGTGTTGTGTTGACACTCTAGTTCACTGTACTATCGCTACTGTTTCACCATCACTACTGTGGTGTTGTGTTGACACTCTAGTTCACTGTACCATCACTATTGTTGTGTTGTGTTGACACTCTAGTTCTCTGTACCATCACTACTGTGTCACCATCACTACTGTGGTGTTTTGTTGACACTCTAGTTCACTGTACCATCACTACTGTGTCACCATCACTACTGTGGTGTTGTGTTGACACTGGTTCACTGTACCATCACTACTGTGTCTCCATCCATATTGTGGTGTTGTGTTGACACTCTAGTTCACTGTACCATCACTACTGTGTCACCATCACTACTGTGGTGTTGTGTTGTCACTCTGGTTTACTGTACCATCACTACTGTGTCACTATCACTACTGTGGTGTTGCATTGACACACTAGTTCACTGTACCATAAATACTGTGTCACCATCACTACTGTGGTGTTGTGTTGACACTCTAGTTCACTGTACCATCACTACTGTGGTGTTGTGTTGACTCTAGTTCATTGTACCCTCACTACTGTTTCACCATCACTACTGTGGTGTAGTGTTGAGAAACTATTTCACTGTACCATCACTACTGTGGTGTTGTGTACTCTCTAGTTCATTGTACCATCACTACTGTTTTACCATCCCTACTGTGGTGTTGTTTTGAGACACTGTTTCACTGTACCATCACTACTGTTTCACAATCACTACTGTGGTGTTGTGTTGACACACTAGTTCACTGTACCATCACTACTGTGTCACCAACACTACTGTGGTGTTGTGTTGACACTCTAGTTCACTGTACCATCACTACTCTGCCACCGTCACTTCTGTGGTGTTGTGTTGACACTCTAGTTCACTGTACTATCGCTACTGTTTCACCATCACTACTGTGGTGTTGTGTTGACACTCTAGTTCACTGTACCGTCACTGTTGTTGTGTTGTGTTGACACTCTAGTTCTCTGTACCATCACTACTGTGTCACCATCACTACTGTGGTGTTTTGTTGATACTCTAGTTCACTGTCCCATCACTACTGTGTCACCATCACTACTGTGGTGTTTGTTGTGTTGGGCACTGGTTCCACTGTATCATCGCTACTCTCGTCACCATCCGTATTGTGGTGTTGTGTTGACACTCTAGTTCACTTTACCATCACTAATGTGGCGTTGTGTTTACACTCTAGTTCACTGTATCATCACTACTCTATCTCCACTAATGTGGTGTTGTGTTGACTCTAGTTCACTGTACCGTCACTACTGTGTCACCATCACTACTGTGGTTGTTGTGGTGGCACTCTAGTTCCACTGTACCTTCCCTTACTGTGTCACCATTCTCCATACTTGGCGTTGTGTTGACACTCTTGTTAATGTCACATCACAACTGTGTCACCATCACTACGATGGGGTTGTTTTAGGACACTCTAGTTCACTGTACCATCACTACTGTGGCGTTGTGTTGACACTCTTGTTCACTGTACCATCACTACTGTGGCGTTGTGTTGACACTCTTGTTCACTGTACCATCATTACTTGGGGTTGTGTTGACAACTATAGCCTTCACTCTGTCCCATCACTCTGTCCACATCCTACTGTGGTGTTGTGTTGACACTCTAGTTCACTGTTACCATCACTACTGTCACATCACTACTGTGGGTGTTAGTGTGATACTCTAGTTTCACTTACCATCACTAATGTTGTGTTGTCCCCAAACCCCCCACACCAGTTTGACACTCTAGTTCACTGTACCATCACTACTGTAGCGTTGTGCTTACCCTCTAATTCACTGTACCATCACTACTGTTTCACCATCACTACTGTGGTGTTGTGTTGACACACTAGTTCACTGTACCATCACTACTGTGGTGTTTTGTTGACACTCTAGTTCACTGTACCATCACTACTTTGTCACCATCACTACTGTGGTGTTTTGTTGACTCTCTAGTTCACTGTACTATCACTACTGTGTCACCATCACTACTGTGGCGTTGTGTTGACACTCTAGTTCACTGTACCATCACTACTTTGTCACCATCACTACTGTGGTGTTTTGTTGTCACTCTAGTTCACTGTACCATCACTACTTTGTCACCATCACTACTGTGGTGTTTTGTTGACTCTCTAGTTCACTGTACCATTACTACTGTCACCATCACTACAGTGGTGTTGTGTTGACACTCTAGTT
Source organism: Cherax quadricarinatus (assembly GCF_026875155.1). NCBI lineage: Eukaryota > Metazoa > Arthropoda > Malacostraca > Decapoda > Parastacidae > Cherax > Cherax quadricarinatus. Next base: position 28,820,365 of record NC_069452.1, read on the forward strand.
CACTGTACCATCACTACTGTGGTGTTGCACTTACCATCTAGTTCACTGTACTATCACTACTGTGTCACCATCACTACTGTGGTGTTGTGTTTGCACTCTGGTTCACTGTACCATCACTACTGTGTCACCATCCTTACTGTGGTGTTGTGTTGACACTCTAGTTCATTCCTCATAAACTTACTCGGTGTTGTGTTGGCAATCTAGTTCACTGTACCATCACTACTGTGTCACCATCACTACTGTGGTGTTTTGTTGACAATCTAGTTCACGGTACCATCACTACTGTGTTCCACCATCATACTGTGGTGTTTTTTGGACCTCTAGTTAACTGTAACCATCATCTACTGTGTCACCATCTCTACTGTGGGTGTTGAGTTGACACTGGTTCATTGCTACCTCACTACTGTTGATCCATCATATTGTGGTGTTGTGTTGACACTCTAGTTCACTGTACCATCACTACTGTGGTGTTGTGTTGTCACTCTGGTTTACTGTACCATCACTACTGTGTCACTATCACTACTGTGGTGTTGCATTGACACACTAGTTCACTGTACCATAAATACTGTGTCACCATCACTACTGTGGTGTTGTGTTGACACTCTAGGTCACTGTACCATCACTACTGTGGTGTTGTGTTGAGAAACTATTTCACTGTACCATCACTACTGTGGTGTTGTGTTGACTCTCTAGTTCATTGTACCCTCACTACTGTTTCACCATCACTACTGTGGTGTAGTGTTGAGAAATTTTTCACTGTTACCATCACTACTGGGTGTTGTGTTGACTCTCTAGTTCATTGTACCATCACTACTGTTTTACCATCCCTACTGTGGTGTTGTTTTGAGACACTGTTTCACTGTACCATCACTACTGTTTCACAATCACTACTGTGGTGTTGTGTTGACACACTAGTTCACTGTACCATCACTACTGTGTCACCAACACTACTGTGGTGTTGTGTTGACACTCTAGTTCACTGTACCATCACTACTCTGCCACCGTCACTTCTGTGGTGTTGTGTTGACACTCTAGTTCACTGTACTATCGTACTGTTTCCACCATCACTATGTGGTGTTGTGTTGACACCTCTAGTTCTCTGTTACCGTCACTGTTGTTGTGTTGTGTTGACCACTTATTTCTGTACCATCACTACTGTGGTCCCATCACTACAGTGGTGTTATGTTGATACTTAGTTCACGGTCCCCATCACTAATGTGGTGTTTGTTTGCACTCTGGTTCACTGTACAATCACTACTGTGTCACCATTCCTTACTGTGGTAGTTGTGTTGACACTCTAGTTTGATTCCCATAAACGACTCTGGTGTTGTGTTGGCAATCTAGTTCACTGTTGCTACCACACTACTGTGTCACCATCACTACTGTGGTGTTGTGTTGACACTATAGTTCCATGTACCATCTCTACTGTGTCACCATCACTACTGTGGTTGTGTGTTGACCACTCTGGTTTACTGTTTACCTTCACTGCTGTGTCACCATCACTTTTGTGGTTTTGCATTGACACACTAGTTCACTGTACCATCAATACTGTGTCACCATCACTAAGGTGGTGTTGTGTTGATGCTATAGTTCATTTGTACCATCCTACAGTGTTCCATCACTACTGTGGGTGTTGTGTTGGACCACTCTGGTTTACTGTACCATCACTTCGTGTCACCATCACTCTGTGGTGTTGCATTGGACATACTAGTTCACTGTGCCATTAATACTGTGTCACATCATACTGTGGTGTTTGTGTTGTCGATATAGTTCACTCTACCATCCACTGCGGTGTCACCGTCACTACTGTGGGTGTTGTTTGTTGACACTTCTGGTTTCTGTACCCATCACTACTGTGTCACCATCATACTGTGGTTTTGCGTTGACCCACTAGTTCACTGTACCTCAATCTGCACCATCACTACTGTGGTGTGTGTTGGGACCCTCTAGTTCACTGTACATCACTACGTTTCACCATCTCTAAATGTGGTGTTGTGTTGACACTAGCTCTCTCGTCCAATCGATACTGTGTCAACATCACTACTGTGGTGTTGTGTTGGCGCTATAGGTCACTGTACCTTCATACCTGTGTCAACCTCACTACTGTGGTGTTGTGTTGACTCTCTGGTTTACTGTACCATCACTACTGTGTACATCACTTCTGTGTGTTGTGTTGACACTCTAGTTCACTGTACAATCCATACTGTGTCACCTCCACTACTGTGGTGTTGTGTTGACTCTATAGTTCATTGTACCATCACTACTGTTTCACCAATCACTTCTGTGGTGTTTGTGTTGATACTCGTGTTCACTGTACTCATTTCACTACTGTGGTGTTGTGTTGACACTCTAGTTCACTTTACCATCACTACTGTGGTGTTGTGTTGACACTCTAGTTCACTGTACCATCACTACTGTGGTGTTGTTGTTGACTTCTAGTTCATGTACATCACTACTGTTTCACCATCACTACTGTGGTGTTGTGTTGAGACACTATTTCACTGTACCATCACTACTGTGTCACCGTCACTACTGTGGTGTTGTGTTGACACTCTAGTTCACTGTACTATCGCTACTGTTTCACCATCACTACTGTGGTGTTGTGTTGACACTCTAGTTCACTGTACCATCACTATTGTTGTGTTGTGTTGACACTCTAGTTCTCTGTACCATCACTACTGTGTCACCATCACTACTGTGGTGTTTTGTTGACACTCTAGTTCACTGTACCATCACTACTGTGGTGTTGTGTTGACACTGGTTCACTGTACCATCACTACTGTGTCTCCATCCATATTGTGGTGTTGTGTTGACACTCTAGTTCACTGTACCATCACTACTGTGGCATTGGTTTAAACACTCTAGTTCACTGTATCATCACTACTCTATCTCCACTAATGTGGTGTTGTGTTGGCTCTAGTTCACTGTACCGTCACTACTGTGTCACCATCACTACTGTGGTGTTGTGTTGACACTCTTTTTCACTGTACCATCACTACTGTGGTGTTGTATTCACACTAGTTGACTCTACATCACTACTGGTCGGTTGTTGTGGTGGCACTTCTAAGTTCTCTGTTTCCATCACTACTGTGTCACCATCACTACTGTGGTGTTGTGTTGACACTCTAGTTGACTGTACCATCACTACTGTGGTGTTGTGTTGACACACTTGTTCACTGTACCATCCTACTGTGGTGTTGTTTTTGTTGACTCTCTAGTTGGGACCTGTTACCTCACTACAGTGGTGTGGTGGTGACAATCTAGTTGGACTGTACCATCACTACTGTGGTCACAATCAATACTGTGGTTGTTGTGTTGACACACTAGTACTGTACCAATCAATACTGTGTCACCATCACTACTGTGGTGTTGTGTTTGGTACTCTAGTTCACTGTTACACACTTCTGTTTCACTATCACCACTGTGGTGTTGTGTTTACACCCTAGTTCACTGTATCATCACTACTGTGTCACCATCACTAATATGGTGTTGTTTTGACTCTAGTTCCCTGTCCCATCAACTACTTACCCATCTTACTGTGGTGTTTGTGTTGACTCTATCTCTGTTCCATCTTCTACTGTGGTGTTGTGTTGACACTGTAGTTCACTGTACCATCACTACTGCGGTGTTGTGTTGACACCCTAGTTCGCTGTATCATCACTACTGTGTCACCATCACTTCTGTGGTGCTTTGGTGACACTCTTGTCCACTGTACCTTCACTACTGTGTCACCATCACTACTGTGGTGTTGTGTTAGAATTCTAGTTCACTGTCCATCACTTACTGTGTTGTGTTTACAATCTGTTCACTGTACCATCACTTACTTGTGGCGTCATCATACTGTGTTGTTGTGTTGACACTCTAGTTCACTGCACCATCATACTGTTTGCACATCTCTACTGTGTTGTGTTTACAATCTAGTTCACTGTACCATCACTACTGTGGCGTCATCACTACTGTGGTGTTGTGTTGACACTCTAGTTCACCGTACCATCACTACTGTGGTTTTGTGTTGACACTCTAGTTCTCTGTTAAAATAACTTACTGTGTCACATCACTTACTGTCGTGTTGTGTTGACACTCTAGTTCACTGTACCATCAGTACTGTCTCACCATCATAATTTCGAAATTTTAAAAGTCTTGTTTTACCTGGTCATGAAAGAAACCTGACAAGTATCCCATTGCTCAGTTGATAGCACACTCGCGTCACACACTGAGGTCAGTGGTTCGATCCCCTGTACGGGGAAAACATTAGGACATGTTTTCTAAAGATATCTGCTCTCACTGTTCATCTAGCAGTAAGTAGGTACCTGGGTGTTTGCCGACTGGTGTGATTTGCATCCTGTGCACAAAATTATTCAAAGTTTCTTGAAATGCTCTGTATAACCAGTGTCTTTCTATACAGTATGTCACAGATGTCCACTAATGTCTGTATAATTCGTATCATATATTTGTACAAATTATTATTATTGTAAAGTACTTTGTAAAATCAAAGAATTTTGGAGGTGACACGAGGCCAGACACAATAACAGCCACAGCCAATATACTCGACCTTTTTAGGGGAATTATTCTTGCAGAATAATGACCACAAGTAGTTCCTGAACACAACTAATGAGTATAAAGATCTTAAAAAATACATGTATTGGTATTAAGATATATTCTTGAGAAATAGCAGAGTAGAAATATCAGGTTAGGAAAGTCAGTCAAGTTATTGCCAGCTGTTTATTATTACATAAAGTACCTTGTACACTTGGACCATTACACTTATATATTGTGAAAATTATTGTTAACTTAATAGGTTTAGTAATAATTTAGATGTATTAAGAATGTTTATATATTCATCATTTGTGGCTGCTTTATGCCTGCCTAATTGCATAACATATCTTGTAATAATGTTGTAGATTTACCGACAATATGTAAAGGTAAAAGGACACAAGTTGCAGTTAATGTGGACATTTTTATCTGTGGCAACGTTTCATCCTCCAGGAGCTTTGTCAAGCCGTAAAAGACTTGACATAGCTCCTGGAGAGCGATACGTTGCCACAGTAAAAGTGTACATCTAGTTGCACTTTTTGTCTTTTTATTTTACAAACATATCTTAATCTAATTATTTTTAAGTTAATTTTAGTGGTCTTACTCGATTCCTAATTTACGTACATGTTAGAATGTGCAGTAAAATTGTGTTTCTGTTAATTTATCTCTAACCTCTCGAGTTAATTTATTTCTGTCTCTGTTTTCTGCCTAACAACTATTTTATTTTCTTTTATGTTAATATTGCTTTCCTTAATCTGTTTGACTTTTGCTTGTTATGTTTTTTATTGCATATTACAGTTGGACTCTCGGTTATTGGCCATAATCCGTTACGTGGTCGGTCATAAAACCGAAAATGGCCAAAGACCCAAAATAATAATTCCTATAAGAATTAATGTAAATAAAATTAAATCCATTCCAGACACCCACAAAATCTTATCAAAAAAACAATTTTTTGAGATTAATTATATTTTTACATAAAACATGAGAACTAAATAAAATAAATAAAGTTCATGTACTTTTTTTTATTCCACTATCACAATACCCTTCATTAAAAGACTCTTGTTGGTTATGGAAGACAGGAGGAGGAGAGAGGGAGGATTTATTGTTTGGCAGGGGGAATCCCCCTCCATAAAGCTTCAGGCATAAGTCCCTTATCTGGGTTACTTCCTTTCTTTGTCTTTTAATGGAACTAGCGACCAGCATGAGAGTCACTGGACCGTCGCACCCCCAAAAAAGCCTGGTCCATAGAGATCTGTTTCTGGAGTCTCTTAAGATTTCCCTGAATTGGGACAAGGTTTTGTCACTGAACATGTTGCAGATATGCTTGTTTCACCTTGGTCAGGGTGATGCTTTTCAATTACTTTGCCAACTCTTTCACTTTGACACATGTCATAATCACTGAAGAACGGAACCTCCCCTCTTCTTCCTTCCTCTGAAGCAATTTCCTCAACTGCAGTCTGTTGCTGTTCTGGTTAAAGGTCAATTCAATTCAACTCAATTCAAGTTTATTCTCTATAATGGTTACAATGTGAGGTTTACAGGTTTTGGGTATTTTGTGGTTTACATGCTATAAAATACTAATTACAGAGGGGGCCACTAGGACACCTAGCATGGCTAGGTATTACAGAGGGGGCCACTAGGACACCTAGCATGGCTAGTATTACAGGGGGCCACTAGGACACCTAGCATGGCTAGGTATTACAGAGGGGGCCACTAGGACACCTAGCATGGCTAGGTATTACAGAGGGGGCCACTAGGACACCTAGCATGGCTAGGTATTACAGAGGGGGCCACTAGGACACCTAGCATGGCTAGGTATACAAGGGGAACCACTAGACACTAGCATGCTAGTATCTACAGAGGGGGCCACTAGACACCTACATGGCTAGGTATTACAGAGGGTGCACACTAGGACAACCTAGCATGGCTATCATTCAAGCGACTTAGATTAATTTCTTAACATTAACCTTACAGATTATAATATTAAGGCTAAGTGACTACATCATTATATGTGTAGAAATTATTATTATTGTAAAGTACTTTGTAAAATCAAGAAATTTTGGAGTGCAACGAGCAGAAACAATAACAGCACAGCCAATATACTCGAACTTTATATTTAGGGGAATTAATTCCAGCAGAATAAGACACAAAGTTCCTGAACACAACTAATGAGTATAAAAGATCTTAAAAAATACATGTATTGAATTAAGATATTTCTTAAAAAGCGGGAGAAATTCAGGTTAAAGGAAAATCACCCAAATTATTGCCAGTGTGTTTTATTTTAATTTTACCCTGTACCATTACACATTTATTGTGAAATTAAATTTTTTAAATATAGGGTAGAATATTTAAGATTTTATTAAGACAGTTTTTATTACTCACTGTGGAGCTTAGCCACCTATTATAAATATCTTGTAATTGTTGGTAAATTAAACCCACAAAATGTAAATAAAAGGACACAATGAAATAAGTGCATTTTTATTTGGGAACGTTTTTACCTCCAGGAGCTTTGTCAACCATAAAGACTTGACAAAGCCCTGGAAGCAAAACGTTGCCACAGTAAAAATGTCCATTATTGCACTTGTGTTTTTTTCTTTACATAACTTCTTAAATTAAATTTTTTAGAATCGAATGGTTTTTTTTGGCAAAACAAAGGGGGTTGCTCTTCCCCGTGGGCCTCCCCCAACTTTCCAATCCCCACCCCTCACATCCCAACCCCCTGAACTTTCCCCAAAAAACACAATAGTTCCACATCGGGTAGGGTCCTCGGGGCATTCCCAAACCCCTTTAAAATCCTTCTCTTGGATACAAATTGGCCACAAATTTTTTCTAACAGAGTTCAAAGTCCGGAACACTCCCTCCCATGCCTTTCTATAAGGCTTTGCAATTAGGTAAAAAAGTGATTCTCCAGACTCTCTTAGGGTCAAGTCACTGTCCGAGGCACTTCAAAGCATCCTTTAAAAACACCCTTTTTGTGTAGAGTTTTTTGAAAATTTGAAATAACCCACTGGTCCATGGCTGAATGAGAGATGGGTTGGGGGCAAAAACTTCCCTGTTATAAAAAGAAAGTCCCCAAAACAATTTTCTTCCGTCTGGGGTTTTTACAGGGCTTATCCGTACCCGGAGGCATTGAGGGGGAAAATTTTTTTTCCCGGAGGGATTTTCTCCACTGGGCCAAAACATCATTGACTCACTTTTTTTAAAATGTGCTTTTTTACCCAAAAATTTTTTCTTAACATAAAGCAAATCTATTCTGAGACTTGTTTTTCTTGAACCGGGATTTTCAAATGAATACCCATTCAAGCTTCCTTTTAAATCCCCCTAGCATTCCCCAGAATAAGAGTTAGCCTGTCTTTCATAGGCTTTTGGCCTGGCAGTGTTTTTTTCCCTTGAGTAATGTAGGCCTCTTTGGCATTTTCTTAAAAGAGGCCTGT
>NC_069452.1:28828831-28884944 GCF_026875155.1 Cherax quadricarinatus
AATTTTAATGTGGTAAGTGTAGGTACTCCCCTTGGTAACAAAAATAACCCTCGAAGCTTTATCTAGGTAAAGTGAGCTTGGTCTAAGAATGTGAAAAAGATTGGGAGTCATGGTAAGCAGAAATCAAAACCCAAAGCAGCAGTCCCTCAGTGTGGCAAAAAGGGCCCAACAGATTACTTGGTTTATTCAAGAAGTATAAGAAACAAAAGTCCAAAAGTTTTTTACAGCTCTTACATCAAGTGAGGCCTATTTGTTTATGCTGTCAGTTTTGGTCCCCTTATAAGGATGGACATAGACTCATTAGGAACTAAGAGAAGAAGACTAAAATGATTTACTGTGAAGGAAACCTCCGTATGAAGATAGATTAAAACCCTTAAAATCCCCCTCTTGGAGAGGCGTGAATGAGGGGAGATATCGTTGAAGTTTTAAAAAGTGGTGAGGGGCATAACAAGGGGACATTAATAAAGTACTGGGGTGTCAACCCGGGTTTAAAAACCCCAGTAATGGTTAAGTTGGATAAATTTAGATTTAGAAAGGAATGGTAAGTATGGTTTTTAACAGAGTTGTAGATGCGTGGAACAGTCTTCCGTGGGGTGATAGGGTTGGATTTGGGGTTTAGCTTTAAGAAGGACTGGAAAAATATAGAGTGGGGGGGGGGTTGATTGGTGTCAAGGGGTCGGGAGTTATTTCTTGGTGCTTTAGGTAGATGTCTTTTTGATAAGGACCTGCCTCGTATGGGCCGTGGGCCCTTTCGCAGTGTTCCTACTTCTTATGTTCTTATGTAATATTTTTGGGTGATGGAATGGATTAATTTTTTTAATTAATTCTTAGGGGGAATTATTATTTCGGTTTTGGGGCCCATTTCGGTTTTTTAGGCCGCCATTGGAAGGATTATGGCCCAATACCGAGAGTAACGTATATGAAAATAAAAAATAACGGTAAGTCAACAGATTTAAGAAATCAATATTAACGTAAAAAGATATATTTGTGTAGGCTAGAAAAAGAACAGAAAAAAAAAATTTAAACCAACAGGTTTGGAAAAAATTAACAGAAAAAAAAAGTTTTACTGCACTTCAACATGGTCGTTATTAGGAAATTGTAAGGCATAAAATTTTACTTAAAAATAATTGATTAAGTTGTTATGTAAAGTAAAAAGACAAAGTGCAATAATGTGACACTTTTTTTTGTGGCAAAAGTTTCGCTCTCCCCGGAGCTTTGTCAAGTCTTTATGGCTGACAAATCCTGGAGAGTGAAAAAGTTGCCACAATAAAAATGTACATTTTTTGACTTGTGTCCTTTTATTTTTAAAATGTCGGTAAATTTACCAACATTTTACAAGATATGTTATGAAAAGGCTGGATAAACTAGCCCAGTGATGTAAAAAAACATGTCTTAATACATCTTAAATTTTACTAAACCCTATAGTTAAACATAATTTTACATTATAAGTGTAATGGTCAGGTACACTATAATAAAATACAGTGGCAATAACTTGACTGACTTTCCAACCTGATATTTCTACTTGCTATTTCTCAAGAATTATTTAAAATCAAAACATGTATTTTTTAAGATCTTTTTACTTATTAGTTGTGTTTGAAATACTTGTGGTATTATTTGCAAAATAATTCCCCCAAAAGGGCGAGTATATTGGGTGGGCTGTTATTGTGTCTGGCCTGTGTCACTCCAAAATTCTTTTATTTTACAAAGTACTTTACAATATAATAATTTGTACAAAATATGTACGAATTTTTTACGACATTGGGACATCTTAAATATGTTAGAAAGCACTGGTTATACAGAGCATTTCAAAAAACTTTGAATAATTTTTGCACAGGGTGCAAAACACCCGTCGGCAAAACCCAGGTACTACTTGCTGTGATGAACAAGAGTGTCAACACAACACACATTATGAAGGTACAGTGAACTAGAGTGTTAACAAAAAATCACTCAAAAAGTTAGTGATGGTACAGAGAATAGATTGTCAAAAACAACACCACAGTAGTGATGGATACAGTGAAACTAGTGTGTCAACACACACCTCAGTTGTGAACGGGTACAGTGAACTAGGTGTTAACCAAAACACCACAGAAGTGATGGTGGACAGTAGGATGTTACAGTGAACTAGAATGTCAAACCAACAAACTGTAGCGGATGGCGACACAGTAGTGATGGCCACAGTAAAATAGTGGCAAGACAACACAACAGTAGTGTATTACAGTGAACTAAGAGTGTTCAACACGAACACCGGGAAGAAGTGATGGTGACATGACACGGTGTGGACGTGTGATGGTACAGTGAACTAGAGTTGTCAACAAAACCACCACAAGTAGTGATGGTGACACAGTAGTGATGGTGAATCAGTAGTGATCATACAGTGAACTAGAGTTGTCACACAAAAACCACGTAGTGATGGTGACACAGTAGTGATCATACAGTGAACTAGGTGTCAACACATCACCACAGTTAGAGATGGTGACACCAAGTAGTGATGTACAGTGAACTAGAGTGTCAACAACACAACACCACAGTTGATGATGTTGACACAGTAGTGATGGTACAGGGAACATAGAGTGTGAACACAACGCCACAGTAGTGTGGTGACCACAGTATAGTACAGTGAACTGAGTGTGAACATAACACCACAGTAGTGATGGTACAGTGAACTAGTGTGTCAACACAACACCCATTTGTGATGGTTCAAGTGATGTGAGTCACAAAAACACAACAGTAGTGATGGTCACGGTGATTCTAGTGTGTCAACACATACAGTAGTCTTGGTACAGTGAACTAGTGGTCAACAACAACACCACAGTAGTGTTGGTACAGTGACTAGCGTGTCAAACACAACACCACAGTAGTGATGGTTTAGGTGAATAGAGTGTAACACAACACCACAGTTGTGTTCGTGACTCAGTAATGATGGTACAAATCGTGAACTAGTGTATCATCACAAACCACCAACGTTGTGATTGGTACAGTGAACTTAGAGCGTCAACTATTCAACACCCAGTAGTGATATTGGCACAGTATTGATGGTACAATGAAATAGATGTCATCACAACACCACAGTAGTGATGTACAGGAACTAGAGTGTCACACAACACCACAATAGTGATTGTGACCACAGAAGTGATAGTTACAGTGAACTAGAGTGTCAATGCCAACACTACAGTGGTGATGGTGACACAGCAGTGATGGTACAGTGAACTAAAAATGTCAAACACCAACACACAATAAAGATTGGTACTGTGAAACAAGTGTCAACACGACACCACAGTTTTTATTGTGATGGTAAACACAGTAGTCGATGGTACAGTGAACTAGAGTGTCAACACAACACCACAGTAGGGAGGTGACACAGTAGAGATGGTACAGAGAACTAGCACAGTGTTCTTAAAACACAACCACCCAATAGTGATGGTGACACAGTAGTGGATGGTTACAGTGAACTAGTGTCACACTATACACCAACAGTAGTGATGGTTACAGTGAACTAGGAGTGTCAACACAACACCACAGTAGTGATGGTGACAGTAGTGATGGTACAGTGAACTAGAGTGTCAACACAACACCACAGTAGTGATGGTGACACAGTAGTGATGATACAGTGAACTAGAGTGTCAACACAACACCACAGTAGTGATGGTACAGTGAACTAGAGTGTCAACACAACACCACAGTAGTGATGGTACAGTGATCTAGAGTGTCAATAAAAACACCACAGTAGTGATGGTCACACAGTAGTGATGGTACAGTGAACTAGAGTGTCAACACAACACCACAGTAGTGATGGTCACACAGTAGTGATGGTACAGTGAACTAGAGTGTCAATACAACTCCACAGTAGTGATGGTGATAGTGAATAATGTAGTGCATGGTTACGTAAACTAAAGTGTAAACACAAAACCACAGTAGTGATGGTACAGTGAACTAGAGTGTCAACACAACTCCACAGTAGTAATGGTACAGTGAACTAGAGTGTCAACACAACGCCACAGTAGTGATGGTGATAAAGTAGTGATGGTACAGTGAACTAGAGTGTCAACACAACACCACAGTAGTGATGGTGACAGTAGTGATGGTACAGTGAACTAGAGTGTCAACACAACGCCACAGTAGTGATGGTGATAAAGTAGTGATGGTACAGTGAAACTAGAGTGTCTACACAACACCACAGTTGTAGTGATGGTACAGGGAATCTAGAAGTGTCAACACAACACACAGTAGTGATGCGTGATACAGAAGTGATTTTGTACAGTGATCTAGAGTGTCACACAAAATACACAGTAGTGATGGTACAGTGAAATGAGTGTCAACACAAACACCACAGTAGTGATGGTACAGTGAACTCGAGTGTCAATAAAACACCACAGTAGTGATGGTCACACAGTAGTGATGGTACAGTGAACTAGAGTGTCAACACAACACCACAGTAGTGATGGTACAGTGAACTAGAGTATCAACACAACACCACAGGTTGTGATGGTGATCAGAAGGTGATAGTACAGTGAACTAGAGTGTCCAATGCAACACTCAGTGGTGTGATGGTGTCACAGCAGTGATGGTACAGTGAACTAAAATGTCAACACAACACCACAATAATGATGGTACAGTGAACAAGTGTCAACACGACACCACAGTAGTGATGGTAACACAGTAGTGATGGTACAGTGAACTAGAGTGTCAACACAACACCACAGTAGGGATGGTGACACAGTAGAGATGGTACAGTGAACTAGAGTGTCAACACAACACCACAATAGTGATGGTGACACAGTAGTGATGGTACAGTGACTAGTGCAACACCAACACCACAGTAGTGATGGTTACAGTGTACTAGAGGTGTCAACACAACACCACAGTAGTGATTGGTGACAGTAGTGATGGTACAGTGTACTAGTAGTGTCAAAACAAACACCTCTGTAGTGGTTGGTACAGTGAACTAGAGTGTCAACACAACACCACAGTAGTGATGGTACAGTGACTCTAGAGTGTCAATAAACACCACCAGTTAGTGCTGTCACCAGTAGGATGGTACAGTGAACTTAGAGTGTCACACAACACCACAGAGTGATGAGTCACACAGATAGTGATGGTACAGTGAACTAGAGTGTCCAATACAACTTCCACAGTGTGATGGGTGATAATGTAGTGATGGTACAGGTAAACTAAAAGTGTAAAACAAAAACACAGTAGTGAATGGTTCAGTGAACTGAGTGTCAACACACTCCACAGTAGTAATGGTACAGTGAAATAGAGTGTCAAACACAACGCCACATGTAGTGATGGTGATTAAAGTAGTGATGGTACAGTGAATAGAGTGTCCAAACACAACACCACAGTAGTGAGGTTGACTGTAGTGTGGTACTGTTGAATTAGAGTGTCAACACAACGCCACAGTAGTTGATGGTGTAAAGTAGTGATGGTACAGTGAACTAGTGTGTCAAAACAACACGACATTGTTGATGGTACAGTGAAAACTAGAGTGGCAAACAAACACCACAGTAGTGATGGTGTTGAACAGAAGTGATTGTACAGTGTAAACTAGAGTGTCAACTCAACACCACAGTTAGGTGATGGTCACACAGTAGTGATGGTACAGTGAACTAGAGTGTCAAAAACAACAGCCCACAGTAGTTGATGTGTGTCACTGTAGTGGATGATACAGTGAAACTGAGTCGTCAACACAACACACAGTAGTGATGAGTAACAGTGAACTAGAGTGTAAACACAAAACACCTCAGTAGTGTTGGTACAGTGAACTGAGTGTCAATAAAAACACCACAGTAGTGATGGGTCACACAGTAGTGATGGTCAGTGAACATAGTGTGTCAACACAACAACACGTAGTGGATGGGCTACAGTTGAACTAGAGTTCAACTACAAACACCACAGTTCGTAGTTATGGTACAGTGAAACTGGTGTAACACCTACACCACAGTATTGATGGTTCAGTGAACTAGAGGTGTCAATAAAACACCACCATAGTGATGGTGATCAGTAGTGATGGTACAGTGTGAACTAGTAGGTGTGTCAACACAACACCTCATGTAGTGTTGGTGACTGATAGTGATGGTACGTGAACTAATTGTGTCCCAATGCATCAACACAGTAGTGTTGGGTGAACCACAGTAGGTGATGGGCTACAGTGAGCTAGTGTGTCAACACAGCACCTCGTAGTGATGGTGACACAGTAGTGACCGGTACAGTTAACTAGAGTGCCAACACAACACAACAGTAGTGTGTGACCACAGTTTTGATGGTACCATGTACTTGAGTGTCATAAACAAAACCTGAGTAGTGATTGTGGAACAGTATGTGATGGTTTCAGTGAACTAGAGTGAGGGGTTTTGCGGGGGGGGAACCCCAAACACTAACACCACAGTAGGATGGTGTGACACGCAGTGATGGTACAGTTAACTCGGTGTCAACACAACACCTCAGAGTGATGGTGAACAGCTAGTGATGAGTACAGTGAAATAGAGTGTCAACACAAACACCAGTAGTTGTGTGGTTACAGTGAACTACAAGTGTCAACACATCAGGCCACAGTAGTGGTGACACAGTAGTGTTGGTCAGTTAACTAGAGTGTCATCACAACACCACAGTAGTGATGGTACAGTGAACTAGAGTGCATCACAACAACCACAGTGTGATGGTGACAGAGTAGTGATGGGTACAGTGAACTAGAGGTCAACACAATCCTCGTAGTGATAGGTACAGTGAACTTGAGTGTCAACACAAACTCCTCAGTAGTCGATGGTGACAAAGTTGTTGATGGTACAGTGAACTAGAGTGTAAAACACAACACCACATGTAGTGATGGCTACAGTGAATTAGAGTGTTAACACAAACACCACAGTAGTGTTGGTACGTGAACTAGAGTGTCAAAACAACGACACAGTAGTGATGGTGGACATTAGTGATGGTACAGTGACTAGAGTGTCAACACAAACACCACAGTAGTGATGGTGGTCACAGTACGTGATGGTACAGTGAACTAGAGTGTCAACACAACACCACAGTAGTGATGGTGGACCACGTAGTGATGGTACAGTTGAACTAGCCTTTGTCTACACAACACCACAGTAGTGATGGTGCAGTAGTGATGGTACAGTGAACTATAGTGTCAATGCAACATCACAGTAGTGATGGTGACTCAGTAGTGGATGTACAGTGAACTAGAGTGTCAAAACAACACCACTGTATGGATGGTGGAAACAATAGTGATGGTATCAGTGGAACTAGTTGTCAAACACAACACAAGAGTAGTGATGGTGACACAGTAGTGATAGTACAGTGAACTAGAGTTGTCAACTTCAACACCACAGTAGTGATGGTTGCACAGTAGTGATGGTACAGTGAACTTAGAGTGTGCAACACAACACCACAGTAGTGATGGTGGACACAGTAGTGATGGTATCAGATGAAACTAGAGTGTCAACACAACACCACAGTAGTGATGGTGACACAGTAGTGATGGTACAGTGAACTAGAGTGTCAACACAACACCACAGTAGTGATGGTACAGTGAACTAGAGTGTCAACACAACACCACAGTAGTGATGGTGACTCAGTAGTGATGGTACAGTGAACAAGAGTGTCAACACAACGCCACAGTAGTGATGGTGACACAGTAGTGATGGTACAGTGAACTAGAGTGTCAAACAACACCAACAGTATGATGGTGGACACAGTTGTGATGGTACAGTGAACTAGAGTGTCCAACACAACACACAGTAGGATGTACAGTGTATACTAGAGTGTTAACACACTCCACAGTTAGTGATGGTGACACAGTAGTGTTGGTACAGTGTACTAGAGTGTCAAACACAACACCACAGTAGTGATGGCTACTGTGTACTAGAGTGGTCAACACAAACACCTCAGTCCAGCACAGTCACTCAGTAATATCCTGTGTTGAATGCTGATCTCACCACATCAGACCCTTCACAACTTTATCCAAAGACACGGGACCACAGGGCGACCACCTGTCGTGTCCCTGGTGTTGATGATGAACGGGCACTCCGCTCTGCTGTCCTCCCACAGTGGACACCTCATCACAGCTCTCTGACTGACTTTGGTTCTGAGTGCTCATGCTGTGTGAGACAACAGTGCTGATCCTCCATCACCATTATTATTATGGTAGTCTCCCACCACACACACGCTCCATGGTCGACCCACGTTCCCAACCTCCAAACAGTTCTGTGTTGAGGTAGGGGAGCTGAGTTGTTGTCAGTACAAACAACACCAAACTGTCTGCACAGTGTAGTGTTTCCACTCAGCTGGTTGTGGAGTCTGTTTTGATCCAGCCAGTGATCTTTGCCTGGCCAGTGATCTATGACTGGCCGTGATCACCCCGGCCAGCCAGGTCAAGATATACAGAGTGGAGGAGTGACAGGCCTCCAACACTCGCTCACATACTCAAACAAAACATCATACTCACTATCATAATTATTTATAAATTATTCACATTTATTAAAAATTACTTCATTTTAATTTTCATTATTATTATTATTATTATTATTATTATTATTTTTATTAACTATTATTAATCTATAAAAATGAAGTTAAAATTTTCTCATTATTAAAATATTACATTATTATTATTAGTGCTTCCTTTGGTTATAATATATAATAATTTTTTATTATTATTATTATATTATTATGATTATTATTATTATTTTTATTATTAGTATTATATTTATTAGTATTATATTATTATTATATTTATTATTTTTTTATTTTTATTATTATTTTATTATTTTTATTATTGCTAATAATTATTATTAGTAGTTATTATTATATTATTATTATTATTATATAGAGTCAATAATTATATATTTTATAAAAGTAATATTTTTTTAAATTATTTTGATAATTACATATAAATAACTATTACAAATATCAAATAAACAATCCTACCTCTTAATAAAATATTACTTTATTATTAATGTAAGTATTAACATTATAATTATTTAATAAATATTCTATTATATTAATGAAATTATATTATGCAATGATTATTATTACCAATTGTGGTAGACAGTAGTGTTGGTACAGTGAACTAGAGAGTCAAACCCCCAAAACTACAACATTTAGTGTTGGTGACCATAAGTAGTGATGGTACAGTGACTAGAGTGTCAACACAACGCCACAGTAGTGATGGTGACACAGTAGTGATAGTACAGTGAACTAGAGAGTCAACAAAACACCACAGTAGTGATGGTGACAAAGTAGTGATGGTACAGTGAACTAGAGTGTCAACAAAACACCACAGTAGTGATGGTACAGTGAACTAGTGTGTCAACACAACACCACAGTAGTGATGGTGAACAGTAGTGATGGTACAGTGAATTAGAGAGTCAACAAAACACAAGTAGTGTTGGTTACAGTGAACTAGAGTGTCAACACAACACCACAGTAGTGATGGTACAGTGAACTAGAGTGTCAACGCAACACCACAGTAGTGATGGTACAGTGAACTAGTGTGTCAACACAACACCACAGTAGTTATGGTACAGTGAACTAGAGTGGTCAAACACAAATCACCACCAGTAGTGATGGTACAATGAACTAGAGTTAACACACATCAACAGTATGTGCACTCAAATAACCCGCCATAAAGAGAGAAGCTTTCGATGACGTTTCGGTCGACTTGGACCTTTGACCAAGTCCACACTAACAGAGTTGGAGCCAGACGGCTATATATAGGTAAAGAAGAGGAGGTGGCGGTAGTAGTAGTAGTAGTAGTAGTAGTAGTAGTTGTAGTAGTAGTAGTTGTAGTAGTAGTAGTATTAGTAGTAGTAGTAGTTGTGTAGTACAGTACAAGAATTGTATATATACCGACAGGATGAATGACACATGCACAACACCCGGCCATCCCCACCGTAGACGTTTCGCCATCCAGCCAGCCACGGGAATGGGAACGTCCACAACAAAGACAACCTGACGCCGCACATGTGTTAATTTATCAGTAGTTGTAGTAGAAGAAGATGAGGTAGTAGTAGTGGTAGTGGTAGGAGTGGGAAATAAGGAAGGCCAAGCAGTCAAATACAAAGGAAGGGGAGCACTGCAAGAGAGCATAGGGAAAACCACGAGGCGAGAGCAAGCGCACGAGGTGCGTGAAAGGGGAAGTGGTGAAAATAAAATAAAGAAGGAACAGTAACACGAGACAGGGAGGAAAGGAAAAGACAAACCCTGAGAGAAAAAGGAGAGAGGAAAGGGGAGAGGAAGAAGAAAAAGAAGAAGAAAAAAAAAAAAAAATGAGGATTCAGGTTATGTCCAGGTGTTCTGAAGTTTGGAGTAGTAGTAGTATATATTGCCGTCCTGCTCCACCTCTTTTAGTGTGGACTTTGCTCAATGGTCAAGTCGGACCGAAACACGTCGTCCCGTAAGCTTCTCTCCTTTTCATGTGCGGAGTTATTTGTGTACGTTTCCAGTCACGGTATTGTGCTTTTTGTTATTTATCACAGTAGTGATGGTCTTAGTGTGGATACAGTAGAGATGGTACAGTGAGCTAGTAGAGTGTGAAAACAACACCAGAAAGGGGATGGTGACACAATAGTGATAGGTACAAGGAACCAGAGTGCCAATACAAACCAACTGTAGAGATGGTGATCAGTAGTGATAGGGTTTACAGTTGAATTAGAGGGTAAGCACATCGCTCCAGTTAGTGATGGTACAGTGAACTAAGAGTGTCAACACAACACTAAGTAGTGATGGTGACATAGTGATGGTACAGTGCAAATCGTGTGATCAACCAACACATACAGTAGTGTTGGTAGTGTGAAGATAGAGTGTCAACACAACACCACAGTAGTGATGGTGACTCAGTGTGATGGTACAGTGAACTAGAGTGTAACAACAACACCAAGGAAATGATGGGGACAGTAGTGATGGCACAGTGAACTATAGTGTCAACACAACACCACAGTAGTGATGGTGACAGCAGTGATGGTAGAGTGAACTAGAGTGTCAACACAACACACAGTAGTGTGGTGCAGTAGTGATGGGCACAGTGAACTAGTGGTCAAACACAAACACCACTGTAGTGATAATGACAGTAGTGATGGTACAGTGAACTAAAGTGTCAGCACAACACCACAGTAGTGATGGTGACAGTAGTGATGGTAGAGTGAACTAGAGTGTCAACACAACACCACAGTAGTGATGGTGTCAGTAGTGATGTCATGGAACTAGAGTGTCTAACACAATGCCACAGTGTGTGGTGAACACATAGGGATGGACTGTGATTTAGAGTGTCAAATCAACACCACAGTAGTGATGGTACAATGAAAAAGAGTGTCAACACAACACCACAGTAGTGATGGTGACACAGTAGTGATGATACAGTGAACTAGAGAGTAAACACAACGCCAC
Source organism: Cherax quadricarinatus (assembly GCF_026875155.1). Classification (NCBI taxonomy): domain Eukaryota; kingdom Metazoa; phylum Arthropoda; class Malacostraca; order Decapoda; family Parastacidae; genus Cherax; species Cherax quadricarinatus. The sequence continues at coordinate 28,840,214 of NC_069452.1, forward strand.
AGTAGTGATGGTACAGTGAACTAGAGTGTCAACACAACACCACAATACGGATGGTGACACAGTAGCGATGGTACAGTGAACCAGTGTCAACACAACACCACAGTAGTGATGGTGACACAGTAGTGATGGGACAGTGAACTAGAATATCAACAAAACACCACAGTAGTGATGGTGACACAGTAGTGATGGTACAGAGAACTAGAGTGTCAACACAACACAACAACAGTGATGGTACAGTGAACTAGAGTGTCAACACAACACCACAGTAGTGATGGTGAAACAGTAGCGATAGTACAGTGAACTAGAGTGTCAACACAACACCACAGAAGTGACGGTGGCAGAGTAGTGATGGTAGAGTGAAGTAGAGTGTCAACACAACACCACAGTAGTGTTGGTGACACAGTAGTGATGGTACAGTGAACTAGTGTGTCAACACAACACCACAGTAGTGATTGTGAAACAGTAGTGATGGTACAGTGAAACAGTGTCTCAAAACAACACCACAGTAGGGATGGTAAAACAGTAGTGATGGTACAATGAACTAGAGAGTCAACACAACACCACAGTAGTGATGGTACAGTGAAATAGTTTCTCAACACTACATCACAGTAGTGATGGTGAAACAGTAGTGAGGGTACAATGAACTAGAGTCAACACAACACCACAGTAGTGATGGTACAGTGAACCTAGAGTGTCAAAAGATACACCACATCTAGTTGATGGTGACATGTATTGAGTGTACAGTGAATAGTGTGTAAATGCAAACACCACAGTAGTGATAGCGACACAGTAGTGATAGGTACAGTAAACCTGAGTGGCAACAAAAACACAACAGTAGTGATGGTGACCACAGTAGTGTGCGAACAGCAAACCAGGGAGTGTCAACAAACACCACAGTAGTGACGTGACAATGTTAGTGTTGGTACAGCTGAACTATAGCGCAAACCAACACCACAGAAGTGATGGTGACACAGTATTGAAGGTACAGATGAACTAGTAGTGTCATGCAACACCACAGTGTGATGGTGGACACAGTAGTAGTGATGGTACAGTAAACCTGAGTGTCAATCAACACCACACTGTGTGGTGACACAGTAGTGATGGTTCGTGAAACTATAGCTGTCAACACAACACCACAAGTAAGGATGGTGCACAGTATTGGATATTTTTCAGTGACTAGTGTGTCAATGCAAACACCACAGTAATGTTGGTGATCACAGTAGTGTTGGTACAGTAAACCTGAGTTGTCACACACAACCACCTGTTGTGATGGATTGACACAGTAGTGATGGCTACAGTAAACCAGAGTGCTCATCAATTTACCACAGTAGTGATGGGACACAGTAGTGATGGTAGAGTGAACTATAGCGTCAAAACAACACCACAGTAGTGATGGTGACTCAGTATTGATGGTACAGTGAACTAGTGTGTGAATGCAACACAACAGAAGTGATGGTGACACAGTAGTGATGGTACAGTAAACCAGTGTGTCAAAACAAAACACATAGAAAGTGGATGGTGACACAGTAGTGGTCGTACAGTGAACTAGTGTCAACACAACAAAACAATAGCGATGGTACAGTGAACTAAAGTGTCAAAACAACACCACAGTAGTGATGGTGACAGTAGTGAGGGTACAGTGAACTAGAGTGCCAACACAACACCAGACTAGTTATGGTGCAGTGAATTAGAGTGTCAACACAACACCAGACTAGTTATGGTGCAGTGAACTAGAGTGCCAACACAACACCAGACTAGTTATGGTGCAGTGAACTAGAGTGTCAACACAACACCACAGTAGTGATGGTGACAGTAGTGAGGGTACAGTGAACTAGAGTGCCAACACAACACATGACTAGTTATGGTGCGCAGTGAAACTAGAAGTGTCTAACACAAACACCAAAGTAGTGATGGTGACAGTAGTGATGTACAGTGAACTAGAGTGTCAACACTACCCACGTAGTGATGGTGAAAGTAGTGATGGAACAGTGAATATAGTGGTCAACCACAACACAAAGTTGTGATGGTGACTTAGTAGTGATGGTACAGTGAACTAGTGTCACACAACACCTCAGTAGTGATGGACAGTGATCTAGAAGTGTCAAAAACAAACAAACCACAATAGGTGATGGTACAGTGATCTAGAGTGTCACAAAATGCCACAGTAGTGATGGTAAAGTGAACTAGAGTGTTAACAAAACACCACAGTACTGATGGTGACAGAAGTGATGGCACAGTGAACTAGTGTCAAACAACACCACAGTAGCGAGGATACCACAGTAGTGATGGTACAGTGAACTAGAGTGTCAACACAACACTACAGTAGCGATGGAGACAAAGTAGTGATGGCACAGTAAAATAGTGCAAACACAACACCACAGTAGTGATGGTACAGTGAACTAGAGTGTCAACACAACACCACAGTAGAGTAGTGATGGTACAGTGAAACTAGGGAGTGTCAACACAAACCCACAGTAGGGATGGTCACACATAGTGATGGTACAGTGTGAACTAGGAGTGTCAACACAACACAAACAGTAGCGATGGTGGACACAGTCTGTGATGGGCACGTTAAAAGTGTTCAAGACCAAAAAACCACAGTAGGTGATATTTCAGTGAACTAGAGTGTCACGCAACACCAAAGCAGTGATTGTTGACACAGTAGTGATGTTCAGTGAACTAGAGTTGTAAACATACACCACAGTATTGATGGTGACACAGTAGTGATCATACAGTGAACTAGAGTGTCAACATCAACACCACGAAGATATTGTGACACAGTAGTGATGGTACAGTGAAGTAGAGTGTCAACACAACACCACAGTAGTGATGGTGACACAGTAGTGATGGTACTGATGAAACTAGAGTGTCAACAAAACACCAACAGTAGTCCTAGTGTTGGTGGCTACAGTAGTGAATCATACAGTTGAACTAGAGTGTCAACACAACACCACAGAAGAGATTGTGACACAGTAGTGATGGTACAGTGAAGTAGAGTGTCAACAGAACACCACAATAGTGATGGTACAGTGAACAAGAGTGTCAACACAACGCACGTAGTGATGGGGACATAGTAGTGATAGTACAGTGAAATAGTGAGTTCAAACAAAAACGCCACATAGTGATGGTGACACTGTAGTGATGGTTACAGTGAACTAGTGTGTCCTACAACAACTCCACAGTAGTGTTGGTACAGTGAATTAGAGTGTCAACAAAACACCACAGTAGTGATGGTACAGTGAACTAGAGTGTCAACACAACACCACAGTAGTGATGGTACAGTGAACTAGTGTCAACGCAACACCACAGTAGTGATGGTTCAGTGTGATATTGTGTGTACAAAACAACACCACTGTAGTCTATGGTTCAATGAACTGAGTGTCAATCGCAACACCCACAGTATTGATGGTGACACGTAGTGGACGGTTACTGTGAGCTAGAATGTTGAAAAAACACCACAGTAGTGATGGTACATGGAACAGCAGTTGCCAACACAATACACCACTGTTAGTGATGGTGACACTGTAGTGATAGCACAGTGAATTAGAGCGGTAATGACAACGCCACAACCCACCTCCCCCCATGTGTGATGGTGACACAGTAGTGTGATGGTACTGTGTATAGTGTGTCAACACAACACAACAGTCGTGATGTACAGTGACTAGAGAGTCTACACAACTCAACAGTAGTGATGGTACAAGTGAACTAGAGTGTCATCACAACACAAAAGTAGTGTTGGCTACAGTGAATAGAGTGTCAACAAACACCACAGTAGTGATGGTGCAGTAGTGATGGTATCAGTGAACTATAGTGTCTAACACATCATAGTAGTGATGTAGAGTGAACTAGAGTGTCAACTCCAACACCCACAGTAGTGATGGTTACAGTGAACTAGTGTGTCAACACAACACATCAGTATGTGATGGTGACAAGTAGTGATGGTACAGTGAACTTATAGTGTCAACACAAACACCACAGTAGTTTGGATGGTGAAGTAGTGATGGTACTGTGAACTTAGTGTGTGTCATCACACACCACAGTAGTGATGGTGACGGTAGTGATGGTACAGTGAACTATAGTGTCAACACAACACCACAGTAGTGATGGTGACAGTAGTGATGGTACAGTGAACTAGAGTGTCAACACAACACCACAGTAGTGATGGTGACAGTAGTGATGGTACAGTGAACTAGAGTGTCACACTAACACCTAAGTAGTGATGGTGGACATAGTGATGAGTACAGTGAACTAGAAGTGTCAACACAACAAAACAGTGTGATGTAGAGTGAACTATAGTGTCTATACACAACACCACAGGAGTGCAGGTGACACAGTAGTGATGGTAACAGTGAACTAGAGTGTAAACCACCAAACACCACAATAGTGATGGTAAGTGAACTAGAGTGTCAACACAACACCACAGTAGTGATGGTACAGTGAACAAGAGTGTCAACACAACGCCACAGTAGTGATGGTACAGTGAACAAGAGTGTCAACACAACACCACAGTAGTGATGGTGACACTAGTTGTGATGGCACAGGAACAAGAGGCCCCCGTGAACTATCACCACAGTTGTGATGGTGACACAGTACTGATGATACAGTGAACTAGATTGTCAACACAACACCACAGTAGTGAAGGTGACACAGGAGTGAGGTACAGTGAAACTAGGACTGTCAACACAACACGACATGTACGTGATGGTGACACAGTAGTGATGGAACAGTGAACAATAGTGTCAACACAACGCCACAGTAGTGATGGTGACACAGTAGTGATGGTACAGTGAACTAGAGAGTCAACAAAACACCACAGTAGTGATGGTGACATAGTAGTGATGGTACAGTGAACTAGAGTGTCAACACAACACAATTGTAGTGATGGTGACACAGTAGTGATGGTACAGTGAACTAGTGTGTCAACACCAACCACAGTAGTGATGGTGACACAGTATTGATGGTACAGTGAACTAGAGTGCCAACACAACACCACAGTAGTGATGGTACAGTGAACAAGAGTGTCAACACAACACCACAGTAGTGATGGTGACACAGTATTGATGGTACAGTGAACTAGAGTGTCAACACAACACCACAGTAGTGATGGTGACACAGTAGTGATGGTACAGTGAACTAGTGTGTCAACACAACACCACAGTAGTGATGGTACAGTGAACTAGAGTGTCAACACAATCACCCAGTAGTGATGGTGACACAGTAGTGATGGTACAGTGATCTAAGAGCGTCAACACAACACCACACTAGTAATGGTGACACAGTAGTGATGGTACAGTGAACTAGAGTGTCAACAGAACAGAACACCATAGTAGTGTTGGTGACACCAGTAGAGTTGTGATGGTACAGTGAACTAGAGTGTCAACACAACACCACAGTAGTGATGGTGACACAGTAGTGATGGTACAGTGAACAAGAGTGTCAACACAACGCCACAGTAGTGATGGTGACTCAGTAGTGATGGTACAGTGAACTAGAGAGTCAACAAAACACCACAGTAGTGATGGTGACACAGTAGCGATGGTACAGTGAACTAGAGTGTCAACACAACACAATTGTAGTGATGGCACAGTGAACTAGTGAGTCAACACAACACCACAGTAGTGATGGTACAGTGAACTAGAGAGTCAACACAACACCACAGTAGTGATCGGTGGACCAACAGTAGTGATGGTTCAGTGAACTAGAGTGTCAACACAACACCACAGTAGTGATGGTGACACAGTAGTGATGGTACAGTGAACTATAGGGTCAACACAACACCACAGTAGTGATGGTGAAAGTAGTGATGGTACAGTGAACTAGAGTGTCAACACAACACCCAGTGTGATCGGTGACAAATAGTGTTGGTACAGTGAACTAGAGTGTCAACGAAACACCACAGTGTTATTTTACAGTTGAACGAGAATGTCAACCAGAACACCCAGTAGTTATGGTGCAGTGATACTAGTGTCAACACAAAACCACAGTAGTGATGGTACAGTGAACTAGAGTGTGAAACACCAAACACCACAGTGGTGATGGTGATCACTGTAGTGATGTACAGTTGAGCTTGTGTGTGAACCAACACACAGTAGTGATGGTGACACAGTAGTGTGAGTACATGTGAAAAACTAGAGTGTTCAAAACAAAACACCACAGTAGTGATGTGACACAGTAGTGATGGTACTGTGAGCAAGAGCTGTCACACAAACACCCAGTAGTGATGGTGACCAGTAGTGATCGTACAGTGAACTTGGAGTGTCAAATACATCACCACAGTAGCGATGGGGACAGCTGTGATGGTACAGTGAACTAAGTGTCAACACAACTCACAGTAGTGATGGTACAGTGAAACAAGAGTGTCAAACACACACCACAGCAGTGGATGGTGGCACAGTAGTGATAGTACAGTGAACAAGAGTGTCAACACAACACCACAGTAGCGATGGTGACTGGTGTGATGGTACAGGAGTAGGCCTGGTCACAGACCGGGCCCGCGGGGCGGTTGACCCCCGGAACTCTCTCCAGGTAAACTCCTGGTAAAACAGTGAATAGAGTGTCAACACAACACACAGTGAGTGATGGTGACACTAGTGATGGCCACAGTGGACATTAGTGTCAACTCAAACACCAAGTTGTGATGGGACCAGTAGTGATGTTTCTGTGGTGAACTAGATTGTAAAACAACACAGCACAGTAGTGATGGTACAGTGAATAGAGTGTAACCAACATCCACAGTAGTGATGGTTACAGTGAACTAATGTGACAACCACAACGCCACTGTTTGTGATGGTACTGTGAACAAGAGTGTCAACACAACACACATTATGAAGGTACAGTGAACTAGAGTGTTAACAAAAAATCACTCAAAAAGTTAGTGATGGTACAGAGAATAGATTGTCAAAAACAACACCACAGTAGTGATGGATACAGTGAAACTAGTGTGTCAACACACACCTCAGTTGTGAACGGGTACAGTGAACTAGGTGTTAACCAAAACACCACAGAAGTGATGGTGGACAGTAGGATGTTACAGTGAACTAGAATGTCAAACCAACAAACTGTAGCGGATGGCGACACAGTAGTGATGGCCACAGTAAAATAGTGGCAAGACAACACAACAGTAGTGTATTACAGTGAACTAAGAGTGTTCAACACGAACACCGGGAAGAAGTGATGGTGACATGACACGGTGTGGACGTGTGATGGTACAGTGAACTAGAGTTGTCAACAAAACCACCACAAGTAGTGATGGTGACACAGTAGTGATGGTGAATCAGTAGTGATCATACAGTGAACTAGAGTTGTCACACAAAAACCACGTAGTGATGGTGACACAGTAGTGATCATACAGTGAACTAGGTGTCAACACATCACCACAGTTAGAGATGGTGACACCAAGTAGTGATGTACAGTGAACTAGAGTGTCAACAACACAACACCACAGTTGATGATGTTGACACAGTAGTGATGGTACAGGGAACATAGAGTGTGAACACAACGCCACAGTAGTGTGGTGACCACAGTATAGTACAGTGAACTGAGTGTGAACATAACACCACAGTAGTGATGGTACAGTGAACTAGTGTGTCAACACAACACCCATTTGTGATGGTTCAAGTGATGTGAGTCACAAAAACACAACAGTAGTGATGGTCACGGTGATTCTAGTGTGTCAACACATACAGTAGTCTTGGTACAGTGAACTAGTGGTCAACAACAACACCACAGTAGTGTTGGTACAGTGACTAGCGTGTCAAACACAACACCACAGTAGTGATGGTTTAGGTGAATAGAGTGTAACACAACACCACAGTTGTGTTCGTGACTCAGTAATGATGGTACAAATCGTGAACTAGTGTATCATCACAAACCACCAACGTTGTGATTGGTACAGTGAACTTAGAGCGTCAACTATTCAACACCCAGTAGTGATATTGGCACAGTATTGATGGTACAATGAAATAGATGTCATCACAACACCACAGTAGTGATGTACAGGAACTAGAGTGTCACACAACACCACAATAGTGATTGTGACCACAGAAGTGATAGTTACAGTGAACTAGAGTGTCAATGCCAACACTACAGTGGTGATGGTGACACAGCAGTGATGGTACAGTGAACTAAAAATGTCAAACACCAACACACAATAAAGATTGGTACTGTGAAACAAGTGTCAACACGACACCACAGTTTTTATTGTGATGGTAAACACAGTAGTCGATGGTACAGTGAACTAGAGTGTCAACACAACACCACAGTAGGGAGGTGACACAGTAGAGATGGTACAGAGAACTAGCACAGTGTTCTTAAAACACAACCACCCAATAGTGATGGTGACACAGTAGTGGATGGTTACAGTGAACTAGTGTCACACTATACACCAACAGTAGTGATGGTTACAGTGAACTAGGAGTGTCAACACAACACCACAGTAAGTGATGGTGACAGTAGTTGATGGTACAGGGAATAGAGTGTCAACACAACACCACAGTAGTGATGGTGACACAGTAGTGATGGTACAGTGAACTAGAGTGTCAACACAACACCACAGTAGTGATGGTACAGTGAACTAGTGTGTCAACACAACACCACAGTAGTGATGGTACAGTGATTAGAGTGTCAATAAAAACACCACAGTAGTGATGGGTCACACAGTAGTGATGGTACAGTGAACTAGAGTGTCAACACAACACCACAGTAGTGATGGTCACACAGTAGTGATGGTACAGTGTAACTAGAGTTTCATACAACTCCACAGTAGTGATGGTGATAGTGAATAATGTAGTGCATGGTTACGTAACTAAAGTGTAAACACAAAAACCACAGTAGTGATGGTACAGTGAACTAGAGTGTAAACACAACTCCACAGTAGTAATGGTACAGTGAACTAGAGTGTCAACACAACGCCACAGTAGTGATGGTGATAAAGTAGTGATGGTACAGTGAACTAGAGTGTCAACACAACACCACAGTAGTGATGGTGACAGTAGTGATGGTACAGTGTGGAACTAGAGTGTTCAACACAACGCCACAGTAGTGATGGTGATTAATGGAGTGATGGTACAGTGAAACTAGAGTGTCTACACAACACCACAGTTGTAGTGATGGTACAGGGAATCTAGAAGTGTCAACACAACACACAGTAGTGATGCGTGATACAGAAGTGATTTTGTACAGTGATCTAGAGTGTCACACAAAATACACAGTAGTGATGGTACAGTGAAATGAGTGTCAACACAAACACCACAGTAGTGATGGTACAGTGAACTCGAGTGACAATTAAAACCACAGTTAGTGATGGTCACACAGTAGTGATGAGTACCGTGAACTAGAGTGTCAACACAACACACAGTAGTGATTGTAAAGTGAACTAGAGTATCAACACAACACCACAGGTTGTGATGGTGATCAGAAGTGATAGTACAGTGAACTAGAGTGTCAATGCAACACTACAGTGGTGATGGTGACACAGCAGTGATGGTACAGTGAACTAAAATGTCAACACAACACCACAATAATGATGGTACAGTGAACAAGTGTCAACACGACACCACAGTAGTGATGGTAACACAGTAGTGATGGTACAGTGAACTAGAGTGTCAACACAACACCACAGTAGGGATGGTGACACAGTAGAGATGGTACAGTGAACTAGAGTGTCAACACAACACCACAATAGTGGTGACACCAGTAGTGATGGTACTGTGACTAGTGCAACACCAACACCACAGTAGTGATGGTTACAGTGTACTAGAGGTGTCAACACAACACCACAGTAGTGATTGGTGACAGTAGTGATGGTACAGTGTACTAGTAGTGTCAAAACAAACACCTCTGTAGTGGTTGGTACAGTGAACTAGAGTGTCAACACAACACCACAGTAGTGATGGTACAGTGACTCTAGAGTGTCAATAAACACCACCAGTTAGTGCTGTCACCAGTAGGATGGTACAGTGAACTTAGAGTGTCACACAACACCACAGAGTGATGAGTCACACAGATAGTGATGGTACAGTGAACTAGAGTGTCCAATACAACTTCCACAGTGTGATGGGTGATAATGTAGTGATGGTACAGGTAAACTAAAAGTGTAAAACAAAAACACAGTAGTGAATGGTTCAGTGAACTGAGTGTCAACACACTCCACAGTAGTAATGGTACAGTGAAATAGAGTGTCAAACACAACGCCACATGTAGTGATGGTGATTAAAGTAGTGATGGTACAGTGAATAGAGTGTCCAAACACAACACCACAGTAGTGAGGTTGACTGTAGTGTGGTACTGTTGAATTAGAGTGTCAACACAACGCCACAGTAGTTGATGGTGTAAAGTAGTGATGGTACAGTGAACTAGTGTGTCAAAACAACACGACATTGTTGATGGTACAGTGAAAACTAGAGTGGCAAACAAACACCACAGTAGTGATGGTGTTGAACAGAAGTGATTGTACAGTGTAAACTAGAGTGTCAACTCAACACCACAGTTAGGTGATGGTCACACAGTAGTGATGGTACAGTGAACTAGAGTGTCAAAAACAACAGCCCACAGTAGTTGATGTGTGTCACTGTAGTGGATGATACAGTGAAACTGAGTCGTCAACACAACACACAGTAGTGATGAGTAACAGTGAACTAGAGTGTAAACACAAAACACCTCAGTAGTGTTGGTACAGTGAACTGAGTGTCAATAAAAACACCACAGTAGTGATGGGTCACACAGTAGTGATGGTCAGTGAACATAGTGTGTCAACACAACAACACGTAGTGGATGGGCTACAGTTGAACTAGAGTTCAACTACAAACACCACAGTTCGTAGTTATGGTACAGTGAAACTGGTGTAACACCTACACCACAGTATTGATGGTTCAGTGAACTAGAGGTGTCAATAAAACACCACCATAGTGATGGTGATCAGTAGTGATGGTACAGTGTGAACTAGTAGGTGTGTCAACACAACACCTCATGTAGTGTTGGTGACTGATAGTGATGGTACGTGAACTAATTGTGTCCCAATGCATCAACACAGTAGTGTTGGGTGAACCACAGTAGGTGATGGGCTACAGTGAGCTAGTGTGTCAACACAGCACCTCGTAGTGATGGTGACACAGTAGTGACCGGTACAGTTAACTAGAGTGCCAACACAACACAACAGTAGTGTGTGACCACAGTTTTGATGGTACCATGTACTTGAGTGTCATAAACAAAACCTGAGTAGTGATTGTGGAACAGTATGTGATGGTTTCAGTGAACTAGAGTGAGGGGTTTTGCGGGGGGGGAACCCCAAACACTAACACCACAGTAGGATGGTGTGACACGCAGTGATGGTACAGTTAACTCGGTGTCAACACAACACCTCAGAGTGATGGTGAACAGCTAGTGATGAGTACAGTGAAATAGAGTGTCAACACAAACACCAGTAGTTGTGTGGTTACAGTGAACTACAAGTGTCAACACATCAGGCCACAGTAGTGGTGACACAGTAGTGTTGGTCAGTTAACTAGAGTGTCATCACAACACCACAGTAGTGATGGTACAGTGAACTAGAGTGCATCACAACAACCACAGTGTGATGGTGACAGAGTAGTGATGGGTACAGTGAACTAGAGGTCAACACAATCCTCGTAGTGATAGGTACAGTGAACTTGAGTGTCAACACAAACTCCTCAGTAGTCGATGGTGACAAAGTTGTTGATGGTACAGTGAACTAGAGTGTAAAACACAACACCACATGTAGTGATGGCTACAGTGAATTAGAGTGTTAACACAAACACCACAGTAGTGTTGGTACGTGAACTAGAGTGTCAAAACAACGACACAGTAGTGATGGTGGACATTAGTGATGGTACAGTGACTAGAGTGTCAACACAAACACCACAGTAGTGATGGTGGTCACAGTACGTGATGGTACAGTGAACTAGAGTGTCAACACAACACCACAGTAGTGATGGTGGACCACGTAGTGATGGTACAGTTGAACTAGCCTTTGTCTACACAACACCACAGTAGTGATGGTGACAGTAGTGATGGTACAGTGAACTATAGTGTCAATGCAACATCACAGTAGTGATGGTGACACAGTAGTGATGGTACAGTGAACTAGAGTGTCAACACAACACCACAGTAGTGATGGTGAAACAATAGTGATGGTATCAGTGGAACTAGTTGTCAAACACAACACAAGAGTAGTGATGGTGACACAGTAGTGATAGTACAGTGAACTAGAGTTGTCAACTTCAACACCACAGTAGTGATGGTTGCACAGTAGTGATGGTACAGTGAACTTAGAGTGTGCAACACAACACCACAGTAGTGATGGTGACACAGTAGTGATGGTATCAGTGAACTAGAGTGTCAACACAACACCACAGTAGTGATGGTGACACAGTAGTGATGGTACAGTGAACTAGAGTGTCAACACAACACCACAGTAGTGATGGTACAGTGAACTAGAGTGTCAACACAACACCACAGTAGTGATGGTGACTCAGTAGTGATGGTACAGTGAACAAGAGTGTCAACACAACGCCACAGTAGTGATGGTGACATAGTAGTGATGGTACAGTGAACTAGAGTGTCAACACAACACCACAGTATGATGGTGGACACAGTTGTGATGGTACAGTGAACTAGAGTGTCCAACACAACACACAGTAGGATGTACAGTGTATACTAGAGTGTTAACACACTCCACAGTTAGTGATGGTGACACAGTAGTGTTGGTACAGTGTACTAGAGTGTCAAACACAACACCACAGTAGTGATGGCTACTGTGTACTAGAGTGGTCAACACAAACACCTCAGTCCAGCACAGTCACTCAGTAATATCCTGTGTTGAATGCTGATCTCACCACATCAGACCCTTCACAACTTTATCCAAAGACACGGGACCACAGGGCGACCACCTGTCGTGTCCCTGGTGTTGATGATGAACGGGCACTCCGCTCTGCTGTCCTCCCACAGTGGACACCTCATCACAGCTCTCTGACTGACTTTGGTTCTGAGTGCTCATGCTGTGTGAGACAACAGTGCTGATCCTCCATCACCATTATTATTATGGTAGTCTCCCACCACACACACGCTCCATGGTCGACCCACGTTCCCAACCTCCAAACAGTTCTGTGTTGAGGTAGGGGAGCTGAGTTGTTGTCAGTACAAACAACACCAAACTGTCTGCACAGTGTAGTGTTTCCACTCAGCTGGTTGTGGAGTCTGTTTTGATCCAGCCAGTGATCTTTGCCTGGCCAGTGATCTATGACTGGCCGTGATCACCCCGGCCAGCCAGGTCAAGATATACAGAGTGGAGGAGTGACAGGCCTCCAACACTCGCTCACATACTCAAACAAAACATCATACTCACTATCATAATTATTTATAAATTATTCACATTTATTAAAAATTACTTCATTTTAATTTTCATTATTATTATTATTATTATTATTATTATTATTTTTATTAACTATTATTAATCTATAAAAATGAAGTTAAAATTTTCTCATTATTAAAATATTACATTATTATTATTAGTGCTTCCTTTGGTTATAATATATAATAATTTTTTATTATTATTATTATATTATTATGATTATTATTATTATTTTTATTATTAGTATTATATTTATTAGTATTATATTATTATTATATTTATTATTTTTTTATTTTTATTATTATTTTATTATTTTTATTATTGCTAATAATTATTATTAGTAGTTATTATTATATTATTATTATTATTATATAGAGTCAATAATTATATATTTTATAAAAGTAATATTTTTTTAAATTATTTTGATAATTACATATAAATAACTATTACAAATATCAAATAAACAATCCTACCTCTTAATAAAATATTACTTTATTATTAATGTAATTATTAACATTATAATTATTTAATAAATATTCTATTATATTAATGAATTTATAATTATGCAATGATTATTATTACCAATTATCAATAATTATAATATTGTTTCATAATAATAATAATAATAATAATAATAATAATAATAATATTAATAATAATAATAATAATAATAAGTTGACTGGCACTCTAGGCCTCAAGTTCCTCTCTGAGAGTCTGGTAATGTTTGTTATTCTACACTGATTCTCCTTTTTCCACTCAATAGATATTATTATCTGCTAGATTAGTTCCAAGTGCTGGAGGGATATATCTTATAAGTTCACTGGCACAGTTTAAAGTTCTAATATGCAAGAGAGACCGTGAAAAACATGATAAAACACAGCGGCACAGCAACAGCCAGATAACTACAATACCTGTAACTTGTCAATGGAGAGACTTTTTGCTAAATCTTCCTCATTTTCATCACTGCTTTCTCCACTGGTTTGCTGCTCTGGACTTACAACAATCTGCACAATTTCTGAGTCAGCAAAATGATGAAATTTGAGTCAGTATAATGATGAAATTTGAAATTATGCTATCCAAAATTACTGCTTGATTACTGAGGGAAGCAGATTACTGATTGCCACATTAGTGATGGCTGACCTGTACTGAAACTAATGCTTGTTTATCAGTCTCCAAATCCTCACACTCTGAGAGACTACAACCACTGATTGCTTCCAGTTCTTTGGCCGTCAAATAGGAAAGAATGGGTGACTAAAGCTGTTTTCCAAGACTTGTTTTCAAGTTGTTTTTGCCCAGCTGTTGAAAACTATTGCAATGACAGCAATATCATGTTTAAAGCATTACTGGTATTGGATAACATCCCAGGACATCCAACCACACTTGGATCTTTTTTTTTGACACGAAACACATCATTATTGCAGCCCTTTTTTCAAGGAACCTGGAGTTTACCTCGAGTGAGTTCTTGGGGTCAATGCCCCCATGACCCGGTCTCTGACCAGGCTTCATGGTGGATCAAGGCCTGATCACCCAGGCTGTTACTGCTGGCTGCATGCAATCCAATGTACGAACCACAGCCTGGCTGGTCAGGTACCGTCTTTAGATGCTTTTCCAGTGCCTGCTTGAAGACAGCCAGGGATCTATTCGTAATCCCCCTTATGTATACTGGGAGGCAGTTGAACAGTCTTGGGCCCCTGACACTTATTGTGTTGACTCTTAAATGCTATGGCACCCCTGCTTTTCATTGGGGGATGTTGCATCTCTGCCGAGTCTTTTGCTTTCGTAGAGTTTTTCTGGTAAGTTTTATCCCCGGAGGATTTCCAGGTGTCAACGCCCCCTGCTGCACCAAGTCAGTTGAACCAGTGTTCCTTAAAAGGTCTGTCCCAGGTGCACCCAGTACCAGCCGATAACACCAGTGACCAGTTTCACTGATGGGACATTGCATCATAGTTTTGAAGTTATAACCATCCTGTTTCTTCTGTGATGGCAATTGAACATGTTACCGTTGAAGTGAGAGACGATCAACCACCAGCCACCATTAGTTTTTTATTGGTGAGTTGATTTTTTTATGTGTGCAAGTTTGTATTTCCTCAGGATTTTTCCAGGTGTAATTAATTTTATTGGAACTTCTCCTGTCTGCAGCCCATGGAAAGTTGCTGGATTTCAGGACCCTTCAGTGTTTCATGGAACGAAGGTCGCTGATTAGGGGCCTGCAAAACAGCAATATTCCTTTGCTAGATAGAACAAGTGATGAAGGAGTGTCTTCAAAACAGAGCTTGGCCTCCCTCAGTTTTGTAGGTTCTCTTTTTTCTATCCTGTCAATTATAGTATGCAATTGATTACTGTTATGGTCCTTGAGGTGAGATCCATCCGACATGATCACTCCCAGATCTTTGACATTAGTTTTTTGCTCTATTGTGTGGTTGGAATTTTGTTTTATACTGTGATGAAGTTTTAATTTCCTCACGTTTACCATATCGGAGTAATTGAATTTTTCTCATTGTTGAACTTCATATTGTTTTCTGCAGCCCACTGAAAAGATTTGGCTTATGTCACCTGGAGCCTTGCAGTGTCTTCAATGGAAGACACTGTCATGCAGATTCAGGTGCCATCTGCAAAGGAAGACATGGCACTCTGGTTTATATCCCTGTCTATGGCTGATATGAGGATGAGGAACAAGATGTGAGCGAGTACTGTGCTTTGCAAAACAGAGCTTATCACCGTAGCCGCCTCAGACTTTACTCTGTTGGCTACTACTCTTTGTTTTCTATTTGTCAGGAAATTATAGATCCATCTACCAACTTTTCCTGTTATTCCTTTAGCACGCATTTTGTGCGCTATTACACCAAGGTCACACTTGTCAAAGGCTTCTGCAAAGTCTGTGTATATTACATCTGCATTCTTTTTGTCTTCTAGTGCATCCAGGACTTTTGTCGTAGTGATCCAGTAGTTGGGACAGACAGGAGCGACCTGCTCAAAACTCTGGGTTGTGCAATTGATGGGTAGCTAGATGGGTAGCAATCTTGCTTCTTAGGACCTTTCAAAGAATTTTTAGGATATGGGATGTTAGCGCTATTGGTCTGTAGTTCTTTGCTATTGCTTTACTGCCCCCTTTGTGGAAGGGGGCTATGTCTGTTGTTTTTAGTAACTGTGGGACGACCCCCGTGTCCATGCTCCCTCTCCATAAGATGTTAACCCTTTCAGGGTTTCGGACGTACTAGTACGGCTTACGCACCAGTGTCCATGACGTACGAGTACGCATAAATTCTAGCGCCTTCAAATCTAGTGAGAGAAAGCTGGTAGGCCTACATATGAAAGAATGGGTCTATGTGATCAGTGTGCACAGTATAAAAAAAATCCTGCAGCACAGAGTACATAATGAGAAAAAAAAACTTTGACCTTGTTTTTGGTTTAAAACAGAGATTTTGCACTTTATTTTCATATGGTATTTATTATTGTATTCTAGTTTTCCTGGTCTCATTGTATAGAATGGAAGATATATTACAGAAAATTGAGATGATTTTGACTGGTTTTACAATGAAAAATACCTTGAAATTGAGCCCAAAGTAGCAGAAATGTTTGATTTTTACCAAAGTTCAAAAGTGAACAAATCATGCTAAGCGTCCAATACACGTCAACTGGTGAGTCTAATATTCTTTTGCAAGTGCGCTGATAATATTTATGCCTTTTCTACACTAATGCAGTAGTCTGCATAACAGTAAATTTTTTTTTTTTGTGAGAATAAAAATTCAAACTGGAAAGCAAAAAAAAAAAGAGGGGCGTGGGGACGTGACTAATGAACAGAGGAAATGTTATTTTAGTGCTAGGAATGTCTTTCTTGTTTATTCTGGACCCTATTTGGAAATTGGCATCTTTTGAAATTTGTGTGAAATTGGCAAAATTGCTAAATTCTGACCACTGTATTGGATAGTTGAAATTGGTAAATTGGTGGTTTCTTGTACTCATTCGACAGAAAAAATGGAGTTCTAGCGAAATAGTTATGATTTTTGTCGACTAGTACATTGGAATTGGCCGAAAATAGGGTCCAAAGTGGGCAAAATCGTCGATGCGTAAATATCATCAAGACCGCTAACTTCGCGAGAGCATAATTCCATATGTTTTCCATCACATTTCATACTTTTGGTGTCATTATGATCGGGAAAAGATTCTCTCTCTTTTCATAGAAAAATTATTTTTTTTTTTTAAATTTGGGGGACCCTGAGAACAAGTCTCTAAGAGGGCCTGTGGACCCAGAAAGGGCTAAAAGCACGTGATAGGGGCTTCTTGCAGTTCTTGATGAACATGGAGTTCCATGAGTCTGGGCTTGAGACAGTGCATGGTCATGTCATTTATCCCCCTGTTCGAAGCCCATTTGGCATCAGGATAACATCAGACAGGCTTTTTGTTTTTCCCAAAAATTCTGTGGTCCTCTCATAAAAAAAATTCATTTTGGGCTTGATTCTCAGTCTGGATAGTGGCTTCTAAAAACTATTCCCTACTGGGGGCTTTAGGGAGCTCACCCCAAAATTCCCTTTCTGCATCTTTTGGGAAAAACCATCCCTTTTTTTAAAATAGGGGGGCCCCAAAACTGGTTTCTGTTCCCCCACTTTGATTTTGGGATAAAAAAAGAAATACTTTGGGTTTCTTTGATTTTTCATTTATGGCTTTTAGTTTTTTTTCCCCCCCCGCAATTCCTACTCCACAGTAGTTTGGGGAGGTTTTGGGGGAAGTGGGTAGAAGCTAGTATGGAAATGGTGGAGGGTTTGGGTGTGGGGAAGGTGCTGTACAGTAGTGGGGATGTAGTTTAGGGGGGTAGGTCTGGTACAATAGTGTGGGAAATGGGGTGTATGGGTAGGGGGCTGGGAAATAAAATTTGGGGAGGTAGGGTTTTAAATGGGGAGGGGCTTGGAAAAAAAATATGTGGAGATGGGGGTGGTACAGTAAGATTTGGGAGTGAAAAAAAGTAACCCGGAGAGGTGGTGGTACAGTTTAAAGTGGTTTGTGTAATAAAGTACCTGGAAGTGTAGTGGTACAATAAAATGGTAGTGAATAAAGAAACTGGTGAGTGGGTGGTACAGTTTAAAAATGTATTTTAATAAAATACCTGGACATTTTGGTGGTAAACCCAAAAAGAAGGTAGTGTAATAAAGTTTCCCCGGTTTATGTGGTGGGACTTTTTGTGTTTTGTTAATAAATTCCCGGAGAGTGTGGTGGTACAGTAAAAGTGGTAAATGAAAAAATAAACTGGAGATTTTTGGGGGGACAGTAAAAGTGTAGGGGTAATTTAAAATACCTGGGTAGTGCCGGGGGGGTGGTGGGGGAGGGGGGGGTGCTGGGGGAACGTGGAGATCCCCTTTAACCCTTTTGGGAAAATTATCCTGGATAGCGGATTTATCTTGGGTTTTCCAAAAAGGGCACCAAAAAAACCCGGCCCCCCCCCACCAGCCTCTTGAACGCTCCTCACTCATCCCACGAAGAAAGATCAATCTGGGACAGTTCCACCATTATCACCTCTTTACAGTTTTCATTACCATTATCACCTTGTACAGTGCCACTACCTTTATCACCACGTGCAATCTCAGTAGCATCATTTTTATAAGTGCACAGTGCCTTTTCACCCATGTAAAGTGCCCGCACCATCATCACAGGTTTTACAGTGTTATGATAATTTTTTTTTTCAGTATGAAAAGTGTTTTGATCAAAAAAAAATGACAAAAGCCAAATATATATGAAAAAAACATTTTTTGGGCCCAAACTTAAGATTAATAAGGCAATAACAATACAGTGTAAATTTAGGTGTTTACAATGAATGAAATATAAGTGAATATTGTATTAGTTCAGACTACATGACTTTAACAAGTTTACTTGAGGGGAATTACAAGTTTCATTATTAACATAAAGTGGACACAATTGTTTAATGATTGTGAGAGTTACAGATACAGAGGACCCTCGATTTTTGTGATTAATCTGTTCCAGAGAGTCTGTCCAAAGTCGAAATTAATGAGAATCGAAATCATTTTTCTCATAAGAAATAATGTAAATCCAATTAATCTGTTCCAGACACCCAAAAACAATTTTTTTATGGATTAAATATAGATTTACATACATAAAGGAATGAGAAATCAATATAAAGCAATAATAAAATGTATAAAAGAGCATTTAACATCACACTTACTTTATTGAAGACTCTTTTTGGTGTATGGAAGACGGGAGGGGGGGAGAGGGGTTAAAGGGTGATGTTCCCCCACAAGTTTTTTGCACTTCACCCCACTTTGCAAAATGTCCTTAATTTTTTAACCCTTTAGGGTTTCGGACATACTAGTATGACTTATGCACAGGGTTTTTGATGTACTAGTACGCATAAATTCTAGCGCCGTCAAATATCGCGGGAAAAGGCTGGTAGGCCTAGATGTGAGAGAATGGGTCTGTGTGATTATTGTGTGCAGTAGAAAAAAAATCTGGGACCCGTGGGGCATTGTGGGAATGCCATCTTAGTACACAATGTCCACCATGCCTTGCAGTAAGAAGTTCCTCACTCCTCAGCGAATTGGGACACTTTTGTTTCCCCAGTGACAGTTCTAATACAGTGAGAAGTGCAGTGAAAATGAGTTTCAAGGTTCTGGTGATGTTTTGACCGAAACTAATGACCATAATATCGGTAATGGTGAGGAAAACTCAGACGACCCTCAGCCTTCCACCTCTGGTGCTGGGCCATCTTGTTCACGTTCAGTTGTACCAGAATCAAAGAGAAAAAACTCCTATTTTCCCAAATCCCAGACTAGATGTGAGCATTTGTGATATAGTGATAGTGATTATGAACTACAAGCCCCTTGAAAACAGTTCCAATAGTGATAGTGAAGGGGAATTTTCCCCCAGTAAAGCGCCCAGTATATCGATGATTATGCATTCTGGTAGTGTGCCATATGCTTTCCAAGAGGAAGGAGTACATCTCGGAGTACATCCCTGGCTGTACAACAGGAACAGACAGTGAAAATGACGATGATAGTGTTGAAATTGGGGATGGAAAATGTGCATGGTGGTGGTAGTGGTGGTGATGGCCGTGAGGGCACCACAGTGGGCCATGCTGCCACCCATGCTGCCACCCCCCCACCGCTGCCTCAGCTGATCTACAACAAAGGCCACCATCCCCCACCCACCCACCACACCAGCCTCCACAACCATAACCTCCACAACCACAACCTTCACAACCACAACCTCCACAACCACAACCACCTGTCTTTGTCCAGTACCCACCAGCAGACCACACCTGGAATTGGAAGGAAGCTGTCAATTTTGTTTCAAATCCCCACCAGTTTGATGACAGCCAAAGTGGAATACGGCCATCTTGTACACTTGGGAACAATGCCACTGAACTGGAATGTTTTGAGTTATTCTTTGACGAACCCCTGATCGAAAGTATTGTCATGGAAAGCAACACATACTGCGAGTACACCATGGCCAACACAATACTTTCACCAAAATCACGTCTACACCAGTGGAAGGAGGTAAACTGTGGCGAGATGTATCTTTCTTTGCCCCAATAATGTTTATGCCATATGTGTATAAGCACAAAGTGAAATCATACTGATCAACAGACCGCCTGATTGCAACCCCAGATTCAGTGATATAATGCCAGTGAATTGATTTGTGCTAATGTTTTCGTATGCTTACTTCTCAGAAAAAAACCAGGCCTGAAAAGAAACGACAGGTTGTATAAGATTAGGCATGTGTTTGTGTATCTGAAAGAGAAATTCAATATGTATTTTTATCCCTTCAAGAAGCTTGTAATTGACGAGTCTTTGATTCTGTTCAAAGAAAGGCTCTCTTTCAAGCAGTACATGCCAAGCAAGAGGAAACGCTTTGGGATAAAGTTGTTTGTGCTTTGTGATTGTTACAGTGGCTGGAATTGGGAATTTTGTGTACACGGGGAAGTTTACATGCAAAATACCAGGAAGTTTTTGGGCTCTCGGTGATGGGGTTAGAACATTGAAAAAACCATATTGGTAAGGGGCATATATTAATATGAAAATTGGTACACAAGCCACTCACTCAATGCATGACGATGTGTGGGCACGTGGTGTAAATCAAAAACATATCCCCGGTTTGCGGGGCATTGTAAGGGGGGGAGCAGGGGGTTTTCTGCCCAATGACATCAGGGCATTTGGTGGCAGACAAAGAGATTACACTGTTGTCATCATTTACCCTAATGAAGGCAGACATGGTATCGAAAAAGGGTTTGGAAGGAGATATCGTGGTTAAAAAGTAGACACCTTGAGGATGGAAAATGTATTGTCAGACTGAGTGGGGGATGGACCCCATCCTTGCCTGTTACCCCGGGGGAGTGCTGCCGCCGAGTGAGGACGGACAAGGGATCATCCCCTGTGTATCCCAGACGTCACAAAAAGCCACAGGCCTACGGGGATCTCGTGTTAAAACAGGGATGATACTAAATGATGCTATTTAGGGAAACGGGGTCACAACTATGCTGACAGCCGGTCATGTTACTTTGTCTCCCGGGCCCCTCAACCCCTACTAAGGCGAACAGGCGGGGATTGGGTGATTCTTACAATAACAAATTCATATATAACTTAGAAACTAATGGATGGTACCACATGATTTTGACGTAATGGGTGTTAACGTAATCATTACAAACT
The DNA here is from genome assembly GCF_026875155.1 of Cherax quadricarinatus. Classification (NCBI taxonomy): domain Eukaryota; kingdom Metazoa; phylum Arthropoda; class Malacostraca; order Decapoda; family Parastacidae; genus Cherax; species Cherax quadricarinatus. The sequence goes on from NC_069452.1 coordinate 28,862,231, forward strand.
AAAGAACAAATCATTATACAATATGGATGGAATTGATCGATCGATCTGTATTCATGCACTCTACGGATTCTGAGAAAATAAATATATAAAAAAAAAGGGACTAAGAAGTGTTTAACAGAAAGCAGATTCGGTGCACTCAAATCTAGACTGTTAATTCTCAAATACGGAGGAACGACGTGAACACGAAAATTTCTGACAAACTGATCAGCTAATAACAAAACCACAACAGTTGACAAATTCTTTCATCTCGACATCTATTAATACAGACTATGTACATTTAAACCCAATTTCTGCGCGGGTAAGGTTACATATGCAGAATGGTTTATCAGCTCTGGAGGGATCGAATCCTCTGCAATGGCCAACACATGCCTTGACTGAGAGAGATCTGAAGGAATATCTACAAAAGATACTTGAGGGTTTCTCATTACTTGTCGAGTAGCAAGGAGTAACGACATTCAGGTGAGTATCTGACTAGTATCCTGAGGTAGATAGTACAAGGATCAGGAGGATTGTCAGAGTCTGTCTCATTAGGTCTGGTAGCAATACCCAACATCGCAACTAATTTCATATGATCTAAATGCTATGCTGTGTAATTGCCAGTACTAATTTCTCTAACCTTATACTTATTTTCCAGAGATATGTTCTACAACTCGATAAGGTCCGACAAACTTTTGATCAAGCTTTGAGGCTTGTCAGACGTTTTGTTAAAGTTAATCAGCATAACTCTCGGAACCTAACTTTGATTTTGGATGGCCTTTAGCAAATGGCTAAAAGTTCTCCTAAGTAAATTCTGCTGTTGCTTTATGACGAGTTTCAATCACGGATTCTTCTAAAAACACTTTGAGCTAAGCTGTACGAGTTGCTAACGAAATCATCAGGGTTTGTAATTAGGTTACGAGTGTAACATAACAACTCATAGGGTAACCGCTTGTCTTACACCGATACAATGCATAATGTGGGAGTATCACCTATGGAAGCATTGTAACAGAATTTATGGCACACAGGACATTCTGTTATAACTTCATCCCAATTTTCACTATTTGGGGATGATTAGAGGCTCGCAGACCATCAAGTACTTCTTATAGTTCGTTCCGCTAAACCAAAATTGCTGGCAGATGATGAGGCACAATGGTGGATTAGATATCTTGTATAAAGTAACAACAAATTTTCAAGAATCCACTCAGAATTCACCTCCATATCTGTTACTAAGGACTTTGGGTGGTATGCCTGCAGATAATGCGTTCTTTAAACGCTTTTAGCTACTGTCTCTGCAGTCTTATCTGCAAAAGGAACTAACTCCACAATATCTGGTGAAATTGTCTACCATAACACACAGATTTTATTGCCTGGAGGGAACATTAAAAAAAAAAAAATAGAGGTAGAAAAAAAAAAAAAAAAAAAAATAATTAGGGCTAACAAATCAAGGGCAACTCTTTCCCACGGTTCGCTCGTGGTTGGGTACACTTGGATTGGGTTAGGACCATTGTCATTTCCTTTATGCTGCATACAGACACTACATTTCTTAACATACTCTGAAATGTCAGTTGCCATACTGGCCAAAAAGTATTTCATCTGTGCTTGTTCACAGAATGATACATACCAGGGTGAGCAACACCTGGTGCATCATGAACTTAGCTGTAGAGCTACATTCACTAGTGACTGTGGATTACTAACGTAAACTCTTCTGCTTGGAGTACCCAACTCGGCTTGTTCGATACAGGTAATTCAGACTCATTACAAAGTCACTAATGGGTGCTGGTGGCGTTTACAGCAAGAATGAGATCTTCCTGGAGAAGGAATCGAATCACACCAGACCACATGGATCTATTCTTGTGCATGTTTTTGACATCCTCGACAGTCATTGGGAGGATCGCAGTACTACAACTAACGTTGTCCGATAAACATCTGCGACTACATTTGACTTGGCCAGTAAATGTTCAAAAGTGGGATTGAACTCTTGGATCGTCAAGGTCCATGCTGGCTAACCTTGTTCCCGTAGGCTGTTTTGTTGCTGGAATAAAGGTATCAGTGGCGCAATGAACGTCAAGACATGAACAGGTACTGATAACTGATGTCTCTGAAGTGCATTAATGACCATACTATTGCTAAAGCCTTCTTGCTCCGATACTGTATAATTACGTTCAGCCTTCGTAAGGACACGGCTAGCAAATGCAACAGCGTAGTACTGCCATCAGTCTTCTGGCTAGTACGGCCACCTATGCCAATATGAACCTTAGTCATCAGTTGTTCAATAGAGGGCTTTAGAAAAACTGGGAATTTCAAAATTGGAGCAGATGTTAGCTTTTCTTAGAGTATGGAAAGCTGTTTCCTTGACGAAGGTCCAAACAAAAGTCGAGCATCTTTCATTAACAACTACTCAGTTAGAGGAGCGGCTATGGAAGAAAAATTAGCAAGAAAGATCTTATAAAAACCTGTCTAAGCCCACAAAAGTATCTTGCGGCAGTCACATTATGGGAGTGAAAATTTAGTACAGCATTACTATACTATGTCAGTAACGTAACCCCTCTAGGGAGTGACCCTAACGTGACCAAGAAACTTAATTTCGATCTGAAAAATTGACATTTAGACAGTGTGATCTTTAAATTTGCTTCTTCAAGCTTTCCAAGTACTGTATCAAGTCTTTTCAGATGTGTGTCCACGTCTTCGGACCATGACATAACGTCTCTAAGTAAACATAAGTGCATTTAACACCTATCAGACCTCTAAAGATATTGGTCATGAGTCTAGAGAACGTGAATAGAGACGATCGTATTCCAAACGCCATACGGAGGAAATGAATATGACCTGTGGAGTGGAAGAAAGCTGTTAACTCTTGGCTGTCCCGTGAAGAGGGACTTGCCAAAACCCTTGTAACCAAGTTCCAGGGTCGAGAAGACTTTGTATCTCCGATATTGCGTAAAAAGGTCCCCTATACAGGAAGTGGGAAACTAACTTGAATGTTTTCGCGTTAACTTCCTAAAGTCAATCACCGGGCGCCAAGTGCATCCTTCTTAGCACTAGGATCAAGGCGCATTCCAGGGTGAGTTGCTATATGCAATAACTCCATCATTGACATTTGATTGATCAGTTCCTCTCGACAGCAACTTGTGAAATGTGGCATTCTGTACGCAGGTATGTAAAAGTCTAGTACCATGTTCAAGTGGAAGTACGATGGACAATAAGTTCTTTTATACCCATCTTTCTCACCTGGTAAGGCACAAGCTTTACGACGTTTGTTCTACAGAGTCAAACAAACGCTTGGACTTCGTCTGGGAAGAGTCCGTGGGAGCTAAGTCTTTCTCCTCAACTGGTGAAACAGGTTGAGCCGGGGGGGGGGGAAGAGGATTAGGTCCCTTCCTCCCGTAGAAATAGACCCCGACCCACTAGTCAGTGACACGTCATCCTGTACTTGAACAGGTAAGGATATTGAACTATGTTCAACTAGGTGTATTATGCTCTGAGACAACACTGTGACCCAAAGTGTTAGCAAGGAGTAAATTGGATCTACTGTCTCTTACAATATTAGGAAGGTTTCAACAAATAAGCCCTTTGACCTGTGCAGGAATCCTGTCAAATAGGACATATCACCATCTGGAACATTAGGAACAACAACAGACACTCTAGTGAGAGCACTAGCCCAACAAGAGACGTCTTTCTGCAAAACGGCAATTGACATCAACAAGAGATGGAATTACTAGTTTCAAGTAATCGTTTTCCCGACAAGGGTCCCCTTTGGAGAAACTACTACTTGGACTAGCAGACATTGCCAGGGATAGGCAGAGCGCTCAAAGTGGTCTGACGTCCTCGGACACTTGAGCAATAACTATCTTGCATATCTGAAGGTGCATGTGGAACACAGATGGGAGTGACAGAGTACCAGTTCCTGACCTGCTTGTTACGCTACTGGAGAATGCATTGGCTTTAAGGTCTTAATGCGTAACATCATACTTTGCAGTAGTATGACATATTTCTGATCCAAGCTTGTAACGGCCCCAGACTGGAACTATTAAGTCATCTATTTGGGCATGCCATCGGTAGGGTCCGAGCACAATGCGTAATCTCGCATGAAGCCAAATCCCATAAAGAAGGTCACCAGGGAAAGTAATCTGGTCGACACAAGGAGAAGAAAGCAGTGAAGTCTCTACCTTAGAAAGTAAAGGTGAGTCGAAGACTGACCTCGGATCGCAGAAGAGAACCAAAAAAAAGGCTAACTTTTTTTCCCCCCACTAAGGGGTTACAGTAGTTTTGGTTCAACGAGGAGGATACGTCGTAACCGCCATCTCTTTAAACACGCTAGACCTAATGATATTAACTTGCGCACCAGAGTCCATGAACACATGAATTGGCCGCATTATGGACCAGAAGCTTGCACTAAATGGACACAATCGTTCATTAGAGTTAAATGCAAACAAGGAGGGTGAGTTGTCATCGGAGAAAGCATTTTCTACTTCATCCCCAAATTCCTCTACGTCCGAGACAAGTGAACCACATCATCAGCAGGATTGTCATCAACGATACTGCTTATGCTTCAAAGGAATTGTGGACGGTGAGGGTGTACTCATTATCGTCACTTACCGTCACCATTGGGCGGTTTGACTGGGGCGCTCTAATTCCCTCGAAATTGGAAGAATGAGCCTGATTCTGATTAAATGTGCACCACGACTTCTGATTTCTCTCTGGCTCTGCGGTTGGAAACGGCCACGAAAGATCTAGAGTAACGCATATTGTAGAGCGCATTGCACCAGATTGTCATGTTCCATGAATTCTATGATGAGTACAGTAGGGAAGATCTGACTGTAATCATCATCAGTAACACGACGCTTCTTAGGGTGACTGTCATAAACAATTACTGCGATATGGCCACGAAACCACAATTGTAGCAAATTATCTTTTGACTGTGGTTACTGTACGTACTATGGTTGATACGGAATAATAGCTCTTACCACTTGCTATTGGATGATGACGAGGAGTGGATTGTGGGTGGGAGGTTTGGTATACACAAACTAAAGGAGGTACAGGATTGGACAGGTGTTTCGGCATAGACCTACGATAAGGTAAGGACCCTCGGACAGCAAATTTCGTACATGGATTAGAGCATTAAGCGGTCTCAATTACATCTAGCGGACTTGAATTGTACACATACTTAGATGTCGGTGGCATTATTTGTTTAACGACTCCAAATGCAGCTAATCTGGCAAACCATCAAGGGCTGGTTTATCACTATCGTTAAGATATCTTGAATTTTTGGCCTGCTTTAACAAATGAGGAATTAGGTTATTGGACGGAGAGCAAACTCCTCAAATGACTCTTTGGTCTCGGGGCTGTGCAAACTAATTCTTGGAAAAACGAACGGATCGGTTTCTCGCAATGGTTAAAGATAATTGCGAATTAAATTGTTCATAATCTTGCCCCTGGTCAGCTCTTGGAAGTCCTTCATACGAATTATTTAAATACATTTGAGGCAGCTGAAGAACGGGCTAGACTCTCCTTTCCGATACTTATTAAAAGACTCTCAGATGGGGGACCATCAACTGAAGCATCAGCTTGGCTCTAACTGCATTTAAACCAAACCCTTCAAGGTTGTCTGGGTCACCATTGAAAAATTTGGCTTTAGATCATACGGATCACGGGGTGAAGTTACGCAGGCCAGAAGTCTGAGTATGTCTATCGTTTGATATGGAGTTACTCGAATTTTGGGCTGGCCATTAATGGTTGTACTAGCAGCATGTGCTGAGGCATGCTAAGAGAAAACTTGAGACATGTTTGCAAAATTGTAAAACAAGAATTTAGAGGAACAAAAGAAAATGATAACTGAGGAACACACAACACGTGAACTTAAAGGGGAAGAAAATGCTTAATATTTGCATAAGTAATTAAAAATTAACAAGTTACACAGTAAGCAAAGAACTCACACAAGAAAAAAAATATGCAATTTTAACAAACACTGAAAATCAAGAGAAACTGTACTTTGCTCAAATCAAATATGCCCAATTTTTACTTTAAATTGAATAAATGGCACAGTGAGTTGTCTTTACTTTCAATGCAACAAGGAAAATACACATAAAAATTTAAAAATGGCTCAATAAACTTTTTGCAAAAATTTAAAACAAACACACAATTCACTGAAAAAAAAATTTTAAAATGACGGGACAGAAAAAAATTACTATGCACAGAACAGAGCTAAGAAACTGCACTGTAATAAACTGTATTGCAAAAACACTGCATAAAATTTTCTGCAAGGAAAAACTTTAATAGCAACACAATATTTGCACAAGAATTATTGCAAAATGAGTAAAATGTGAATAAAAAAAAATTATAACACACAAGAAAAGAATATAACAAGGAATGAACACTTTAACTCTTAACTGCACTTAAAAAACAAGCAAAAGGAACAATTTACTTTAAAAGGAGAACTTAAAAATTGAAACTAAGAGTGAATTTTGTTCAAAAAAAACATGAAAATAATAGGTGCTAAAACACACAACAAAAGGAACACAACATTACAGTGATGCAGAAACACAAAACATCAACTTAAACACAGTACTAGAATTTTCTTGCAATGAAACTTGAGTGTGTGAAAAATTTTGTAAAAAAAGATTTTCTTGCTGGGACTTTAAAAATGGCACTATTGTCTGTGGAAATAAGACAAATTAACACTGGCTGAATAAAGGAATTTTTGAACACAAGAATGTTCAACACACAGGGAACAAAAAATAAAATTACACAAATGCTGGGAAGAAAAAAAATAACAGGGCAACATGAGTTGTGATGCAGAATTTGAGGTGAAAAAAAATTTCTGAATTAATTCACTGGGAATTTTGAAGTTTAACACAAGTTCTATTTTTTGCTATGTTGCACACACAACAAAGGAAAAACACTCAGTACTTACTTCAAGTGTATAAAAAGATACCAACACAAAAAGATATAAATAATGCACGAAAATTAACATGAATTAGGAGATTAAAAGAAATTAAAGCAATCAGTACTGATAAACACGAGTCTGATCAAGAGTCACTGAATGTCACTAAAAGAAAAAATTCACTGGGAACACAAAAGAAATGTCTCAACACTCGCAAATGTCTCTAAAAAAAAAATATTATCGCTTGTAACAACTTTTAAAAATGAAACTGATGGATTGTTTATATTCGTCCCGCTGCTGTCCTCTGCACAGATGATCGTTTAGAATTGCGCTTAAATCGGCGATTAGACAAAAACATAGGAGGCTTTTTAAAGGTGGCGCGACACACTCTAGCTCTTGACCCCCCATGTGGTCCTTAAAATTTTGGTGCTACAACCCCTTTGCAGTGCACCAAAAACACTGATGAGGGGAAAGGTGAGTTGTAATGGCCGACTGTAGTTGGGTTTGTGGGTTAATGCTGAGCGAGGCGTCTGAGACCGGCAATGGTGCGACACACGTGATCGGGAGTGGCTGGGCTTATGGGTTTTGAACGTCGTAAGCCTCACTGAGAACACCCACACTGCCGCGAAGATAATTCTAAGCCGACTGGCTTAAAATAAAACCACGAAATACTACAACACCACAAGGATGACAAGGAGCACTCAGAATGCTTGGAGCTTGAATCACAAGCGTTAAGATACTCAGTGGCTTGCTTGAGTACTTTGGGGGAAGACACTGGGTTAGTTGCTAGTGGTTATCTTAACCTTCACACAGAATAGCTTGATAACTCCACACGTTTAGCACAGCAGGGGTGGAAGCTGGCTTGGCAGGCAAAATAATTGGATGGAGTAGGCTAGGCTGGACTGGGCTCGGGTGTTCTGACTCCCCACCACAGACTGGAAGCTGGCTTATTTTGCAAACTCGGGTCAACCCCCCGGGAGTTTAAAGCAAAAAAAAAGATAACCACTAATACAAAGAGACTGACCCGTGAATAATGTAGAAGTGGTTAGGAGTAGCTGGCTTGAGGTAGCTGGCTGGGTGAAAACTCGGTAGTCGGTAGGCCCTTTCTGGTCACACGAAATGGCCGTTTTTGCTGGTCGAAATTTTTATCTCCAGAAATCGCTGTAATCGTCAGAATTACAATCCCCACGCTGTCACATTTATCGTAAAGGGTTCTTGAATGGAGATATCGTAGGTTGAAAGTAGACCCACTTGTAGGATGGTAAATGTATTGTCAGACTGAGATGAGGGATGGAGCCCCAGCTGCCTTGCCTGTCTACGCCTGGAGTGTCTGCCGCCGAGTGAGGACGGGACAGAGGGATCACTGCCCATGTGTATCCCATGACGTCACACAAAGCCACAGGCCTACGAGGGATCTCGTGTCTAAAGCACAGGGATGATACTAATATGCTATGCTATATAATACTGGGAATACAGGGATCAGCAACTATGCTGACACTGGCAGGCAGCATAGAGCAATGAACCCATTCTAAAACCTGCAGCTGTGATTGATTACACCTTCAATATGCGCTCAGTGGACAAATGTGACATGAAGATTGGGTTTGCTGATTGTGTTCGCAAGAGTTATAAGTGGTACATAAAACTCTTTTTCCATCTTCTGGACATTTCCATGCTCAATGCTTATAATATATATAATATGAGAACCAGAAACAAGCCACAATATGGCGAATTCTGTTTGTCTGTCATCAGACAAATAGTATTCAAGTACCAAGGAAGAACACCTGCAACAGACCACCCACCAAATTATCAACAACTACCTTCTCGTCTGAAGCATGGAAATAAGTCACTCTGTCTGACTTTTTTGGGTTATCCTAGGTTCTCTACACATATGCTGCTATGTATGATAATTCTATGTAACTGTATTTGTGTATACCTGAATAAACTTACTTACTTACTTACTAATCACTTCCTGGTAAAACTGTCTGCTACTGCTTTCAAGAAAAAGGCTCAAAAGAGGTGTTACATCTGTGCACATACAAGGAAACGCCCACAACAACGCAGAGACACTCGTTTTATGTGTGAGGAGTGTAAAACACCACTGTGCATGACACCATGTTTCAAAGAGTTCCACAGACTGCAGAACTTCTAGAAACATTCCCTGTGACTGTATATGTGTATATAAAATATAGAAAAATAGTAATTAACAACATTTTATATCATTTGCTTGTGTAAATATTTTCTATAAATAAAACAATGACAACAGTGTTTACGCCCTTATTGTGTAGTATTGAAAAAGAAAAAACTTACAAAATACTGATCATATTGGTCTCACAGGCCATAAAAGTTACTTGGAAAAAGAAAAATTAAAAAATAATAGAAATTAGTACATACGAAAGTAAATAAAAGAACACCAGGAGACGGCAGTCGACAATGTTGCCACATTGTCCACCTTTTTCATCAACTTCATGCCTCCATATCTCGGTAAGTATTGACGGTAGAAAATTTTTGTTTAGCCTATAATATTTAAAAAAAAAAAAACTATTTTTTCATAAGAAAAAAATAATTTTTTTTTTTTGAAATTTGGCCAACCCTGAGAACGAGTCTCTCAGAGGACCTGCTGACCCCAAATCCTCAGGTGTCTCCTGATGTCACAAAATATTTAAAAAAGAAAAAATTATTTTTTTCTTATGAAATTATAGAGAATGTTTTCCCAATGGTAATGACATCAAATTTTGATGGAAAACTTATGTAATTACACTCTCGCAAAATTAGTGACCTCGGCAAAATTTATGACTCGGCAACTTTGTCCACTTTGAGCCCTGTTTTTGGCTAATTCCATTGTTCCAGTCAACCAAACTCATAACTATTTCTTTAGAACTCCATTTATTCTATCGATTTAGTACAAGAAACTGCCCATTTACCGATTTCAACTACCCAATAAAGAGGTCAGAATCTGGCAATTTGGCCAATTTCATGCAAATTAAAAAGTATACCAATTTCAAAATAGTGTCTAGAATGAACAATGTAGACATTCCTGGTTCTAAAATAACATTTTCTTTGTTCATCAGTCATGTCTCCAGCCCCTCTGATATTACTCTTGCTTTCTATTTTGAATTTTTATTCAAACAAAAAAAAAAATTTACTGCTATGCAGACTACTGCAATATTGTAATAATTGTATAAATAACATTAACCCATTCATGACTGTATATTAGAATGGCTAGTTGTACATGTATTGGACAATGACATCATTTGTTTACTCTTGAACATCGGCAAAAATCAAACATTTCCCCTAATTCGAGCTCCATTTCAAGGTCCTTTTCATAGTAAAATAAATCAAAATCACCTCTATTTCTATAACATGTTTTCCATTTTATCAAATGTGACTACGAAAATGAGAATATAACCATAAAAACTATTCGAAAATCCACCTCAAAATCGGCATTTTAATCCAAAAACATGATCGTAGTTTTTTTTTTTTTCATTATGCACTGCGTGCTGCAGTATTTCTTTATATGGTTCACACTGACCACACAGACCCATTCTCTCACATGTGGGCCTACCAGCTTTCTCCTGCTTGATTTGAAGCTGCTAGAATTTATGAGTATATATACGTCAAATATATTGGCTCGTAAGATGTATATATATACGACTGAAACAGTCAAAGGGTTAAAGAAGGCACCTTCTTCCCTCTCTCTTCCACCTCCTCTGAAGCAATTTCCTCAGCTGGTGTACGTAAGAACATACAAAAGCAGGAACACTGCAGCAGGCCTGTTGGCCCATACTAGGCAGGTTCTTCACAAACCACCCCACTAACAATATTTGCCCAACTAAATTTTCAATGCTCCCCAAGCAATAAGCGAGTCCCACTCAAATCAAATCGAGTGTGGGGGAAGTACCATGGCTGGTTTGTATGGTGAAGTACCCTGGCTAGTGTATGTGGGGAAGTACCCTGGCTGGTTTGTGTAGGGAAGTACCCTGGCTGGTGTGTGTGGGGAAGTACCTGGTGGTTTGTGTGGGGAAGTACCTGGCTGGTTTGTGTGGGGAAGTACCCTGGCTGGTGTGTGTGGGGAAGTACTCTGGCTGGTTTGTGTGGGGAAGTACCCTGGCTGGTTTGTGTGGGGAAGTACCCTGGCTGGTTTGTGTAGGGAAGTACCCTGGCTGGTGTGTGTGGGGAAGTACCCTGGCTGGTTTGTGTGGGGAAGTACCCTGGCTGGTTTGTGTGGGGAAGTACCCTGGCTGGTTTGTGTGAGGAAATGCCCTGGATGGTGTGTGTGGGGAAGTACCCTGGCTGGTTTGTGTGGGGAAGTACCCTGGCTGGTGTATGTGGGAAAGTACCCTGGCTGGTTTGTGTGGGGAAGTACCCTGGCTGGTGTATGTGAGGAAGTGCCCTGGCTGGTGTGGGGAAGTACCCTGGCTGGTGCATGGGGAAGTATTCTTGCTGGTTTGTGTGGGAAAGTAACCTGGCTGGTTTGTGTGGGGAAGTACTCTATCTGGTGTGAGTTGAAGTACCCTGGCTGATTTGTGTGGGGAAGTACCCTGGATGGTTTGTGTTGGGAAGTACCCTGGCTGGTGTGAGGGGAAGTGCCCTGGCTGTTGTGGGAAAGCACCCTGGGTGGTTTGTGTGGGGAAGTACCCTGGCTGGTGTGTGTGGGGAAGTACTCTGGCTGGTTTGTGTGGGGAAGTACTCTGGCTGGTTTGTGTGGGGAAGTACCCTGGCTGGTGTGTGGTGAGTACCCTGGCTGGTGTGTGGGGGAAGTACCCTGGCTGATTTGTGTGGGAAAGCACCCTAGCTGGTTTGTGTGAGGAAGTACCCTGGCTGGTGTGAGGGGAAGTACCCTGGCTGGTGTGAGGGGAAGTACCCTGGCTGGTGTGTGGGGAAGTACCCTGGCTGGTCTGTGTGGGGAAGTACCCTGGCTGGTGTGTGTGGCTAAGTACCCTGGCTAGTGTGTGAGGAAGTACCCTGGCTGATTTGTGTTGGGAAGTACCCTGGTTGGTTTGTGTGGGGAAATACCCTGGCTGGTGTGAGGGCAAGTACCATGGCTGTTGTGGGGAAGTACCCTGGCTGGTGTGTGGGGAAGTACCCTGGCTGGTGTGAGGGGAAGTACCTGGGCTGTTGTGGGGAAGTACCCTGGCTGGTGTGTTCTTGAGTTCTATCATGTTTCTCACCTTTACCAAAGGGCTGGCACTAGGAACTTTCTTTTGGCCCATGGTGGCTTATTTAGTAGTTGCAAGCACAAAAACAATGATTATGAAATTTATCTTATGAACACGTGGGGTGACGGTCACTCACTGAGAAACAATGCCACACTGACTCTGAATGGTGCGTGTGGGAGGTTTGTTTGCATGCAGCTGCTGTGATGCTCTCCATACGACTGCCGAATTCAGAGGCAAATCATGAAAATTGAGACTATATTTTGATGAAAAAAGTTGCAAATAACAGAAATTCACGAAAATTGATACTCACGAAATTCGAGGGTCCACTGTATTGAGAGTAAGTATATATTGTTTTAACTGTTTTACATATGTTCATGATATAGAGAATATGCATGAATAGTTTCTACATACAGTGGTACCTTGATTTATGAGTGCCTCAACTTATGAGTTTTCTGAGTTATGAGCCATTGCTCGGTCGATTCTTTGCTTTGAGTTGTGAGCCAAAATCTGAGTTATGAGCGAGCTTCAGATACGCCAACACTTGCAGGAGATACCGAGGAAATATAAAAAAACCTCGATAACAACCAATGTATAACATCCTTTCAATTTTGATACCACTGGTAGAGTCATCCTGCCAGAATGTTCTATAACATATGCCCTAAATATAGAAAAACAATTCTGGAACATGTGTAATACATGTTTGACAGGCAGGCAGGCAGGCTGGCTAGATCACTACACAGTGGCTTCATCAGTCCATACAAGGAGAATCGTGAAGAAAAAGGAGGAGAAAGAGGTAATTAGTCCCTCAACCATGAGTTGATGTGGTCAGTCCATCAATCTTGAATAGAATACAGCATATGTGAAGAGAAGCAGCTTATATACTGTAGGCAGGAGAGGTGCAGCAGATGTAGGTGGTGTCACATTTGTTCAATGTGGAAGCAGATTGTGCCCAAGGGTTAGGCAAGTGAAGAATTCCCAAGTATTAAGATCCAAAGAAGTTGTGGTGTCTGACAGGATTGTAGATGAATGGTTATTACAACCCAGGAGTCCAAATGGCCTGTTATCCTGGGTGCAAAGAGAGCAAAATAAACACAACAGAAAAACTTTTGACTAATTTAGAGCAGAAGTATGTACACTATAAACACTATGTACAGCAATAGGCATTAGTGCACTCCACGGTAAGCAAGGCAGCACAGAAGCCACTAGAGAGCAGACTGTGCTTCAACCAGCTCTAGAATGGGAATGACAAGGGCAGACAGGAGAGTGGTACCGACATAACCTCTGCAATTGCCAAAACCATCTTCTCATTGGCTGGAACCTGGGTACTGGTTGAACGACGGGGCCCCATCGCCAACCCTCAGTCCCCTGATTCGCTGGCTGCGGGAGATAGCCTGTAAATGAGGGTGTGTACATGTGCCGAATAAAGGTTATGCACTCTTTGCATGCCAAAATGGTTCAGAGAACCGACCCTTGTGCACGACCTAACCCTTGGGCATGACCTGCTTCCACATTGAATAAATGTGACACCACCTATGTCTGCTGCACCTCTCCTGCCTACGGTATATAAGCTACTTCACACATATGCTGTATTCTATTCAAGATTGATGGACTGACCACACCGACTCAAGGGTGAGGGACTGATTACCTCATTCTCCTCCTGTTCTTCATGATTCTCCTTTGTATAAACTGATGAAGCCCCTGTGTGGTGAAAAAGTTTCCTCAATAAGATACCAAGAGTTGCACATGTGTCTAATTTATCAACGTGTCGGTTCTCTGAACCCTTCATCTACAAACCTGTCAGACACTGCAACTTCTTGGAATCTTAATACTTGGGAATTCTTCACTTGCCTAACCCTAGGGCATGACCTCCTTCCACAATGAACAAAAGTGACACCACCTATGTCTGCTGCACCTCTCCTGCCTACGGTATATAAGCTACTTCTCCGTGCATATGCTGTATTCTATTCAAGTTTGATGGACTGACCACATAAACCCAAAGGGTTTTGGGGGGGACTGATTTCCCTTTTCTCAGCCTGTTCTTACGTTTTCTCCTTTTTTATGGGACTGATTTACCCACTGTGTGGTGAAATGTTTCCTCAATAGAGATCCCCAAGAGTTGCCCCAAGTGTCAAATTTTTAATCATGAGTGAGGGGGTTTTGGATTTAAGGGGGACTTGCACATGAAAAAATAAAATTTATCAAACCCTTATTGTTTGGGTAGCATTTATTTGTTAGGGGGTTTGGATTTTTGAAGGCCCTTTCCCAAGTCATTAAAACCCCCAACAGGTCAAAATTGAAATTTTTTCCCTCCTCTTTATGTTCATTGTTTTTTTAAAACCATACTAGACAGCCTTTTCCCAAACTCATCGGGTTAAAGAACATAAAAAAGGAGAAACACTGCGCAGGCCTGTTGGCCTATAAAGGCAGGTCCTTCAGAAACCCAAACCCAAACTAACAAAATAAACCAAACCCAAAATAAAATCCGCTACCCATTTCAGATCCTACCCCTCCCCATTTCATGTATTTTTCCAACCAAATTTTTTGAAGAACTTAGATTAAAAAAGGGAAAACCCATTTCTTCATATCTATTTATTTTTTGAAAGGGAAATTTAAACCTCTAAAAAATGCGGGTTCAGTTTAAAAAGTTCTCTACTTTTTTATGAAATTTTGGGGGCTGGGAAATTTAAAGAAAGTTTGAAGACAGCGAAAGTGGAAAATGCATATTTTTTAGGGAGACCTCTTTTGGAAAAAAAAAAAAAAAAATTTGAGGGGAATTTCCCGTGTGTAATGGACCAAAAAAAAAATTTCAGGCAGTATTATGAGATATAAACAATGAAGCTGGCCCTGGATTTTCTCCCCTAACAGCAAAAATGGAGTCTTGGGGACTTGGGGAAAAAGTTGCCAAAATATACCTTTTTTTCCCTTTTTTTTTTTGTAATTTTTATTTTTCTTTATCATTAAATTTGTAGCAGTTTTTTGTGAAATTTTTTGCCACTGTTTGTTCTTTACACTTTAAATTTGGTACTTTAAAAAAGTACTCAAAAGTCGTTAAAAAACATGACGGGGGAACTTTTTCCCTTTTTGGGTTTTTCATACTTAGTCTAGAAATACAACATCTCCTCACTTAATGACAGAATTACATTTCCCAAGACCACGTCGTTTTAAAAGAATTTTTTGTAAGGAGAAAGGGCCCCTATAATGGGTGAGTTTGTGTCAACCATTTTTTGATATTGTTTTAATGTCCCCTTTTGCACCAAAGTATAACAATTTTTTTTATATTTTTAAATATTTTTTACAGGAAATGTACCCGAAAATTGAAATAAGCCCGAATAGAGGAAATCGCTTTTAAAATACATTATTTAGGGGTTTAATACTGGTCGAGAGCCCATCAAAAGTCTGGGATGTTGGGTAAACGAGGGATGTCACAATGAGGAGAGGTGTTAAAATGTAAAATTTCTGTATAAACCCTTTAAAAATATGTATACAGTAGGGCCCCCTTTTTACGGTTGGGTTTGGTTCCCGGCTACCGCCGTTTAAACGGGGGAAAACCCCCGGTTTAAAATGGAAAACCCCCTTTTTTTTTACTTTTCAAAACATTCAAACACTAGAAACAAGTTTACACTAAACCCTATATTTAATTTAGCCAAAAAGAAAACCCGCATCAAAAAAAAAAATAAAAAAATACAATACACACATATGCACTCTTTACCCTTAAAAAATTTTTAGTTTGTTTTCTAGGGTTAGAAATAGTAAATTTTTTGTAAGAAATCAAAAATGTGGTTTTTGTATGGTAGTCAGCCAAAGGTACCATACCAGGCCACCCCACCCACACATACAATTCTATGATATTTAAGCATCCCAGAGCGATAAAATGTATATACAGTTCACTCATTACTTACCTTAAAATATTAGGGTGAGATGAGTAGTATTTATTGTAAAAAATCAAGTAGTGGTATGTATGGTAGTCAGCCGGCTACCATACCAGGCCACCCACCTACACATAATTATATTACATTTAAGCATCCCAGAGCGATAAAATGTATATACAGTTCACTCATTACTTACCTTAAATTATTGTAGTCTTAATGTAGGGTCAGGAGTAAGTAATGAGATAAAACGAATAAATGAGAGAGAGAAAGAATGAGTGCATGAGAGAGGACAGTCGCAGAGTTATGTAAACAAACCAGGCGAAGGTAAGTTTTGTAAACAGTGTACACGTCTGGTTTGTGTACAAGTTACATTGTGTACAGGTTGTCTCTACATTGATACGGTAGAATAAATAAAGAAAACACTCCCATTGTCATTAACATCATTTTGAGAAGAATGATGCTCTGAGTGAAGGCAATGGAAATAAGTCACTCTGACTTTTTTGGGTTATCCTAGGTTCTCTACACATATGTTGTTATGTATGATAATCTATGTAACTGTATTTGTGTATACCTGAATAAACTTACTTACATACATATGAAAGGAATAATTTTCTACAGTTACCCCCAGTAACACATTTTCTCTTATGTTAGATTAGAGAAAATGTTATTCTTGGCGTCACTAGTACAAGTTATCTGGCTACCACATCTCATATTTATGTTTATTTATTCTACTGTAGGGTGTATTTATCATCTTTTTATGTTATGTATCGTGCTTATTATATAATTTTGAAAAAAATATCATGGATGGATTAATGAAAATGTGTATATTAACGTAATATACAACATTTAATGAGACTCGGTGATTATTATTATTATTATGATTTCTAATATGGCGTCACTTGTGCAAGTTGTCTGCTACCATATCTCATATTTATGTTTATTTATTCTATTGTGGGGTGTATTTATCATCTTTTTATGTTATGTATCGTGTTTATTATATAATTTTGAAAAAATATCATAGATGGATTAATGAAAATGTGTATTTAACGTAATATACGACATTTAAATGAGACTCGATGATTATTATTATCATTACTAATATGACGTCTGGAGACATAAGGGACACTCTTACTGATTTTAATGTGTACCTGCACGCCAGCACAGTATGTAAGTTTATTTAAGTACAGGTATACATAAGTATAATTATCAGAGTATATATAAAATATGAAATAACTTTTAAAAACATTTGAAATTTTGGAGTTTCCAGACAAAATGGAGAGACTTAGTGCTTACTGAACTCACAAAGAATGTAAACAAACAGGTGGGGCGCGGTGACCGTATTAGAAAGTCGGTGGGGGAGCCGATAGTGGAGTTTTGGTCATAAAATTTGAAATAACCGTATGCAGCGGAACGCTGTAAAGTGAAACGCCGTAAAGCGGGGCCCTGCTGTACTAGAAATGTTATAAATGGTGAAAAGGTGACATTAAAGCAGTATCAAAGATTACTGACATAAACCACCTATCATTACATATGCTCCTGGTTTAGCTATTACTTCGTTTATCGACATGGTATTAGGAAAGGAACTCCGTCATTAAGTGAAGAAAGCTGTATATAATAAGTGTTTATAGGTCGCAGCATTGTTTTAAACACGGTGAATATCATAATGGTATAATGATACCGACAGATTGGTAAGTATGACAGATAGGTAACATCATCTTCACTATCTCTACAGCTACCTGCCTACTATCTGTACTCGACTGAAAAGCCTACGTGTCGGCAAAAACATTTCTAATAAAGGTCTAACTGTTGCCTATGTGTCTTGCTTATCAACCTGTCAGTATTATATACCATTTTGATATTCACTCTGTCGACCACTACAACACAATGGCATCTTGGTACAGACGCATAACCACTTTGGACAACTTTTTGAAGTGAGAATCATTGATCTGAGAAGTACCTGACCACTTCAGTGATACAATGTCTTGGCTTCAACCACTCTACATCTGAACCTTCCAACAACAGTAAAGTGTGGAACCCTCGATGAACGATGCCATCGTATAGCATAAAAAAATTGCTCGGCAACGATTAAAAAACTCGGTTAAGAAACATTCATGCCCGAATATGTCCACTTGGCCATGGGCAGCCCGCAGCTCCCCGCCAATATGTTACAGCCAGTGTGCCATTGTTTACAAGCCAATGCGGATGGTTCCACACATACATGCAATACATTTTGTATTAATCCATTGTTTTATTGCTTTGTAACTGCTAAATAAACCAGCATTGGCTCAAAGAAAGCTTTCAAGTGCAACCCTGTGGTAAAAAGGGTGAGAAATACTAGCGAATTGAAGAAAGAGATTATCACAAAGTACAAAAGTTGAGTGAGTGCCTCCAGCAGGCCTGTGTTGTATACAAACCCCAATCACCATTGCTACTCTTTTTGGCCAACAGAAAGGCAGTCAAGGAAGCTGTTGTTGCAAAAGGTGGCAAGTATGCTTTACAAAACAGAGAGAGCATATGCTTGAAGATGTGGTAGAGGACTGTTATTGGGTGTTGATCACTGACAAACGAATTATCAGGAGATAGTGTTTTCCAGTCAGTCATATGTGACAAGGCAGGCAGTTGCATTATGATTTATTTAAGAAAAAGCCTGAAACTAGTGTTGATTTTAGTGAAGTTAAGGCCAGCAAAGTTTTGATTGGCAACCACCAATCCGAAGTGTCTCCTGGTATTGGCAAAATTTTAAAAAAAAAATTATTTTTTCTTATGAAATTATTGAAAATCTTTTCCCGATGTTAATGACAAAACCAAAACACGAAATTTGATGGAAAACTGATGGAATTACGCCTCTCACTGAAGTTAGCGACCTCGGTGATTATACAAATCAGTGATTTCACCCACTATTGACCCCTATTTTTGGCTAATTTCATTGTTCCAGTCGACCAAATTCATAGCTATTTCTTTAGAACTCTATTTTTCTATTCCTTTCTATCGTTGTTCAACTACCCAATAAACATGGTCAGAATGCAATTTTTGGCCAATTTCACGAAATAAAAATATGACAATTTCATAATACGGTCCAGAATGAACAATGCAGACATTCTGGCTCAAATTAACATTTTCTTGTTCATTAGTCATGTCCCTCCAAGTCGCCTCTTCTTTCTATTTTTAATTTTTATTCAAACAAAAAATAGAAGATTTACTGTTATGCAGATTACTGCAATACTGTAATAATATGTAATAAATACATCAACACATCATGACTGCATAATAGAATGGCTAGTTATGAGACATTTATTAAAAAATGATATCATTTGTTTACTTTGAACATCGGCAAAAATC
This sequence comes from Cherax quadricarinatus, assembly GCF_026875155.1. Taxonomy (NCBI): domain Eukaryota; kingdom Metazoa; phylum Arthropoda; class Malacostraca; order Decapoda; family Parastacidae; genus Cherax; species Cherax quadricarinatus. The sequence goes on from NC_069452.1 coordinate 28,881,454, forward strand.
AAACATTTCCCTACTTTGAGCTCCATTTCCCAGGTTCTTATAAGAGTAAAATCAATCAAAAATCAACTCATTTATCTAAATATGTTTTCCATTCTATCAAATGAGACCAAGAAAACGATAATATAAACTCTAACTACTATACAAAAATAGACCACAAAGTTGCATTTTAATTCAAAAAAACTGGTCGGAGTTTTTTTTCTCATTATGCACTGCATGCTCCAGGATTTTTTTTTATGTGGTGCACTCTGCCCCACAGACCCATTATCTCACATGTGATCCTACCAAGCTTTCACTTTCTCCTGCTTTGATTTGAAGCCGCTAGAATTGTAAGAGTCCTATAAATACGTCAAACAGGACGGTACCGATGGGTCGTAAGACGTATATATACGAACTACCTCGACAGTCAAAAGGGTTAAGAATCATAGCTGCATACACAGTGTGATAAGGCATGGTGAGACTGCCAGTTTCTGACAAAAAAGCATCTGAAACATATGTGCATGATTTTAACCCATAAACGGGTCCAAACATATACTATATGACACGTTCACTACCCCTGTGTGACATGAATAAAAAATTTTTCCTTTTATATAGAAATAAAGTACAACATTTTTCTAAGAGTTATAGGATAAAAATTTTTTTTTTAGTCATAATTACCCATATGTGAGGCAACGAAGTTGGCACTTGGCAATTACCTGATGGCAACATGGAGTCGTGCCACTTGCAGAAGTGTTGATGATAGACCTTTTTTCCTGTTTCTATATTTTTTATGTAATTTTTTATGTTCTGATAATTGCAATTAATAGTAGATCTTGTTATTTCATGACCAATCCTTTGGTTCTGACATTAATAGTAGGTACTGAAAATATGTAACTCACATGTCAGGTGGACATTTAGACACCTGCCTTGAATTATTTACTATTGTATAGTAATATATACAAAGTATTTATAGTCCTCAGCAATGTTTTAGATGCACAGGTGCATAGAAGAAAGAAGAAGAAAGGAAGAAGGAAGAAGACGGAGAAGAAGGAAGAAGAAGGGAAAGAAGAAGGAAGAAGACTGGAGAAGAAGGAAGAAGAAGGGAGAAAAAGAAAGAAAGGAAGAAGACTGGGAAAAAGGGAAAGAAGGGGGGAAGACGGGGAAGAAAAAGGGGAGAAGAAGGGAGAAAAAGGGAAGAAGAAAAAAAAGAAGAAGAAGCAGAATTTCCCCTTGAAGCATGATGTCAGCAACAAGACCCGGGATGGCAGTGTTAAGAGTTTGAAAAGGAAGACATTTGGAGCATCACATTTCTGTTCCCTCTTATCTGCTCTCTATTCTTGTCTCTTTCTGTCCTCTGTTGTCTCTCGTCTCAAGAAGCCCGTGAATCAACAGGTATTGTATGATTAATAAAACATAAAAAAAAAGAATAAGGAACATGCAGAAGGCCTTGGCCCCATGCGGGCAGGCCCAATTTCCCTACCGGCTTAACCAAATGCCCCCAACCTAGACAGGTCAGGTCCTTGATTTAAAGGGGGGGAACCCCAAACCCAAACCTTTTGGGGCAAAAGCTACAGGTTAACTCACACCCACCCACATTACTCATGTATTTATCAACCTATTTTTAAAGAACAATTCTGGCCTCTATAACGGATTTGGGGAGTTTTTTCCCATTCCAAAACTCTTTTCCAAACCAGTACTTCCCTTATCCTTCTAATCTGAAATTTTTCCAATTAAAAACCTTTGCTGCGGTCTGTCTGGGCTAGACATTTTCACCACTTTTAATCCCCTTTTTTTTATTCCTGCTTCCACTTATACACCTCAATCAATCCCCCTAATTCTCGTCTTTCTAGAGAGTGCATTTTTCGGGGCCCTTAGTTATCCTCATAGGGAAGGTTTCTGTAATGGGATCATCTTGTCTTTCCCCCTTTGTACATTTTCAGAGAATTTTCCATTTGTTACGGGACCAAAACTGTGAGCATAATCAAAATGAGGCCCCAAACCCAAAGGGATGTATAGAGTTGAAGAAAAACCCTGAGGATCCATTATTTATGTTTCTTGTAGAACCCAAGGATTTATTCTTTATTCAAACACTTATGCATTTTTTGTCTTGGGTTTCAGTTTATGCAAACCAAAAACTCCTAAATCTTTTTGCAATCCGTAATATTAAGATCTACATTATTTAGTTTATATGTATGGTTTTTGCCCCGTCCAACATTTGAAAATTTGTTTGTCTATATTAAACTGCATTGCCACTTCTCCCACCACGCATCAGCTATTCAAATCTTCCTGGATTTCTCAATGTCCTCGTCAGAATGAAATTCGCGGCCCATTTTGGTGTCATCGGAATTGCGATGCGTCTTTTTTGCCCCATCTATGTCGTTTAGTAGATTGTGAAAAGCAGGGGGGCCCCAAAATGACCCCTTGGGAAAACCGCTCGGACATCCCCACTCTGATTTCCCCATTTGCAAACTCTTTCGCCTATTTGCAACCGCCTCTATCCAGGAAAAATTTCTCCCCCTATTTCCCTGTGCTTTAATTTTCCTCAATAGCTTGATGTGGGACCCTGTCAAAAGCCTTACGAATCCCTATAACAATATCTATTCATTTCCATGATCTACCTCCCCAAAAACCTTAGGAAAAAGTTAATAAATTTTAAGGCAGGAACGCCCCTTTGTAAAACCCTGCTGAGATCGTTTTTAAATTTTTTTTTCAGGTGGCTCGAAATGCCTCGGCAATTATTTATTCCCTAAATTTCCCACATGGAGGTTGGCTTTTTGGTCTTGTTCGAACTAAGGGCCTGTCACCCGTTTTGAAAATAGGTATCACTTTTCCATTTTTCCACTTATCTGGACCAGCCAGTTTGTAGTGATTGTTTAAAAGATTAGCCAAAGGGTGCTAAGCTCCTCTTTACATTCCCTTTAGAACCTTGCATAAGTTCATCAGGGCCCGGGGGTTTTTTTAGGTTTTAATTTTCTATTTTTCCTAAAGGCCAGTCATTTTGGGCCCCAATAGTGCACATTTATTATCGCCTTTCTACTAATTTATCATTACTGGAATCGCTGGGATCCTCCTGTGTAAAAACTGAGAGGAAGTATTGTTAAAAAAACTACACATTTCCTTTTTCCTGTCAGGAGCTGACCCGAGAACTTTTTGAGTGGGCCATTTGTCCCTGATCTTTCTTTGTATACCTGAAAAAATCCTTTTTTGGGTTTTCTTCGTTCTCTTTCAACTTTTTAACCCCATAAACTTTTTTGCTTTTCTAATTCCCTTTTTTATTTCTCTCTTTAACTGAAAATATCGATTTTTTTATTGCCCCCCTCCCCTTTTGATTTGCCCAATATGCCTCTCTTTTGCCCCAAACAGATATTTTAATTATTGTTCATCCCCTTTTTGGATCATTTTTGTTTGATTGATTTTCCTATTTGGAACATAATTTTACTGAGCAGCTAGAAAATATGCCCCGGAAAGCATCATATCGGCAACCCTCACCACCTACCCGCCCCTTGCAGGTCATT
>NC_069452.1:28885444-28920344 GCF_026875155.1 Cherax quadricarinatus
TTTTTAAATTTCACCTTATCCTTTTTTACCCATATACTAGGTACCACTGGACACACTAAGCACATGTAAAAAAAACCCTAGGGTACCACTGTGGTATACACTATAGCACTATGTAAACACTAGGGTACCACTGTGGTATACACTATAGCACTATGTATAACACTAGGGTACCACTGTGGTATACACTATAGCACTATGTAAACATACTTTAAATCAGGGAAACTGTCTTCCTCTGACAAAAAAAGTTCTAATATTATTTTCACGGTCACTCTAGGCCTCAAGTTCCTCTCTGAGAGTCTGGTAATGTTTGTTATTGTACACTGATTCTCCTTTTTCGACTCAGTAGATAATTATTATCTGCTAGATTACTTCCAAGTGCTGGAGGGATGTATCTTATAAGTTCACTGGCACAGTTTAAAGTTCTATTATGCAAGAGAGACCGTGAAAAACACGATAAAACACGGCGGCACAGCAACGGCCAGGTAACTACAATACCTGTAACTTGTCAGTGGAGAGACTTTTTGCTAAATCTTCCTCATTTTCATCACTGCTTTCTCCTCCACTGGTTTGCTGCTCTGGACTTACAACCATCTGCACAAATTCTGAGTCAGCAAAATGATGAAATTTGAGTCAGTATAATGATGAAATTTGAAATTATGCTAGCCAAAATTACTGCCTGATTACTGAGGGAAGCAGATTACTGATTGCCGGATTAGTGATGGCTGACCTGTACTGAAACTAATGCTTGTTTATCAGTCTCCAAATCCTCACACTCTGAGAGACTACAACCATTGATTGCTTCCAGTTCTTTGGCCGTCAAATAGGAAAACATGGGTAACAAAAGCTGTTTTCCAAGACTTGTTTTCAAGATATTTTTGCCCAGCTGTTGAAAACTATTGCAATGACAGCAATATCATGTTTAAAGCATTACTGGTATTGGATAACATCCCAGGACATCCAACAACACTTGGATCATTTTTTTTTGACACGAAACACATCATTATTGCAGCCTTTTTTTCAAGGAACCTGGAGTTTACCTCGAGTGAGTTCTTGGGGTCAATGCCCCCCATGACCTGGTCTCTGACCAGGCTTCATGGTGGATCAAGGCCTGATCACCCAGGCTGTTACTGCTGGCTGCATGCAATCCAATGTACGAACCACAGCCTGGCTGGTCAGGTACCGTCTTTAGATGCTTTTCCAGTGCCTGCTTGAAGACAGCCAGGGATCTATTCGTAATCCCCCTTATGTATACTGGGAGGCAGTTGAACAGTCTTGGGCCCCTGACACTTATTGTGTTGACTCTTAAACCCATGCTAGTGGCACCCCTGCTTTTCATTGAGGGGATGTTACATCGTCTGCCGACCTTTTGCTTTCATAGCGAGTGATTTTTGTGTGTAAGTTTGGTACTAGTCCCTCTAGGATTTTCCAGGTGTACATAATCTTTGCATCCTCCTCCGGCCGCATCCCGGGGAGTACAGGTTCGGGAACTTCAAGTGTTCCCAGTAATTGAAAGGTGCTGTTAGGGGTGCAGCAGTATTCCAGCCTAGATAGAACAAGTGACCTGAAAGTGTCATCATGGGCTTGGCATCCATAGTTTTAAAGGGTTTTCTCATTATCCATCCTGTCATTTTTCTAGTAGAGAACAAAGGGATTTGTCAGTTAAAAATAGGAGAGGAGAGTTATTAAATGAGAGTTAGGGGTATTGGGAAGATGGAAGGAATATTTTGAGAATTGTTAAATGTTGATGAAGATAGGGAAGCTGTGATTTCGTTATAGGCAAGGAGGAAATAACATCTTGTAGGAGTGAGGAAGAGCCATTTTGTGAGTGTGGGGAAGTTCGTGGGGCAGAAGTAAAATGAAAGGGGTAAGGCAGCCGGGATTGATGGAAAAGATAAAATGTTAAAAGCAGGTGGGGATATAGTTTTGGAGGGGTTGGTGCAATTATTTAAAAAAGTAGGGAAGAGGGTAAGGTACCTAGGGATTGGCAGAGAGCATGCATATTTTCCTTTGTAAAAGGCAAAGGGGATAAAAGAGAGTGCAAAAATTATAGGGGATAAGTCTGTTGAGTGAAACCTGGTAAAGTGTATGGTAGAGTTAAATTTGGGAAAGAATTAAAGTAAGACGGAGATAGGATAGCAGATGAACAAGGAGGCTTTAGGAAAGGAAGGGGTGTGTGGACCAGGTGTTTCAGTGAAACATATAAGTGAACAGTATTAGATAAGGCTAAAGAGGTCTTTGTGGCATTTAGGGATTTGGAAAAGGCGTATGACGGGGTGGATAGGGGGGCAATGTGGCAGATGTTGCAAGTGTATTGGTGTAGGAGAAGGTTACTGAAAGCAGTGAAGAGTTTTTACGAGGATAGTGAGGCTCAAGTTAGAGTATTAGGAAAGAGGGAAATTTTTCCCAAATAAAAGTAGGCCTTTGACAAGGATGTGTGATGTCACCGTGTTGTTTAATATATTTTAAAATGGGGTTGTAAGAGAAGTAAATGGAGGGTCTTGGCAAGAGGCGTGGAGTTAAAAGATAAAAGAACACACACAAAGTGGGAGTTGGGCACAGCTGCTCTTTGCTGATGACACTGTGCTCTTGGGGGATTCTGAAGAGAAGTTGCAGAGATTGGGGATGAATTTGGTAGGTGTGCAAAAGAAGAAAATTAAAGGTGAATACAGGAAAGAGTAAGGTTATGAGGATAACAAAAAGATTAGTGATGAAAGATTGAATATCAGATTGGAGGGAGAGAGTATGGAGGAGGTGAACGTATTCAGAATTTGGGGGTGGACGTGTCAGCGGATGGGTCTATGAAAGAGAGGTGAATCATAGAATTGATGAGGGGAAAAAAATGAGTGGGGCACTTAGGAAATCCCGTGGGGACAAAGAACTTTTCCTTGGAGCAAAGAGGGGAATGTATGAGATATAGTTTTACCAACGCTCTTATATGGTGTGAAGCGTGGTGATGAAAGTTGCAGCGAGGAGAAGGGTGGAGGCAGTGGAGATGTCATGTCTGAGGCAATGTGGTGTAAATATAATGCAGAGAATTCGTAGTTTGGAAGTTAGGAGGAGGTGCGGGATTACCAAAACTGTTGTCCAGAGGGCTTTAGGAAGGTTGTTGAGGTGGTTCGACATGTAGAGAGAATGGGGCAAACAGAATGACTTCAAAATGTAAACAGTCTGTAGTGGAAGGAAGGCGGGTAGGGGTCGGGCCCAGGAAGGGTTGGAGGGGGGGGGTAAAGGAGGTTTTTTTGTGCGAGGGGCTTTTGGGCTTCCACAGGCATGCGTGAGCGTGTTTGATAGGAGTGAATGGAGACAAATGGTTTTTAATACTTGACGTGCTGTTGGAGTGTGAGCAAAGTAACATTTATGAAGGGGTTCAGGAAACCGGCAGGCCGGACTTGAGTTTCCCGGAGATGGGGAAATTTCAGTGCCTGCACTCTGAAGGAGGGGTGTAATGTGCAGTTTAAAAACTTTAGGTAAGCACCCTTCTGGCAAGACAGTGATGGAGTGAATGATGGTGAAAGTTTTTCTTTTTCGGGCCACCCTGCCTTGGTGGGAATCGGCCGGTGTGATAATAAAGATAATAAATAAAATGCAATTGATACAATGTTATGGTCCTTGAAGGTGAGATCCTCCGACATGATCACTCCCAGATCTTTGACATTAGTTTTTTGCTCTATTGTGTGGTTGGAATTTGTTTTATACTGTGATGAAGTTTTAATTTCCTCACGTTTACCATATCGGAGTAATTGAATGTTCTCATCGTTGAACTTCATATTGTTTTCTGCAGCCCACTGAAAGATTTGGCTGATGTTCACCTGGAGCCTTGCAGTGTCTTCATTGGAAGACACTGTCATGCAGATTCAGGTGCCATCTGCAAAGGAAGACATGGCACTCTGGCTTATATCCCTGTCTATGGCTGATATGAGGATGAGGAACAAGATGTGAGCGAGTACTGTGCTTTGCAAAACAGAGCTTATCACCGTAGCCGCCTCAGACTTTACTCTGTTGGCTACTACTCTTTGTTTTCTATTTGTCAGGAAATTATAGATCCATCTACCAACTTTTCCTGTTATTCCTTTAGCACGCATTTTGTGCGCTATTACACCAAGGTCACACTTGTCAAAGGCTTTTGCAAAGTCTGTGTATATTACATCTGCATTCTTTTTGTCTTCTAGTGCATCCAGGACTTTTGTCGTAGTGATCCAGTAGTTGGGACAGACAGGAGCGACCTGCTCAAAACTCTGGGTTGTGCAATTGATGGGTAGCTAGATGGGTAGCAATCTTGCTTCTTAGGACCCTTTCAAAGAATTTTTAGGATATGGGATGTTAGCGCTATTGGTCTGTAGTTCTTTGCTATTGCTTTACTGCCCCCTTTGTGGAAGGGGGCTATGTCTGTTGTTTTTAGTAACTGTGGGACAACCCCAGTGTCCATGCTCCCTCTCCATAAGATGTTAACCCTTTCAGGGTTTCGGACGTACTAGTACGGCTTACGCACCAGTGTCCATGACGTACTAGTACGCATAAATTCTAGCGCCTTCAAATCTAGTGAGAGAAAGCTGGTAGGCCTACATATGAAAGAATGGGTCTATGTGGTCAGTGTGTGCAGTATAAAAAAAAAAATCCTGCAGCACAGAGTACATAATGAGAAAAAAAACTTTGACCTTGTTTTTGGTTTAAAACAGAGATTTTGCACTTTATTTTCATATGGTACAGTGGACCCCCGGTTAACGATATTTTTTCACTCCAGAAGTATGTTCAGGTGCCAGTACTGACCGAATTTGTTCCCATAAGAAATATTGTGAAGTAGATTAGTCCATTTCAGACCCCCAAACATACACGTACAAACGCACTTACATAAATACACTTACATAATTGGTCACATTCGGAGGTAATCGTTATGCGGGGGTCCACTGTATTTATTATTGTATTCTAGTTTTCCTGGTCTCATTGTATAGAATGGAAGATATATTACAGAAAATTGAGATGATTTTGACTGGTTTTACAATGAAAAATACCTTGAAATTGAGCTCAAAGTAGCAGAAATGTTCGATTTTTACCAAAGTTCAAAAGTGAACAAATCATGCTAAGCATCCAATACACGTCAACTGGTGAGTCTAATATTCTTTTGCAAGTGCGCTGATAATATTTATGCCTTTTCTACACTAATGCAGTAGTCTGCATAACAGTAAATTTTTTTTTTTTGTGAAATAAAAATTTAAAAACTGGAAAGCAAAAAAAAAAAGGGGGGCCGGGGGGGCGTGACTAAGAACAAGGAAATTTTTTTGTGCTGGGAATGTTTTCCCTTGTTTATTCTGGACCCTTTTTGGAAATTTGGGGCACTTTTGAAATTTGTGTAAATTTGGGCAAAATTGCTAAATTTACCACTGTAGGGATATTGAAATTTTGGAAAAATTGGGTTTTTTGTACTCATTCGACAGAAAAAAGGGAAATTTTAGCAAAATTTTTATATTTTTGTCGAAGTACATTGGAATCCCGAAAATAGGGCCCAAAAGTGGGCAAAATCGTCGATGGTAAAATATCAAGACCGTAATTTCGCGAGAGCAAAATTCCATATTTTTTCCATCACTTTCTCTTTTGGTGTATTATATGGGGGAAAAGTTCTCTCTTTTTTTCATAGAAAATTTTTTTTTTTTTTTTAAATTTTGGGGCCCCTGAGAAAAGCTCAAGAGGGCCTGTGGACCAGAAAGGGCAAAAAGCACGTGTAGGGGCCTTGCAGTTCTGATGAACATGGAGTTCCATGGTTGGCTTGAGACAGTGCAGGTCATGTCATTTATCGCCTGTTCGAAGTCATTTGGCACAGGAAAAACATCAACAGGCTTTTGTTTCCAAATTCTGTGGCCTCTCATAAAAACTTCTTTTGGGTCTTTTTTCTCAGTCGGTTAGTGGGTTTCAAAAACTGGGTCTAGGGGGGTTTAGTCTCACTCTTCCCTTTCGTCATCGTGTAAGACCTCTTGTTTAAATAGGGGGCCCCAAAACTGGATGTGTTTCCACTTTTATTTGGCATAAAAAAAAGAAATATTTGGGTTTCTTTTGATTTCATTTTTGGCTTTTTGTTCTTCCCGCATTCCGCTCCACAGTAGGGGAGTGTAGGTGTGGGGGGTAGATTAGTATGGTGTGTGTGGGGAGTGTGGGTGTTTGGGGGGGGTCTGGGGACAGTAGTGGGGAGTGTAGTTGTAGGTGGGTAGGTGCTGGTACAATAGTGTGGAGGTTGGGTGAGGTGGGGAGTGTGGTACAGTAGTGGAGAGTGTAGGTTTAAGTGGGTAGGTGCTGGTACAAAAGTGTGGAGGTGTGGTGGTACAGTAAGAGTGGTAGTGTAATAAAGTCCGGAAGTGTGGTGGGACAGTAAGGGTGGTAGTGTAATGAAATACCTGGAGATGTAGTGGACAAAAAGAAAGGTATGTAATAAAAATATCTGGGGGGTGTGGTGGGACAGTAAGAATGGTAGTTAATGAAGTACCCCGGAAGTGTGGTGGTACATAAGAATGGTAGTGTAATAAAAATTCCTGGTGAGTGTGGTGGGACATTTTGTGTATTAAAAAGTTTCCCGGAGAGGGGTGGTACAGTAGGGGTGTGTTAAAAGTATCTGGGGGAGGCGTGGTACAGTAAAAGTGGTAGTGTATAAAATACCTGGTATGCGGGCGGGGTGGGTAGGGGGGGTCTTTGGAGAACGTGGAGAACATTTACCTCTTTTAAAATTATCCCGGGTAGCGGAGGTCATTTGTCTGCTGGACCCAAACACCAGGCCAGCCTCCCCAGCCTCTTGACGTCTCCCATCCCACAAGAGATAACTGTGGACAGTTACCACCAATCACCTCTTCACAGTGTCATACCTTATCCCTGTGTACAGTGCCACTACCCTTTTCTCCACGTGCAATTCAGTGCATCATTATTATAAATGCCAGGTCACTATCACCCATGTCGTGCAGCCCATCACACAGGGACAGTGTTTTATAATGTTTTTTTCGTATGATAGTGTTTGATCAAAAAGAAGACAAAAGCCCACTTATATGAAGAAAATTTTGGGCCCAAAATTTAAAATTTTAAGGCAAAAAAAATACAGTGTAAAATTTAGGTGTTTACAATGAATGAAAAAATTTAAGTGAAAATTGTATTATTCGACTACTGACTTTAACAAGTTTACTTGAGGGGAATTACAAGTTTCATTATTAACATAAAGTGGACACAATTGTTTAATGATTGTGAGAGTTACAGATACAGAGGACCCTCGATTTTTGTGATTAATCTGTTCCAGAGAGTCTGTCCAAAGTCGAAATTAATGAGAATCGAAATCATTTTTCTCATAAGAAATAATGTAAATCCAATTAATCTGTTCCAGACACCCAAAAACAATTTTTTTATGGATTAAATATAGATTTACATACATAAAGGAATGAGAAATCAATATAAAGCAATAATAAAATGTATAAAAGAGCATTTAACATCACACTTACTTTTATTGAAGACTCTTTTTGGTGTATGGAAGACGGGAGGAGGGGAGAGGGTTAGGGTGATGTTCCTCCACAAGTGTTTGCACTTCACCCCACTTTGCAAAATGTCCTTAATCTTTAACCCTTTAAGGGTTTCGGACATACTAGTATGACTTACGCACAGGGGTTTTTGATGTACTAGTACGCATAAATTCTAGCGCCGTCAAATATCGCGGGAAAAGGCTGGTAGGCCTAGATGTGAGAGAATGGGTCTGTGTGGTTGGTGTGTGCAGTAGAAAAAAAATCTGGGACCCAGTGGTGCATTGTGGGAATGCCATCTTAGTACACAATGTCCACCATGCCTTGTGGTAAGAAGTTCCTCACTCCTCAGCGAATTGGGACACTTTTGTTCCCCAGTGACAGTTCTAATACAGATGGAAGTGCCAGTGAAGATGAGTTTCAAGGTTCTGGTGAGGTTTTGACCGAAACTAATGACCATAATATCGGTAATGGTGAGGAAAACTCAGACGACCCTCAGCCTTCCACCTCTGGTGCTGGGCCATCTTGTTCACGTTCAGTTGTACCAGAATCAAAGAGCAAACTCCTATTTTCCCAAATCCCAGACTCAGATGTGAGCATTTGTGATGATAGTGATAGTGATTATGAACTACAAGCTCTTGAAAACAGTTCCAATAGTGATAGTGAAGTGGAATATTCCCCAGTAAAGCGTCAGTATATACGATGATATATGCGTTCTGGTAGTGTGCCATATGCTATTCCAAGAGGAAGGAGTACATCTCGGAGTACATCCCATGGCTGTACAACAGGAACAGACAGTGAAAATGACGATGATAGTGTTGCAATTGGGATGGAAAATGTGCATGGTGGTGGTAGTGGTGGTGATGGCCGTGAGGCACCAGCAGTGGGCCATGCTGCCACCCATGCTGCCACCCACACCGCTGCCTCAGCTGATCTACAACAAAGGCCACCATCCCCCACCCACCCACCACACCAGCCTCCACAACCATAACCTCCACAACCACAACCTTCACAACCACAACCTCCACAACCACAACCACCTGTCATTGTCCAGTACCCACCAGCAGACCACACCTGGAATTGGAAGGAAGCTGTCAATTTTGTTTCAAATCCCCACCAGTTTGATGACAGCCAAAGTGGAATACGGCCATCTTGTACACTTGGGAACAATGCCACTGAACTGGAATGTTTTGAGTTATTCTTTGACGAACCCCTGATCGAAAGTATTGTCATGGAAAGCAACACATACTGCGAGTACACCATGGCCAACACAATACTTTCACCAAAATCACGTCTACACCAGTGGAAGGAGGTAACTGTGGCTGAGATGTATCTTTTCTTTGCCACAATAATGTTTATGCCATATGTGTATAAGCACAAAGTGAAATCATACTGATCAACAGACCGCCTGATTGCAACCCCAGATTCAGTGATATAATGCCAGTGAATTGATTTGTGCTAATGTTACGTATGCTTCACTTCTCAGACAAAACCAGGCCTGACAGAAACGACAGGTTGTATAAGATTAGGCATGTGTTTGTGTATCTGAAAGAGAAATTCAATATGTATTTTTATCCCTTCAAGAAGCTTGTAATTGACGAGTCTTTAATTCTGTTCAAAGAAAGGCTCTCTTTCAAGCAGTACATGCCAAGCAAGAGGAAACGCTTTGGTATAAAGTTGTTTGTGCTTTGTGATTGTTACAGTGGTCTGGTATTGGATATTATTGTGTACACTGGAAGTTATACACTGCAAAATACCAGGAAGTTATTGGGCATCTCTGGTGATGTGGTTAGAACATTGATAGAACCATACCTTGGTAAGGGGCATATATTATATACTGATAATTGGTACACAAGCCACTCACTCAATGACATGACAGATGTGTGTGGCACAGTGCGTGTAAATCGGAAACATATGCCCAGGTTTGACGATGGCACTTGTAGAGGTGAGGAGCAGGCGTTTGCTGCCAATGACATCATGGCATTTCGGTGGCATGACAAACGAGATGTCACACTGTTGTCATCAGTTTACCCTAATGAAATGGCAGACACTGGCAGGCAGCATAGAGCAATGAACCCATTCTAAAACCTGCAGCTGTGATTGATTACACCTTCAATATGCGCTCAGTGGACAAATGTGACATGCAGATTGGGTTTGCTGATTGTGTTCGCAAGAGTTATAAGTGGTACATAAAACTCTTTTTCCATCTTCTGGACATTTCCATGCTCAATGCTTATAATATATATAATATGAGAACCAGAAACAAGCCACAATATGGCGAATTCTGTTTGTCTGTCATCAGACAAATAGTATTCAAGTACCAAGGAAGAACACCTGCAACAGACCACCCACCAAATTATCAACAACTACCTTCTCGTCTGAAACATGGAAATAAGTCACTCTGTCTGACTTTTTTGGGTTATCCTAGGTTCTCTACACATATGCAGCTATGTATGATAATTCTATGTAACTGTATTTGTGTATACCTGAATAAACTTACTTACTTACTTACTAATCACTTCCTGGTAAAAACTGTCTGCTACTGCATTTCAAGAAAAAGGCTCAAAAGAGGTGTTACATCTGTGCACAAAACAAGGAAACGCCCACAACAACGCAGAGACACTCGTTTTATGTGTGAGGAGTTTTAAAACACCACTGTGCATGACACCAGTTTCAAAGAGTTCCCAGACTGCAGAACTTCTAGAAACATTCCCTGTGACTGTATATGTGTATATAAAATATAGAAAAATAGTAATTAACAACATTTTATATCGTTTGCTTGTGTAAATATTTTCTATAAATAAAACAATGACAACAGTGTTTACGCCCTTATTGTGTAGTATTGAAAAAGAAAAAACTTACAAAATACTGATCATATTGGTCTCACAGGCCATAAAAGTTACTTGGAAAAAGAAAAATTAAAAAATAATAGAAATTAGTACATACGAAAGTAAATAAAAGAACACCAGGAGACGGCAGTCGTCAATGTTGCCACATTGTCCCCCTTTTTCATCAACTTCATGCCTCCATATCTCGGTAAGTATTGACGGTAAAAAATTTTTGTTTAGCCTATAATATTTAAAAAAAAAAAAACTATTTTTTCATAAGAAAAAAATAATTTTTTTTTTTTGAAATTTGGCCAACCTGAGAACGAGTCTTCAGAGGACCTGTGCCCCCAAATCCTCAGGTGTTCCTGATGTCACAAAATATTTAAAAAAGAAAAAATTATTTTTTTCTTATGAAATTATAGAGAATGTTTTCCCAATGGTAATGACATCAAATTTTTTGGATGGAAAAATTATGTAATTACACTCTCGCAAAATTAGGGCCCTCGGCCAAAATTTATGACTCGGCAACTTTGTCCAATTTTGAGCCCTGTTTTTGGCTAATTCCATTGTTCCAGTCAACCAAACTCATAACTATTTCTTTAGAACTCCATTTATTCTATCGATTTAGTACAAGAAACTCCCCATTTACCGATTTTCAATAACCCAATAAAGAGGTCAGAATCTGGCAATTTGGGCCAATTTCATGCAAATTAAAAAGTATACCAATTTCAAAATAGGGTCCAGAATGAACAATGTAGACATTCCTGGTTCTAAAATAACATTTTCTTTGTTCATCAGTCATGTCTCCAGCCCTCTGATATTACTCTTGCTTTCTATTTGAATTTTTATTCAAACAAAAAAAAAAATTTACTGCTATCAGACTACTGCAATATTGTAATATTGTATAAATTAAACATTAACCCATTCATGACTGAAATATTAGAAGGGGCTAGTTGGAATGTATTGGACAATGAATCATTTGTTTACTCTTGAACATCGGCAAAAAAATCAAACATTTCCCCTAATTCGAGCTCCATTTCAAGGTCCTTTTCATAGTAAAATAAATAAAAAATCACCTCTATTTCTATAACATGTTTTCCATTTTATCAAATGTGACTACGAAAAGAGAAAAAATAACCATAAAAACTATCGAAAATCCACCTCAAATCGGCATTTTAATCCAAAAACATGATCGTAGTTTTTTTTTTTTTTCATTATGCACTGCGTGCTGCAGTATTTCTTTATATGGTTCACATGACCACACAGACCCAATTCTCTCACATGTGGGCCCTACCAGCTTTCTCCTGCTTGATTTGAAGCTGCTAGAATTTATGAGTATATTTTATGTCAAATATATTGGCTCGTAAGATGTATATATATAAGACTGAAACAGTCAAAGGGTTAAAGAAGGCACCTTCTTCCCTCTCTCTTCCACCTCCTCTGAAGCAATTTCCTCAGCTGGTGTACGTAAGAACATACAAAAGCAGGAACACTGCAGCAGGCCTGTTGGCCCATACTAGGGAGGTTCTTCACAAACCCCCCACTAAAATATTTGCCCCAAATAAATTTTCAATGCTCCCCAAGCAATAAGCGAGTCCCCCTCAAATCAAATCGAGTGTGGGGAAAATACCATGGCTGGTTTGATGGTGAAGTACCCTGGTAGTGTAAAGTGGGAAGTACCCTGGTGGTTTGTGTAGGGAAGTACCCTGGCTGGTGTGTGTGGGGAAGTACCCTGGCTGGTTTGTGTGGGGAAGTACCCTGGCTGGTTTGTGTAGGGAAGTACCCTGGCTGGTGTGTGTGGGGAAGTACCCTGGCTGGTTTGTGTAGGGAAGTACCCTGGCTGGTGTGTGTGGGGAAGTACCCTGGCTGGTTTGTGTGGGGAAGTACCCTGGCTGGTTTTGTGTGGGAAGTACCCTGGCTGGTTTGTTTTAGGGAAATACCCTGGCTGGTGTGTGTGGGGAAGTACCCTGGCTGGTTTGTGTGGGGAAGTACCCTGGCTGGTTTGTGTGGGGAGTACCCTGGCTGGTTTGTGTGAGGAAATGCCCTGGATGGGTGTGTGGGGGAAATACCCTGGCTGGTTTGTGTGGGAAGTACCCTGGCTGTGTAGTGGGAAAGTACCCTGGCTGGTTTGTGTTTAGGAAGTACCCTGGCTGGTGTATGTGAGGAAGTGCCCTGGCTGTTGTGGGGAAGTACCCTGGCTGGTGCATGGGGAAGTATTCTTGCTGGTTTTGTGTAGGAAGTAACCTGGCTGGGTTTGTGTGGGGAAGTTCTCTATCTGGTGTGAGTTGAAGTAAACCCCGGCTGATTTGTGTGGGGAAAATACCCTGGATGGTTTGTGTCGGGAAGTACCCTGGCTGGTGTGAGGGGGAAATGCCCTGGCCTGTTTTGGGGGAAAGCACCCTGGGTTTGGTTTGTGTGGGGAAGTAACCCTGGCTGGTGTGTGTGGGGAAGTACTCTGGCTGGTTTGGGGGGGAAGTACTCTGCTGGTTTTGTGGGGAAGTACCCCCGGCTGGTGTGTGGTGAGTACCCTGGCTGGTGGTGGGGGAAGTACCCTGGGTGATTTGTGTGGGAAAGCCACCCTGGCTGGTTTGTGTGAGGAAGTACCCTGGCTGGTGTGAGGGGAAGTACCCTGGCTGGTGTGAGGGGAAGTACCCTGGCTGGTGTGTGGGGGTAAGTACCCTGGCTGGTCTGTGTGGGGAAGTACCCTGGCTGGTGTGTGTGGCTAAGTACCCTGGCTAGTGTGTGAGGAAGTACCCTGGCTGATTTTTGTTGGGAAGTACCCTGGTTGGTTTGTGTGGGGAAATAACCCCGGCTGGTGTGAGGGCAAGTACCCTGGCTGTTGTGGGGAAGTACCCTGGCTGGTGTGTGGGGAAGTACCCTGGCTGTTGTGGGGAAGTACCCTGGCTGGTGTGAGGGGAAGTACCTGGGCTGTTGTGGGGAAGTACCCTCTGGTGTGTTCTTTATTCTATATGTTTCCACCTTTACAAGGGCGGCACTAGGCTTTCTTTTGGCCCATGGTGGCTTATATGAAGTTGCAAGCACAAAAACAATGAATTATTATGAAATTTATGGTAGAACACGTGGGGTGTGGTCACTCACTGAGAAACAATGCCACACTGACTCTGAATGGGGTGTGTTTGGGGGGGGGGTTTGACTGCAGCTGCTGTGAGCTCTCCATACGACTGCCGAATTCAGAGGCAAAATCATGAAAATTGAGACTATATTTTATGAAAAAAGTTTTCAAATAACGAAATTTACGAAATTGAAAACTCACGAAATTTGAGGGGCCACTGTATTTAGAGAAGTATATTTGTTTTAACTGGTTTTACATATGTTTATGATATAGAGAATATGCATGGATAGTTTTACATTACAGTGGTACCTTTTTTGATGCCTCAACTTAAAGAGTTTTCTGATTTTTGAGCCATTTCTCCGTCGATTTATGCTTTATTGTGACCAAAATCTAGTTATGAGCGAGCTTCAGATACGCCAAACACTCGCAGAGATTACCCGGGAAAAAATAAAAAACCTCGATAACAACCAATGTTAACATCCTTTCAAATTTGATACCCTGGGTAAAAGGGATTTCCCGCCAGAAGTTCTTAACATATGCCCTAAATATAGAAAACAATTCTGAACATGTGTAAAACATGTTTGACAGCAGGGGAGCAGCTTGGCTAGATCACTACACATGGCTTCATAGTCATACAAGGAGAATCGTGAACAGGAGGGAGAAAAGGTAATTATCCCTAACCATGAGTGATGTGGTCAGTCCCCATCAACTTGAAAGAAAACAGCATATGTAAGAGAAAGCTTATAACTGTAGGCGAGAGGTGCACAGAAAGTAGTGGTGTCCAAATTTGTCAATGTGGAAACAGATTGTGCCCAAATGGTTAGGCAAGTAAAATTCCCAGTTATAAGAACAAAAATTGTGGGGTCTGACAGGATTGTAGATGAATGTTATTACACCAGGAGTCCAAATGGCCTGTTATCCTGGGTGCAAAGAGAGCAAAATAAACACAACAGAAAAACTTTTGACTAATTTAGAGCAGAAGTATGTACACTATAAACACTATGTACAGCAATAGGCATTAGTGCACTCCACGGTAAGCAAGGCAGCACAGAAGCCATTAGAGAGCAGACTGTGCTTCAACCAGCTCTAGAATGGGAATGACAAGGGCAGAAAAGGAGAGTGGTACCGACATAACCTCTGCAATTGCCAAAACCATCTTCTCATTGGCTGGAACCTGGGTACTGGTTGAACGACGGGGCCCCATCGTCAACCCTCAGTCCCCTGATTCACTGGCTGGGGGAGATAGCCGTAATTGAGGGGTGTACATGTGCCGAAAAAAGGTTATGCACTCTTTGCATGCCAAAATGGTTCAGAGAACCGACCCTTGTGCACGACCTAACCCTTGGGCTTTGACCTGCTTCCACATTGAAAAAAATGTGACACCACCTATGTCTGCTGCACCTCTCCTGCCTACGGTATATAAGCTACTTCACACATATGCTGTATTCTATTCAAGATTGATGGACTGACCACACCGACTCAAGGGTGAGGGACTGATTACCTCATTCTCCTCCTGTTCTTCCGATTCTCCTTTGTATAAACTGATGAAGCCACTGTGTGGTGAAACGTTTCCTCAATAAAGATACCCAAGAGTTGCACATGTGTCTAATTTATCAACGTGTCGGTTCTCTGAACCCTTCATCTACAAACCTGTCAGACACTGCAACTTCTTGGAATCTTAATACTTGGGAATTTTTTCACTTGGGCCCAACCCTAGGGCATGACCTCCTTCCACAATGAACAAAAGTGACACCACCCATGTCTGCTGCACCTCTCCTGCCTACGGTTTTATAAGCTACTTTTCGTGCATATGCTGTATTCTATTCAAGATTGATGGACTGACCCACATCAACCAAGGTTTTAGGGACTGATTACCTTATTCTCAGCCTGTTCTTCACGATTTCCTTTGTATGGACTGATTTAGCCACTGTGTGGTGAAATGTTTTTCCCCAATAGAGATACCCAAGAGTTGCACATGTGTCTAATTTATCATGAGTGAGAGGGGTTGGATTTAAGTGGGACTTGCACATGGTAAATAGAATTATCAAAGCTTATTGCTTGGGGGAGCATTTATTCTGTTTAATGGGTTGGATTTGTGAAGGACCTGCCAAGTACATGTATAGGCCAACAGGTCTATTGCAGTGTTCCTCCTCTCTTATGTTCATATGTTCTTATAACCATACTAGACAGACTGTTCCACTCATCAGTCTAAGAACATAAGAAAGGAGAAACACTGCAGCAGGCCTGTTGGCCTATAATAGGCAGGTCCTTCAGAAATCCAACCAACTAACAGAATAAACGCTACCCAAATCAAATCCGCTACCCACTCAGATCCTACCCCTCTCACTCATGTATTTATCCAACCTAATTTTGAAGAACATTATGATTGGCAACTGAGACCATTTCTTCATATCTACTGAGTTTTGTAAGGAATTATGCCTCTATCAATGCTGGTCATCAGCTTCAAAGTTCTCTACATAAATATGATTTGGCGGCTGGGAATTCATGAATGTTTGAAGACAGCGAAAGTGGAAAATGCATATGTTGAGGGAGACCTCTATTTGGAAAAAAAAAAAAATAAATAGAGGGCAATTTCCCGTGTGTAATGAGACCAAAAAAAGATGTTCAGGTCAGTACTTACTGAGATATAAAGCAATGAAGCTGGCACTGGATGCTCACCTAACAGCAACATGGAGTCTTGGCACTTGGAGAAATGTTGCCAATATACCTTTTTTCCTTTTTTTTTATGTAATTTTTATGTTCTCATCATTACAATTTGTAGCAGTTGTTGTGATTTTTTAGCCACTGTTTGTTCTGACACTTAACCCTTTGAGGGTCGACAGGCCCTCTCCGAAACTCGTTCTCAGGGTCGGCCAAATTTCAAAAAAAAAAAATTATTTTTTCTTATGAAAAAATAGAGTTTTTTTTCTAAACATTATAGGATAAACAAAAAAAATTTACCATCAATACTTACGGAGATATGGATGCATGAAGTTTGCAGAAAATGAGCCGCGTATGGCAACAGCGGCGACTGCCGCTCACCCGGTAAACTTTAGTTTACTTGTATTTGAAGGTTTGTTGTTTTTTTCACTATTTTATTTTTTCACATAACTTATGTGGCCTGTGAGACCAAAGTAAGGTGCAATGTACATATATACACTCGTTGTATACAACACAATAAGCACACAAACATAATTATCAATATATTGTTTACAAAACTTGTTTACAAAAACAAACAATACAAAACATTGTTTATTATTATTGTTCTATAATATATATACCAATATACAGTCACTGAACATATTCCTATTAGTTCTGCAGCTTGTGGAACTCTGAAACATGGTGTCATACACAATGGTGTTTTATCTTTCTCCCTCATTCTATCTCTTTCAATCTGTCTCTCTCTTTCTATCTGTCTATCTATCTCTGTCTCACAGGTACACATAAATACAAGTATACATAGTATAAATTACCTAGGATAACCCAAGAAATCCAGACAAAGTGCTATAGTCTGCTTGAAGATGTGAGTAAAAATGATGACACAGTCTTGTGGCTCTCTGAGACAGAGAGCTAGACGGATAGACAGATAGACAGGGAGCTTGACAGACAGACAAATAGACAGACAGAAATGTTAGTGTACCAGTACCAGTGTACTAGTGTTCCACCCTCCTCCTCCTCTTCTTCCTCTTCCTCCTCTTCCCCCTACTCTTCCTCATACTCTTCCTCTTCCTCCTACTCTTCCTCTTCCTCCTCCTCCTCTTCCTCCTCCTCCTCTTCTTCCTCTTCCTCCTACTCTTCCTCCTCCTCCTCTTCTTCCTCTTCCTCCTCTTCCCCCTAATCTTCCTCGTACTATTCCTCTTCCTCCTCCTCTTCCTCTTATTCCTCTTCCTCCTACTCTTCCTCTTCCTTCTCCTCCTCTTCCTCCTCCTCCTCTTCCTCCTCCTCCTCTTCTTCCTCTTCCCCCTACTCCTTCTCCTCCTTGTCCATAGTGTAAATTACAAGGAGTCCGCAGCTGTCAAAGTGACATATTAGCTCATTACTCTTTCCCCCTCGGCCTGTCAAAACAATGGGGTCGGATGCTGCTTCCCCTCCTCCATTCTATCTAATTATCTTTCTCCCTCATTCTATCTGTCTGTCTATCTCTGTCTCACAGGTACACATAAATACAAGAATACATGGTATAAATTACCTAGGATAACCCAAGAAACCCAGACAAAGTGCTATACTCTGCTTGAAGATGTGAGTAAAAGTGATGACGCAGTCTTGTGGCTCTCTGAGACAGAGAGCTAGATGGATAGACAGGGAGCTTGACAGACAGGCAAATAGACAGACAGAAATGTTAGTATACCAGCAAAAACAAAGGGAGGGCGATGTTCATCTCATCTTTTGGCATCAGCTCTACCCTCATTTACCCTCATCAAACGTCAGCACTTATCAGATGTTATCTCCCCTTATCTTGTTACTGTCATGGGTGAACATTTATTATTACATATTATTATTATTACCTATTATTATTATTATGTATTATTATTATTATTATTATTATTATTATTATTATTATTATTATGTATTATTATTATTATGTATTATTATTATGTATTATTGTTTTCATTACGTATTCTTCTTCTTCCTCCTCCTCCTCTTCCTCCTCCTCCTCTTCTTCCTCCTCCTCCTCCTCTTCCTCCTCCTCCTCCTCTTCTTCTTCCTCCCTCCTCCTCCTCCTCTCCTCCTCCTCCTCCTCTGCCTCCTCCTCCTCTTGCCTCCTCCTCCTCTTGCCTCCTCCTCCTCTTGCCTCCTCCTCCTCTGCCTCCTCCTCCTCCTCCTCCTCCATTCTTGGAACAAGTTTGAAGATCTTGTAGTTCATAATCACTATCATTATCATCACCAATGCTCACATCTGAGTCTGGGATTTTGGGAAATAGGAGTTTCCTCTTTGATTCTGGTACAACTGAACGATGGCCCAGCACCAGAGGTGGAAGGCTGTGGGTTGTCTGGGTTTTCCTCACTGTTACCCATATTATGGTCATTAGTTTCGGTCAAAACCTCACCAGAACCTTGAAACTCATCTTCACTGTCACTTCCATCTGTATTAGAACTGTCACTGGGGAACAAAAGTGTCCCAATTCGCCGAGGAGTGAGGAACTTCTTACCACAGGGCACGGTGGAAATTGTGTACTATGATGGCATTCCCACAATGCACCACTGGGTCCCAGATTTTTTTCCTACTGCGCACACCCACCACACAGACCCATTCTCTCACATCTAGGCTTATCAGCCTTTTCCTGTGAGATTTGAGGCCGCTAGAATTTATGCGTACTAGTACGACAAAAACCCCTACGCGTAAGACGTACTAGTACGACGAAAACCCTCAAAGGGTTAATTAGGTACTGAAATAGTACTCAAATAGTCGTAAACACACTGACAGGTGAACATTTTCACTTTCCTTGGTTACATACTCTTGTCTAGAAATACAACATCTCCTCACTTAATGACAGAATTACATTCCTAAGACCACGTCGTTAAACGAATTTGTCGCTAAGTGAGAGGCACACTATAATGGTAGTGAGTTTGTGTCAACCATATTTGATATTGTTTTAATGTCACTTTTGCACCATGTATAACATTTCTAGTATATTTTTAAATATTTATACAGTAGTGTACTGTATATTGAAATAAGCAGAATAGAGGAAATCAGCTATAATATACATTATTTAGGTATGAATACTGGTCAGAGAGCCCATCATAAGTCTGAGATGTTGGTAAACGAGTATGTCACTAAGTGAGGAGAGGCTGTATAGTGTAAACTACTGTATAAACATTTAAAAATATGTATACAGTAGGGCCCCACTTATACGGCTGGTTAGGTTCCAGGCTACCGCCGTAAAGCGGAAACCGCCGTAAAGTGGAACACCCTTTTTTTCCACTTACAAATGCATACAAACACTAGATAACAAGTTTACACTAACATATATTAAGTTAGCAATAGAACCAGGCATCAAAAAACAATAAAAAAGTACAATACACACATAGTGCACTCATTACTTACCTTAAAATATTTATAGTCTTAATCTAGGGTGAGACAAGTAGTATTTATTGTAAGAAAAAAAAGTGGGTATTAGTAGCACCGGGTCCCATCACCCCCACCCCACCCACACATAAAAATTCTATATTTTAAACACCCCCCCCGAAAAATGTATTACAGTTCACTCATTACTTACCTTAGGGTCGGGAGTAAGTAAATGAGATAAAACGAATAAATAAGAGGAAAAAATGAGGCATGAGAGGGGGACAGCGCAAGTTATGTAAACAAACCGGGCGAAGGTAAGTTTTGAAAAACATGACACGTCGGGTTTTTGTACAAGTTACATTGTGTCGGTTTGTCTCTACATTGATACTAGAAAAATAAAGAAGAACACCCCATTGTCATGTAAAACATTTGAAAAGAAATGATGCTCTGGGGGAAGGCAATGAAAAAGTCACTCGATTTTTTTGGGTTATCCTAGGTTCTCTACACTATGTTGTTTTTGATAATCATGTAACTGTATTTGTGAAATACCGAATAACTTACATACTATGAAAGGAAAAATTTTTTCTACAGTTACCCCCAGTAAACTTTTTTCTCTTAGTTAATTGAGAAAATTTTATTCTTGGCGTCACTAGTACAAGTTATCTGGCTACCACATTCAAAAAATGTTTATTTATTCTCTGTAGGGTGTATTTATCATTTTTATGTTAGTATCGTGCTTATTATATAATTTTAAAAAAAAAATTTCATGGATGGTTTAATAAAAAATTGTATTTTAAAACGTAATAACAACATTTAATGAGACCGGTGATTTATTATTATTATGATTTCTAATATGGCGCACTTGTGCAAGTTGCCCTGCTCCCAAATCTCATATTTATGTTTTTTTATTCTATTGGGGGGTGTATTTATCATTTTTTTATGTTATGTATCGTGTTTATTATAAAATTTTTGAAAAAATATCATAGATGGTTTAAAATGAAAATGTGTATTTAACGTAATATACGACTTTTAAATGGACTCGAGATTATTATTATCTTTAACTAATATGAGTTGGAGACAAAGACACCTTACGATTTTAATGTTACCTCACGCCAGCACAGTATGTAAGTTTATTTAAGTACAGGTATACATAAGTATAATTATCAGAGTATATATAAAATATGAAATAAATTTTAAAAAATTTGAAATTTTTGGGGTTTCCCGACAAAATGGAGAGACTTAGGCTTACTGACTCACAAAGAAGTAAACAAACAGGGGGGGGGCGGGTGACCTATTAGAAAGTGGTGGGGGGGGCCGTTAGTGAGTTTTGGTCATAATTGAAATAACCCTATCAGCGAACGCGTAAAGTAAAACCCCTAAAGCGGGCCCCCGCGTACTAGAAATTTTAAATGGGAAAAAAGGGACATTAAAGCAGTATCAAAGATTTCTGACATAAACCACCAATTTCAGTATGCTCCCTTTTTTAGCGATGAATTCGTTTATCGACATGGTATTGGAAAAGGGCTCCGTCATTAAGTGAAGAAAAACTGTATATCTAAGTGTTTTTAAGGTCGCAGCATTTTTTAAACACGGTGAATATCATAAAGGTATATGATACCGACAGATTGGGAAATAAACAGATAGGGAAAATCATCTTCACATCTCTACGCTCCTGCCTACTTTCTGTACTCGACTAAAGAAGCCTCTGTGTCGGCAAAACATTTCCTAATAAAGATGCAATGTTGCCTATGTGTCTTGTTTAAAACCTGCGTATTAAAACCCATTTTGATATCATTTGCAGACACACAACACAATGGATCTTGGTACAAAAGAATAAACATTTTTGGGAAAACTTTTTGAAGTGAGAATCATTGGTCTGAAAAGGGCGTGCCCTCTCAGGATTAAAAATTTTTGCTTCTACCACTTACATCTGCCCTTCCCAAACAACGTAAAGGGGGCCCTGAGGAAGATCCATCGTATAGCTAAAAATAAATGCTCGGCCAAACGATGAAAAATTTGGGTTAAGAAATTCATCCCGAATAGTCCCCATGGCCGGGGCACCCCCGCATCCCCCCGCAATAGTCAGCCAGTGTCCCATTTTACAAGCAAGGGATGGTTCCACACAACATGCAATACATTTTGTATTAATCCATTTTTTTTTTTGTGCTTGTAACTGCTAAATAAGCAGGATTGGCTAAAAGAAAGCTTCAAGTGAAAACCTGTGGTAAAAAGGGGGAAAAATACAGCAATTTGAAAGAAAGAGTAAGCAAAGTACAAAAGTGGGGTGAGGCCTCCAACTGGCCTGGTTGTAAAACAAACCCCCAATCAACCTTTGCACTCTTTGGCCAACAAAAAGGAGTCAAGGAAGCTGTTGTTGCAAAAGGTGAAGTATGCTTACAAAACAGAGAGAGCATATGCTTAAGATGTGGAGAGATGTTTTTGGTGTTGAAAAAGACAAAAATTATCAGGAGATAGTTTTTCCCCAGTCAATCATATGTGCAAGGCAGGCAGTGCTTATGATTAATTTAAAAAAATTGCCTAAACTAGTGTTGTTTTAGTGAATTTTGGGGGCCAAAAAGGTTTTATTTGCCCCCCCAATTGAAGGTCCCCTGGTATTGCAAAATTTAAAAAAAAAATTATTTTTTCTTAATAAAATGATAAAAAATTTTTTTCCGATTGTAATGACACCAAAAACACAAAATTTTGATGGAAAACTGATGGAATTCGCTCTCACGAAGTAGCGACCTGGTGATTTTTAAAAAACATGATTTCACCATTTTCCCCCCTTTTTTGGTAATTTCATTTTTCCGTCGCCCAAATTTCATACTATTTCTTTAAAATCTTTTTTTTCTATCGTTTAAATACCAAAACATGGTCAGAATAAATTTGGCCCAATTTCAGAAAAAAAAAAAATATGCAATTTTTTTAATAGTCCAGAATAACAATGCAGACATTCGCTCAAAATTAAACATTTTTTTTTGGTTCTTAGTAGTTCCAAGTCCCTCTTGCTTTCTTTTTTTTAATTTTTTTTCAACAAAAAATGAAAGATTTACTGTTATCAGATTATGAATACTGTAAAATTGTAAAAAAAACTCAACACATTTATGATGCATTTTTGAAAGGTAGTTGGATTTTTTTAAAAAATGATATCATTTGTTTTTCTTTTTAACATCGGGAAAAAACAAAAATTCCCTACTTTTTGCTCCCTTTCCAGGTTCTTATTAGAGTAAAAACAATCAAAAACCTCAATTCTCTAATATGTTTTCCATTCTATCAAAAGAGACCAAGAAAACGATAATATAACCAAACTACTATACAAAAATAGACCCCCAAATTTTGGGATTTTAATTAAAAAAACGGTCGGAGTTTTTTTTTTCATTATGCCTGCATGCCCAGGATTTTTTTTTTGTGGTGACACTGACCACACAGACCCATTTTTCCCCATGGTCCCACCAGGGGGTTTTTCCCGTTGATTTTTAAACCCCTAGAATTTATGAGAGTTATAACTCAAAAACGGTACCTGTAAGCGTTTTATACGCCCCCCACAGTCAAAGGGTAAAAATCAAGTTGCTAAAAGTGTGATAAGGCATGGGGGGCTGCCCGTTCTGACAAAAAAAGCAGTGAAAATAGTCAGGACTTTAACCATAAACGGCCAAAAATAACTAAAATTTCAGTTACTACCCCCGTCCATGAAAAAGAAAAATTTTTCTTTTTTTATAAAATAAAATAACATTTTTTAAGAGTTATAGGAAAAAATTTTTTTTTTTGTCAGTATTTACCCCGATTGGGGCCAAGTTGGATTTTGGGAATTACCTGTTGGGGAACATGGAGTCTGCCACTTGCAGAAGTGTTGAGATATACCTTTTTTTTTGTTTTATATTTTTTTATTAATTTTTATGTTCGATAATTTAATTTTTAGTAGTTCTTGTTATTTATGCCAATCTTTTTTCGACATTAATAGTACTGAAATTTTCTACTTGTCAGGGGGAATTTAACCTGCCTTGATTTTTTACTTTGTATAGGAATATATACAAAGTATTTAAGGTCTCAGCAATGTTTTAGATACAGGTGCATAGAAGAAGAAGAAGAAGGAAGAAGGAAGAAGACTGGAGAAGAAGGAAGAAGAAGGGAGAAGAAGAAGGAAGAAGACTGGAGAAGAAGGAAGAAGAAGGGAGAAGAAGAAAGAAGAAGGAAGAAGACTGGAGAAGAAGGGAGAAGAAGGAAGAAGAAGAAAGAAGAAGAAGAAGTAGAAGTTCCCTTGAAGCATGATGTCAGCAACAAGCATCCGGGATGGCAGTGATAAGAGTTTGATAAGGAATGACATTTGATGAGCATCAGCATTTCTGTCTCTGCTTATCTGTCTCTCTATCTGCTTGTCTCTCTCTCTGTCTCTCTGCTTGTCTCTCTGTCTCAGAGAGAGCCACTGTGAATCAACAGGTATTAGTATGCATTATATCTACAAGCACAGTATAGCACTTCAGATTTTTTAGGTTATCCCAAGTAATTTACACTTTCTATAATTGTATTTATATGTACCTGTGAGACAGAGATAAGAAATAGCCAGAGACAGACAGAGGAGATAGACAGGCAGAGACAGATAGCCAGAGACAGAGACAGATAGACAGAGACAGGTGGACAGAGACAGGTAGACAGAGACAGGCTGAGACAGATAGACACAGATAGACAGAGACAAATAGACAGTGACAGATACAGAGACAGATAGACAGGCACTAAATTTGAGGTCAACATCACTTTCCTCTTAAAAGGGGAGTGTTAATATGACATTACATCAGTGAACTCTTGGTGTTTGCCTCACTGCTGGTGCTACCACAATGTACTAAGTGGTCCCAGATTTTTTTAATTTGGTGCACACCGAGTGTTCAGACCCATTCTATGCTGACCAGGCATCTCAGGGCATTCATGCCAAATTTGGAGGCAGGAAAAATAAAGCTTATATATATATGTGTTTAGGGAGCTAGTGGTAAGAACGTATATATACATTTGGATCGTTTACGGGTTAAGGGGTACATAGAGGCTGAAAAAATAAAACACCAACAAGTGTTCAATTGTGGTGAAACAGGCCTGTTTTGGAAGAAAATGCCAAATAGGACCTACATTATTCAGGAGGAAAAGGCACTCCGAGGACACAAACCTATGAAAGACAGGCTAACTCTTATGTTTTGTAGTAATGCTAGTGGGGATTGCAAAGTGAAGCCTTTACTCATGTATCACTCTGAAACTCCAAGAGAATTCAAGAAAAACAGTGTCATCAAGGCTAATTTGTGTGTGATGTGGAAGGCAAACAGTAAGACATGGGTCACTAGGGACATTTTCCTCATGGTTCTATCATGTGTTTGGCCGCACTGTGAAAAAATATGTCCTGGAAAATAAATTGGACCTCAAGTGCCACCTGGTATTAGACAATGCTCCTGCTCATCCTCCAGACTTGCAAGAGTGAATTGTGGGGGAGTTGAGTTTCATACAAGTCAGGTTTATGCCTCCTAACACCACTCCTCTCCTCCAGCCCATGGACCAGCAGGTCATTTAAAATTTCAAAAAACTGTACACCAAAGCAGTGTTTCAAAAGTGCTTTGAAGTGGCCTCAGACACTGAATTGACCCTAAGAGAGTTTTGGAAAGATCACTTCAGTATCCTCAGTTGCATAAACCTTATAGGTAAGGCTTGGGAGGGAGTGACTTGCAGGACTTTAAACTCTGCTTGGAGGAAATTGTGGCCACAATGTGTACAAGAGAGGGATTTTGAAGGGTTTGGGGCTAACCCTGAGGAGCCTATACCAGTTGTGGAATCTACTGTGTCATTGGGGAAGTCAATGGGGTTGGGGGTTAGTTGCGAGGATGTGGAAGAGTTGGTGGAGAACGATGATGAAGAGCTAACCACTGATGAGCTGCTAGAGCATCTGCAACAGCAAGAGACCACAGCTGAGGAAATTGTTTCAGAGGAGGGGAGAGAGAGATAGAGGAAGTTGCCTTCTTCAATGATTAAGGACATTTGTACAATGTGGACAAAGGTGCAAGCCTTTATGGATGAACATCACCCCAACACAGCTGTTGCAAGCCATGCTGGTGACTTTTACAATGACAATGTTGTGTCCCAATTTAGGAAAATCTTAAAGGAATGCCAGAAACAGAGCACTATGGACAGATTTTTGGTGCGACTGAGGTCCAGTAATTGTCAAGTTGTTCCCAGTAGTCTTAAAAAAAAAAAAGAAGGGAAGTAACCCCATAAAAGGACTTGCTACCTAAAGTCCTTATGGAAGGGGATTCCCCTTCCAACAATAATACACCTCCATCATCTCCCCTCCTCCCAGCTCATCACTCATCAATAAATCTTCAGTAAAGGTAAGGGTCATTTATTCTTCATCTATTTATTCTTCATGTCTCATTGTTTCTGTGTTGGAAAATGTATATTTCATTTGAAAAAAAAATTCTTCTAATACGTACTTTCGGGAGTCTGGAACAGATTAATTGGATTTCTATTATTTCTTGTGGGGAAAATTAATTTGGCTAACAATAAAATCAGTTAAGGACAAGCTCTCTGGAATGGAATAATATTGTAACCTGAGGATCCACTGTATATATGTCTCGGCGCTGTTGCTTGATACCTTTGATATACCTTTGAAAAGTTTCAAGAGTTTATCTACTCACTGAGCCCAGCCATGGGTCAGGGTCATCTGGTACTTTCCTGGTCAACCAGGCTGTTGCTGCTGGAGGTCCACTGCCCCACATATCCACCACACTCTGGTTGACCTGGCACCTGGCGAAGATAATTCTCCAGTTTCCTCTTGAAGGCTTCTACACTTGATCTCCACATTGTTCAAGAGTATGGAACAGATCTCTTCTCAAGGCTGAGGAACTGACAACCTCAAATCTCCAACTTCAAGGGTGATGGACTGATTACATCGTCTTCACATCTCTACTGCTCCTGCCTACTTTCTGTACTCGACTGAAGAAGCCTACTGTATAGGCAAAACATTTCAGAGTAACCCTTTCAGGGTTGATGCCGTACTAGTACGCATAAATCTTAGCGAATTCAAATCTAACGAGAGAAAGCTGGTAGGCCTACATATGAAAGAATGGGTCTATGTGGTAAGTGTGTGCAGTATAAAAAAAATCCTAAAGCACACAGTGCATAATGAGAATAAAAAAACTCCAACAGTGTTTTTGGTTTAAAACAGCGACTTTACAGTGTATTTTCATATGCTACATATGGTTGTATTCTAGTTTTCCTGGTCTCATTTCATAGAATGAAAGACATATTACAGAAACACAGATGATTTTGATTAGTTTCACAAAGAAAAAGACCTTGAAATTGAGCTCAAAGTAGCAGAAATGTTAGATTTTTGCAAAAGTTCAAAAGTAAACAAATCATGCCATGGTGAGTCTAATATTCTTTCAAAAGTGTGCTGATATTATTTATACCATTTTTACAAAATGCAAGAGGGGCCTGGAGACATAACTAATGATCAGAGGAAATGTTATTTTAGTGCCAGGAATGTCTGTCTTGTTTATTCTGGACCCTATTTGGAAATTGGCATCTTTTGAAATTTGTGTGAAATTGGCAAAATTGCCAATTTCTGACCACTTTATTGGATAGTTGAAATCACTAAACAGGAGGTTTCTTGTTCTCATTCAATAGAAAAAATGGAGTCCTAGTGAAATAGTTATGATTTTTGTTGACTGGTACATTGGAATTGGATGAAAATAGGGCTCAAAGTGGGCGAAATCACCAATGCGTAAACATCGTCGAGACCGCTAACTTCGCTAGAGCATAACTCTGTAGGTTTTCCATCAAATTTCTTACTTTTAGTGCCATTATGACCGGGAAAACATTCTCTATCATTTCACAAGAAAAAATATTTTTTTTTTTTTTTTTAAATTTCCAACCCTGAGAAGAAGTTTAGGAGAGGGTCTGCCAACCCTGAAAAGGTTAAATATGTCTAGTTGTTGCCTATGTGCCTTGCTTAACAATGTTTTAGACATGAAGTGCAGTGGTCACTCAATAATCGTTGGGCTCGATAGTCGTAATTTTCGGAAATCATCCCATTATTTTTGTCCAAACATTGGCTTGCAAATGGTCGGTTGACTCACTAATCATCGTTCATCCTGGATGCACACTTATGGCTCTGAGCCACCTCAGCCTGCCTTCCCAGCCAGTGTGCCATTGTTTACCAGTGACCGACGGTCCCCTCACTTGTTCATACGAAATATTTCATAATATTCCATTCATTTTAGTGCTTGCAAGTGCTAAATAAGCTACCATGGCTCCAAAGAAAGCTCCTAGTGCCAAGCCTTTGGTAAAGAAGATGAGAAATACTATTGAATTTATCCAACTTAAAACCATTGCTGCGGTCCTGACTAGGCTGACATTGTCAGCACACTATTTACATTCCCCTTTATTTATTCCCTGTATTCCACTTATACACCTCATATCATATCCCCCTAATTCTACGTCTTTCTAGAGTGTGCAGCCTTTCAGGGCCCTTAGTCTCGTGCATCTTAGGGAGGTTTTGATAAATGGGTTCATCTTTGTCATCCTCCTTTGTACATTTTTCCAGAGGAATTTATAGCCAGTCTGTAATACGGTGACAAAACTGTGCAGCATATTCTAAAGAGGTCATAACCAAGGATGTATAGAGTTGAAGGAACAACCTGAGGACTCCTATTATTTATGCTTCTGATATGAAGCCAAGGATTCTATTAGCTTTATTAGCGTACACTTATGCACTGTTGTCTTGGGTTCAGATTACTGCTAACAGAACTCCTTTATCTTTTTCGCAATCCGTAAATATTAAGATCTACATTATTTAGTTTATTATGTGGCATGGTTATTGTCCTGTCAAACATTTAGAACTTTGCCATTTGTCTTATTAAACTGCATCTGCCACTTCTCCGACACTGCATCAGTCTATTAAAAATCTTCCTGGAGTGCTCGAATGTCCTCGTCAGAATGATTCGACGGCCTATTTTGGTGGTCATCGGCAAACTTGCGATGTCGCTCTTTATGCCCTCATCTTTGTGTTTTATGTAGATTGTGAACAGCAGGGGGCCCAAC
The DNA here is from genome assembly GCF_026875155.1 of Cherax quadricarinatus. Taxonomy (NCBI): domain Eukaryota; kingdom Metazoa; phylum Arthropoda; class Malacostraca; order Decapoda; family Parastacidae; genus Cherax; species Cherax quadricarinatus. Next base: position 28,913,906 of record NC_069452.1, read on the forward strand.
ACTGACCCCAGTGGAAAACACAGCTAGTGACACTTTCCCACTCTGATTTCTCCCCATTTTTTGCAACTCTCTGCTGCCTATTTTGTCAACCATGCCTCCTATCCAATGGGAAAAAATTTCTCCTCCTAAACAGTTCCATGTGCTTAAAATTTTCCTCTATAGTCTCTGATGTGGGACCTGTCAAAAGCCTTATGAATGTCCATATACACAATATTCATATTTATTACCATGATCTACTCCTCATAATACCTTAGTGAAAAAAGTAATAAATCGTAAGGCAGGAACGCCCCTTTGTTAAAACCATGCTTGAGATTCGTTGATTAATTATGCTTTCAAGGTGGTACGAACTGCCTCGGCATTATTGATTCCATAAATTTTCCCACTATTGTCGGTTAGCTTATTGGTCTCTTTAGTTCGAAGCGAAGGACCTGTCACCTGTTTTGAAAAATAGGTATCACATTTGCCATTTTCCACTTATATGGCACCATGCAGTTTGTAGTGATATGTGAAAAGATTGCCAAGGTGTTGGGCTAAGCTCCTCTTTACTTTCCTTTGAAACCCTTGCATACAGTTCATCAGGGCATGGGGTTTTGTTTAGGTTTTAATTTTCTATTGCCTAAGGACCATTGTCACTTGTGACCCTAATAGTTGCACAGTTTATTATCGTCCTGTTCTACATAATTTATCATTACTGGATATCGCTGGTATCCTCTGTGTAAAACTGAGAGGAAGTATGTGTAAAAATTCTACACATTTACCTTATCAGTGTCAGTGAGCTGAACCGAGAACTTTTGAGTGGGCCTATCTTGTCCTGTTCTTACTTCTGTATACCTGAAAGAATCCTTTTGGGGTTAGTCTTCGATTCTCTTGCAACTTTAACTCATAATCTCTTTTGACTTTTCTCCCCATTCCCTTTTTTATTTCTCTTCTTTAACTGAATATATCGATTTATTAATTGCCCTCTCCTCGTTTGATTTGCTATATATGCCTCGCTTTTGATCCAACGGATATTTTAATCTCTTGTTCATCCATTTAGGATCATTTTTGTTGATCTGATTTTCCCTATTTGGAACATTAAATTTTTTTGACGGAGCAGCTTAGAACTATGCCCTCGGAAAGCATATATCGGCAACCATCACCACCTACCTGACCCTTAGTAGGTCATTCCAGTTCAGCCCACTAAGTTAATTTTTCAGTCCTATGAAATCAGCCAAGCGAAAGTCAGGGACGGAGACTTGATTGCCATTATCTAGGGGGAATTCCATTCGATTGTTAAAACTGTGTGATTTGTGATCACTCTCCCCAGTCATCATTAACCTCAGATTATTAATTAGTGTTTCCTAATGGCAAGAGAACCAAGTCAAGGAGGTTATTTCCCCTAGTTGGCTCTGTCACAAATGTTTTAAAAAAAAAAACAAATCCTGGATCGTATCAAAGAAAGTCACCGACTCTAAATTCTGTCTAATTGCTCCCAGTCAAATCTGTCGATAGTTGTAATCTACCATTAGCACAAACATTTCGTGGTGTAGATGGCCTACGAATTTCGTCTACCATTGAAGTTTACTGCACTCTATCAGAATTTGGGCCTGTAATCACACCCAAAATTAGTTTTTCTCGGCCTCGAGAAGAAGCTGTAACAAAACATGATTCAGTGGCTGACGATTCTAATTTAATATCTTGTCTAACTCAACAATTTAATTGGTCTCTGACATTCATCGCTACTCCACCACCTTTCCTGTTGTCCCTGTCAGTGTGAATAAATTTATAGCCATGTATGTGGACATTCAGTTGGCATCTCTCTATCTTTCAGATAGAGCCAGGTCTCTGTTATAGCTATAATATCTATGTTTCCTGCACTTGCAATTAATCTTAGCTCATCTATCTTCTTTCTAACACTTCCTGCTATTAGTATTGTAAACTCTAGGAGCTAGTCCTTGCTGCCCTCTGCTGTACCCTTTGTTTGTGACCTGTTCTATTATCTTTATTTATAAATCATGCTGACATGCCTTTTATACATTTACTGTTTCCAACCCTAGTGTTGCAACTGCTTGTTTCCCACACACACCCAATACCTCTATCTTCCATCAGTTTAAAATCATTGGCATTTCACAATGCGCCTTCTCAATCGATCGTCTGCAAGTGCTACCACCCCTGCCCAGAGAGATGTACCCCATCCCTTGCATACATTTTCATGTTTGCCATAAGAAGTTGGTTCAAGTTGTCAATGAATGGGATTGCAAAGCCTTGCTGTATCTGTTCTAGCTGGCAATTTACACCAATTGCCCTAGACAATCATTCATTTCCTACTCCATTCTAGGCAAGATGCTACATTGATGGTTCCCTCCCCTTAGACTTAATGAAATCTATAGCTGACCTGTACTTATCTAGCAGCTCTTCTGTCCTACCTTCCCAATATCATTTCACCAGCACTGAGACAGTTAATGGGCTTGTTCCATTACATGGACAGGGATATTATCCGACTGTTGACAATGTCCAACACCAGATCCAGGGAAGCACCAACTCATCTCTATTTTTTATTCCTATTACAAAAAAGCACGGTCAACCTATCTTTACCTGAGACGTCACCTACCACAGAATGCGCCTTACCTTCATTAGCAGGGGGCAGTAGTACCCTTACCTTCACTGGACCATGAAGTTCATTATCCTGGAGAAACAGAGAAGCGATTTCCTACCTTAGGATCTTCACTCTCCACAACAATTCCTTACTTGATGCGCCTCCCATTACTGTGAACAACCGCACTTGTTAGCAGGTGCTGGACTGCACCTCCACTGCTGGTAGCCGTTTGTTGCTAACCCTCCCACCTACAGCCTCCTTCACAAGAGAGAGACAGACTGCACCTCATGCTAGAAGCCTCATTCCCCACATCTCAACCACCTCACACTCTCTCCCAGGCCCATTGACGGTGGACCTTCAGCCTTCCTAATTCTCCTCTGGAGAAGCAAGGACCCTCTCCTTCAACTCTCCACATCAGGGATTTTTAAAACTCTGGCAGAAGCAAACTTGCATTGTAACCGTCCCGGCTAATCCCCTCAAAGCAGTCAGGGTCTGTGATATGACCTCACGTACCTGTGAGACATAGATAGAAATAGCCAGAGAAGACAGAGGAGTAGGACAGCGAGACAGATAGCCAGAGACAGAGACATGATAGACAGAGACAGGTGGACAGAGACAGGCCGAGACAGAGAGACACAGATAGGACAGAGGACAAATAGACAGTGACAGATACAGAGCGATAGACAGGCACTAAATTTGAGGTCAAAACATCACTTTCCTCTTAAAAGGGGAGGTTAATATGACATTACATCAGTGAACTCTTGGTGTTCTGCCCACTGCTGTGCTACCACAATGTACTAAGTGGTCCAGACTTTTTTTAATTTGGTGCACACCGAGTGGTAAGACCATTCTATGCTGACTGGAATCTAGGGCATTGTTGCCAAATTTGGAGGCAGGAAAAATAAAGCTTAGTTATATATAATTGTTTAGGAGCTAGTGGTCAAGAACGTATATATACATCATTTGGATCGTTTAGGGTTATGGGGTACATTGAGGCTTGAAAAATAAAACACCAACAAGTGTTCAATATGTGGTGAAACAGCTGTTTTGGATGAAAATGCCAAATAGGACCTACATTATTCAGGGGAAAGCTCTCCGAGGACCAAACCTATGAAAGACAGGTAAACTCTATGTTTGGTTGTTAATGTTAGTGGGGATTGCAAAGTGAAGCCTTTACTAATGTATCACTCTGAAACTCCGAGAGAATTCAAGAAAAACAGTGTCATCAAGCTAATTCTGTGGTGTGAGTGGAAGGCAAACTGTAAGCCATGGGCTACTAGGGGGACATTTTCCTCATGTTCCAATCATGTGTTGCCGCACTGTGAAAAATATATGTCCTGGAAAAATAAAATTGGACCTCATAGTGCCACCTGGTATTAAGGACAATGCTCCTGCTCATCCTCAGACTTGCAAGAGATGAATTGTGGGGGAGTTTGAGTTTCCATAAAGTCAGGTATTATGCTTCCTAAACCACTCCTCTCTCCAGCCATGGTCCAGAGGTCATTTAAAATTTCAAAAAATGTACACCAAAGCAGTGGTTTCAAAAGTGCTTTGAAGATGGCCTCAGACACTGAATTGACCCTTAAGAGCGTTTTGGAAAGATAACTTCAGTATCCTCGATGATAAACTTATAGGTAAGGCTTGGGAGGGCGTGACTTGCAGGACTTTGAACTATGCTTGGAGGAATTGTTATGGCCACAATTGTGTACAAGAGAGGGATTTTGAAAGGGTTTGGTGGCTACCTGAGGAGCCTATACCAGTTGTGGATCTACTGTGTAATTGGTGTGAAGTCAATGGGGTTGGGGGTTAGTTGCGAGGATGTGGAAAGAGTTGTGGTGAACGATGATATCGAGCTAACACTGATGAGATGCTAGAGGCATCTGCAACAGCAAAGAGACCACAGCTGAAGGAAAATTCGTTTCAGAGAGAGGGGAAGAGAGGAGAGAGAGAGGGAGGAAGTTGCCTTTTCAATGATTAAGGACATTTGTACAATGTGGAACAAAGTGCAAGCCTTTATGGATGAACATTCACCCAAACACAAAGCTGTTGCAAGCCATGCTGGTGACTTTACAATGACAATGTTGTGTCCCAATTTAGGGAAATCTTAAAGGAATGCCAGATAACACGAGCACTATCTATGGACAGATGTTTGGTTTGTGACTGAGGTCCAGTAATTGGTTCAAGTTGTTCCCAGTAGTCTTCTTAAAAAAAAAAAGAAGGGAAGTAACCCATAAAAGGACTTGATACATAAAAGTCCTTATGGAAGGGGATTCTCCTTCCAAAATAATCTCCTCATAATCTCTCCCCTCCTCCCAGCTCATCACTATCTATAAATCTTCAGTAAAGGTAAGGTCTTGTATTCTTCATCTATTCTTCTTCATTGTCTCTTTGTTCTGTGTTGGAAAATGTATATTTCATTTGAAAAAAAATTCTTCTATTATTTCTTTGGGAGTTGGAACAGATTAAGGGGTTTCTATTATTTTTTGTGGGAAAATTATTTGGCAACAAAAAAATCGTTGGGAAAAGCTCTCTGGAAGGGAAAAATTTTTGTAACTAAAAGACCCACTGTTATTGTTCGGCGCTGTTGCTTGTACCTTTGATTCCTTTAAAAAAGTTTCAAGATTTTATTTCCACGGGCCCCCAGCTTGGGGTCAGGGTCATTGGTATTTTCCCTGGTAAAGGCTGTTGTGTGGAGGTCCACTGCCCCCTATACACACCCTGGTTGACCTGGCACCGGCAAAGATAATTCTCATTTTCCCTCTTAAAAGGTTCAAATTTTGATTCCCAATTTTTTAAAGATTGGAACAGATCTTTTAAGGGAGGAATGAAAACCTCAATTCCAACTTCAAGGGTGATGGATGATTAATGTCTTAAATCTCTTGCCCCTCCCTCTTTCTTTGCTGAAAAAGCTCTTTTAGGAAAAAATTTGGGAAAACCCCTTTCAGGTTGTCCCGTATGTAGATAAATTTGCGAATTAAAATTTAACGAAAAAAAAGCTGGTAGGCCTACTTTGAAAAAAAAGGGTCTATGTGGTAAGTGTGTCAGTATAAAAAAAATTCTAAAGACACAGTGCTAATGAGAATAAAAATCCAAAAATTTTTTGGTTTAAAACAGCGACTTTAAGTGTATTTTCTTTTGCTACTAGGTTGTTTTTGTTTTCCTGGTTATTATAGAATGAAAGAAAAATTTTCAGAAAACCAGTTTATTTTTTTTATTCCAAAGAAAAGACCTTGAAATTTAGCTCAAAGTAGCAAAATGTTAGTTTTGCAAAAAATTCAAAGTAAACAAATCATGCCCTGGTGAGTCTAATTTTTTTCAAAAAGTGTGTGTTATTTTTTATCCTTTTTTTAAAATGCAAGGGGGCTGGAGAAAAAACTAATGATCAGAGGAATGTTATTTTTTGCAGGAAAGTTGTTTGTTTATTTTTGGACCCCATTTGGAATTGGCATTTTTTGAAAATTTTTGTGTTGGCAAAATTGCCCAAATTTTGACCCCTTTATTGGTATTGAAAACCTAAACAGGAGGTTTTTGTTTTCTTAAAAAAAAAAAAATAGTCCTGTGAAATTTTTATGATTTTTGTTGACTGGTTCATTGGAATTGGATGAAAATAGGGCTCAAAGTGGGGGCGAAATCACCTGTGTAAAAATGTCGGACCCCTAACTTCGCTGGATAAAAATGTAGGTTTCCCTCAAATTTTTACTTTTAGTGCCATTTGACGGGAAAACATTCTCTTTTTCCAAGAAAAAATATTTTTTTTTTTTTTTTTAAATTTCCAAACCCCGAGAAGAAGTTTAGGAGAGGGTCTGCAAACCCCTGAAAAGGTTAAATTGTTAGTTGTTTCCTATGTGCCTTGCTTAAAAAATG
>NC_069452.1:28920844-28941290 GCF_026875155.1 Cherax quadricarinatus
ACGAGACAAAAGAGAAAAAGACAACCCAGAGGAGAAAAGGAAAGGGGAAAGGAGAAGTGGAGAAGAAAAAAAAGAAAAAGAAAAATGAGGAGTCAGGTTAAGTCACGGGTGTTCTGAAGTTTGGAGCATTTTACAATGTAGTGGGAGAGGAAGGCATCTACAGAGACGAAGCCAGGGCTAAGATTCATACAAGGAAAGTTGTGTAATTAGAGAGGATTCAACTAGAGGGCGACTGTTCGAGTTGGAAGTGGGGGAAAAACAGTTTTAGCAGAAGACCAGTCAATAGGTGGCTATGATCTCTGACGTGACAGAAAAGAGTATTGTTAGTGTCGGCAAGCCTAACACTATTTTTGTGCCCCCTAAGTCAGTCAGAAAGAGATCGCCCAGTTTCCCCGAAGTATTGAAGAGGACAGGAGGAGCAAAAAATAGAGTAGACACCAGGAACATTGTAGAGAGAGGAGAGGTATGAACGAGATTAGTAGGAAGAGTATTAGTCTGACGGAAGGAAAGCTTGATGTCTAAGGGACGGAGAAAAATTGTTGAGATTAGAAGACCGGAAATGTAGGGAAGGCAGGGGGATAGAAGAGGTTCCCAGGAGTAGAGAGTTTGGGAGAGAAGAAAATTGCATTTAGCACGTGAGAGGGCAGAGTCTATGAAATGGGAAGGGTAGCCAAGAGGGGAAACAAATTTATGAAAGAGTGGAAATTTCTGCTGGAAGGAACTGAGGATCACAGATGCGGAGGGCATGGAGAAAAAGAAGGAGATAAGAAACACTTTTCTTGACAGGGGAGGCTTTGATAGGAAAAGTAGTGAATGTACATGCCACTGTGCATAGGTTTTCGGTAAACGGAAAAGGAAAAACTGTATCTGAGCGGTGGACATGGACATAAAGGGAAAAGGAAGCAAGGAATTAGATTCCCTTTTCAGTTAAACTTAACGAAGGGGCAAGATTATTAACCTTTCAGGGTCCAAGGCCCAAATCTGGAGTCACGCACCAGTGTCCAAGAATTTTCAAAAAAAAAATTTGTTATTTTTTCTTATGAAATCTTTATGAGAATCTTTTGTGAAGGTAATAAAACAAAAAGTATGAAATTTGGTGGAAAATTGACGAAATTATGCTCTCCGGGAAATTTTTATGTGTCAGCGATATTTACGAATCGGCGATTTTGCCGACTTTGACTCCATTTTACGCCAATTACATTATTCCTGTCAACCAAATTCTTAGCTATTTCACTAGTTATTACTTCTATTCTATCGATTGAGACAAGAAATTGCCAAGTCAACTGTTTCAGCTACAAAATAAAGTGATCGGAAGAAAATGTTAAATTTGGCAATTTAAAAATAGTTCAAAATATTCCAAATTTCAAAATAGGGTCCAGACTGAAACAATGTAGGCATTCATGGATAAACTAACATTTCCTCTGTTCATTAGTTTTATGTTTGTTGAAGGCTTTACAAAGTATTAATTCCATTTTGATTTTTTTTCACATAATGAATTTTATTCCACCAAAAAATAGAAGATTTACTGTTATGCATTACTGTAATAATTGTATAAAATATCATCTCCATATTTGTGAATGTATATTAGACCACCAGCTTGATGTTGTATTAGAGTGTGAGGGTCGGTTTGTTTACTCTTGAATATGGCAAAAGTATCTTTCTGCTACGTTGAGCTCAGTGTCAAGCCATTTTCCAGTGGCTAAAACCAATCAAAAATCTCTCTATTCTGTAATATATCTTCCATTCTATCAAATGAGAACCAGAATTTCGCAAATAATCTATAAAAAACATACGAAAAATACCGCAAAGTTGCTGGTTTAATCGAAAAATCTTGATTTCATGTTTTTTTCTTATTATACACAGTGTCTGCCGGATCTGTTTTATGTGGTTTGCAACATACCACATTAGATGTATTATCTGATGATCTAGGCCATATGTACCACTCACAGTTTATCAGAGTGAGAGCTGAGCTCATGGCGTTGATCTACGGTTTGGACCTGAACGTAAAGCCGTAGATCTACAGGGACGGTCCTGGATAAGGTAGAGCTTCAAGAAAGGTTTGGAAGAGAACTGAGTTATGATGGCTACAGAGCATAGATGTCTTTCCAATAGGCAGAGCCAGAGTGAAGGTTGCCAACATCCGAGGGTAGGAAGAAGAACAGTCTCGAAGTATTCCATGTAAAGTTAGCAATGACAGGAGAGAGAGGAGAGCCATTGCGATCACCGAAGGTTGAGAAATAATATTTCCCTTGGAAGGAAAAGGAGTTAGGTCTACACAGAGGCGGATAAGATCAAGAAAGACATCAGTAGGTATAGGGAGATTAAGAAACCTTTCTTGCATTCTCTCTAAGGAAAATCAAGGACAATCATCAGAGGGACATTTGGTGAAAGAGGGAACGCAACGTCAAGACTAAGCATCTTAAGGTTGGAAGTGAGCAACCTGTTCAATGAAGTCTTGAGAGTGCGGAGGGGGCAGGAGAAAAAAGTACCATGAAAGGGAGTGAGGTTTTTGGCCAGCCAAGAAGCAAGGTGAATAAGAAGACCAGAACTCTAGAGGATATGATAGGATGAAAAGAGGAATATCAGGTTTATGAGTTTTGGGTAGGCCATGAGATATTAGGGAGGAGAAAGGCGAAAGATGACATGAAAACCGTTGAACAAGGGTCAAAATGTCAGGAGGAAGAGGTCGGAGAGAGTAGCCTTAGTTTTTTTGTTGAAAGTTCTCTTGATGCGTATCAAGGAGTGTTGGAAACGAGTAGGAGTGTAGGTACGTGGAGTCAGAGAGCAAGACCATTCAGCTTTCGGAGGTAACCTCGCGATCAAGGATAAACTACGAATTACCTTTGTCAGGAAGATAGTAGCCAATGTTAGTGTTGGAGTTAAGAGAAAGAAAGGGCAAGTTGGTAAAGGTGGGGAAGGTGGTGATTTATTTGAAAACAGACTAACAAGTGCAGGGATGGAGAGCGCCACGAAATGTAGGACAAGTCAGGAGATACGCGGGTAGCGAGATGACGAAAGGAATCAAAAGTGTTAATCAGGGAAATACCTGCACGAGGGGTTGGTGAAGTGGGCAAAGGAAAGGCTATAACAAGTAAGTTCAAGCTCCATATGAGTGAGTGTGACAGTAAGACAGATTTGTAAAACAGTCAGTTGAGGGAGAATTAGACATGGGCTAGCTGAGCTGAGACGTTGAAGTTATATTCTGTAGTTTGGATGAATGGAATTATTTTGTGCATTCGGGCGAGCTGTGTTCAAAGGCAATGGGTTATAGAGATGGTTACAGAGTCCTGTGGTAGAGCGCAAAGAGGCACGTTGAATGTTGACGGCAAGTAAAGAAGGCACTTCACCTGTGATTTAGTAGAAAGAATGAGCTGTTGAAGTAGGGAGACGGGCCAGTTTGCACCCTTCCTTTGTATTTTTGACTGGCTCGTCTCCTTATTTTCATCTTCATACACTATTACTAACTCTTCTACTTCTTCTACTACTACTACTACTGATGAAATTAAGAACATGTGTGGTGTGGAAATTTATTTGGTCTCAAAATAGTTCCTCAGCTCAGATCGCCAGCATGGCCGTCGGGTCGGCGAGCGGACGACCTTAAAAACCTCCCAAACAAGGCATTCTCTGTGATTGGCGGTTGGTATAAGCTTATTTAATTTATAGACTTTACTCTTAAGGGAAGGAGATAGGTAGTTTACTGGTGGACAGCTAATATTAGGTTTATAAGGATCTGTAGATAATGATAAAGTAGAACTAAGACCTTTGAAACATAGGTAGTTATAGGATAGCCGTGGGTTACTTTTAGATCGTTTGGTCGTAATGTAGGCAAAACACTAGGATAAGTTAGCGCTAGTGAACTGCCAGCCTAGCTTGATTGAGGAGGCGCGCGGGGGTTCACAAAGACAGAATAGCGCCCATCTTACGACAGGACACCGACTGGACCAGACGTGCCGGAGTTAACTGCAGACGGCGGCCCCCAGAGTCTTCACATCTGAGACCTGGGAATCTTGTAGAGGCACGCTCGCGATTTTACCGTTAGATGATCTCCTCCATAAGCCATACAGTGAGACAAGATCATATCACCTGTTCCATAGGTTCTGGCCATGAGTCTTGGAGAGGAGTGTGGCGTTGAGTTAACTGTGGGGCTCCGGCACGTGCTACAGAGAGAGCTATGGCCAGGATGTACCAGTGTTCGAGCCATCTGAAGCTAGTGTTCTGATTCTGCATAGTTATTACTTGGGGATACTTGACCCTCTTGGTTATAGGATTTCTGAGGTTGAGGAGGACACTAATACGACGATGTAATTTTGCCGCGATATTTATAGCTTCCGGTTGCAGTGGTTTCCGAGGGGAAAGTCCAAAGGGGCTAAAGTAGGTCTTAGGAGTTGAGATTCAGGTTTAGCTGCAACACCAAGTAGTTAGTCCTTTATCCGTGCATGCAGGCGAGGTTTATTGCAATAACAATCTTTGGTGAAATTCTGCCTAAAAGCACGTGTGAGGCTGAGGTACCCCCTCAGAGCTCGGTGTCGAACAGTGTTTGCCAGGGTAGGCGGACTCACTTGGAGGCAGTCCACACAAGATTTTCACAAAATGTGGTTCCTGCGGAAAACCATGAATGTGGAATAGGCTAGGTTTAAACTATCATAGCTAGTCCACAGTAGAATCCAGTTTAACAGAGTTAAGGTTAAGCTATCATAGCTAGGCCACAGTTCGGAACAGTTTTAAGAGTTGGTTTTAAGTATCATGCTAGGCCACAGTTAGGGAACCAGTTGAAAAAGTTTAAGGTTTAAGTAGCAAACCTAGGTCAACAGTTACACTGAAGGCAAGGCAAGCTGTGACTATACATCAAAGTTGTTATTTGCAGTAATTTTCAGGCAGCTTGTAGGCTAGAGAAGCTTGTGTATTTAATTATTGACAATGATTTACAAGTATCCCAGAGTAGGAGACTTGTTAGTGTTAATTACTACAGTGGATTTGCAAGGTAGCCAACAGTTAGGCTAGGCTTGTGCATTATTACTAAAGGATTAGTAGCTGGACAGATTTAACATAGTTATATTTTACAGGGAGTTATAAAGCAGGTTAAGTTATGAACAACTAGCTAGGTTAGGATTTACCTTATCAAACTCCACGCTAGACTGGTAAGTGGGCACAGGCCAAGATGTTTAATACATTATTTATTTACTGTTTCTCACAAGTTGAATGTGGCTTGACTATTTATGGGTGTTAACCAAGTGATTTTTAATTTGTATACTGCACCTTTTATTGTGTGATTTTCATCTCTTTGATTCAGTTAGATTGTGGGGATTTGTGAATTATACCTGAGACTAGGTTAAGTCTGTAGTTATTTGCGGCATTGTACAGTTAAGTGCTAGATTAGAAGCTTTCACATCGATACACATTTTTGGATTGATTGGGATGTGAGAGTAACGGTGTACATTTTTGGATTTATAGTAGTCATTTACAAAGGGAATTGTTAGCTTGTTGAGAAGCCTTCAGACTCGTTATTCTTGCCTAACACCGTGATGTTGTCTGTGGGGTTGGTCTGGGTATGAGTGCCAATTAGTGTCACACTCCTCATTAATACATCGACATATGGCCAGATGGGGTGTTCAGGAAGAGTCTAGTTCCAGTTGTTATCAAAATTAAGGCGTATCAGTAGCAGCATTACACGGGCATCTTGAACAGAAATTCGTAACAGGTGCTCAAGGCTACTTGCCAACGCTGTAATGTAGACTGCGATGATTTGCAAGACTGCTTTGAAGAGTTTTGGGGGATAAAAATGGGAAGCTTATGAACGGAGAATTCTAGCATATAGAGCAACAGGTATTGAGGTGAGGAATACCAGGGAAGTCTTCTCGCAGCGCAGAAGGTATACGAAGTTCTCGATAAGTGATGTTGTAAGATTGTTCATCAGGTAAAATGTATATGTACAAAGATAAGTTAAGGTACATTAAAGGCTAGTATTCCACGGTAGGGTTTGAACACCGCAGGTATCCCCAAAACAGCCGCACACTGTCAATTTGTTGCCAAGTTGCCCCGTTGAATTTGCCAACGTTCGGCAGAACCTTACAGAGTACATTGTACTTTTTGGGATCAGTTTAGAGCCCAGATAGATGGCAGAAGAAACGATTTGTCAGTGCCGTTAAGTTGTGCAGTATTTGGCGGTCGCAGCTCAAGGGGTAAAGCTTAGACCTGGTACTGCATAGACCAGATTACTGACACTAATGTACAACATGCCGCAAAGAACCAATTTAGAGGAACGGTTTGGCAACACTTGGGGAGGATAAAAGGTAGCTATACTTTATCGGTTTGTTGGATTCTAGGAGGACTTGCCGATGACAGTCAAAGTCTAGTAGAGAAGTTCCGTATGAGATTATGAGCTTGACCAATAGTTCAGAGATTTGCATGATGTGGAATGATTCATGGGGTATCTCTAGCCAGGTGGTTCGAGGAAACTGGCTAGCACGACAGTTTTGCATGAGTTACAACTTAAAATAAACTCGAACGAAGTGTTACTGATAAAACAAATTATTGATGGGTTTAGGGGATCTCATATCTCAGACGGCTGAGCGTATGGTAAGGGGAGAAAGGAGAAATTACCTTCCAAGGAGAAGTCCGGGCAATGCTTCCCGAACATTCGAGAGTTAGACCTAAACACCTCGACTTAAAAGTAGGACACGTTATTATGCCCAGGGCGAGTCTCCACCCACAAGGGCCTAGGATGAGATGCCACTAAAGCGGCCTGTATGAGTCGGTGCGTGTTTTGTGATGAGTAAACGCTAGTTCAGGGTGTTTCAAGCTTCACCACCTTTAACCAAAGGGTTCAACGACCTAAAGAGAGTTGAGACATTTGTTTCAGGTGTTGTGGAGTAATTTTGCAGGGGACTGTAACAGCATGTAGGGAGTGTCGGGGCTGCTGGAAGGGAAAAGCACCACAGTGCCACTGTGTCCTAAAGATGCCGATTGGCCACGATAGTTAAGGAGAGCAAACCAAATAAGGGTGGACGCAAAGCAAGTTCTCAGATGTAGCGATGAGTGTGGTGAGTTACGGCACCGAGATATTTGTTCTGGTGGAGCAGTTTCACAGGTCGGTGGCCTGCCACATAATGGCGGTTTGGTCTAGCGATACGGGGGATGATAAGAAGTCCGAAACGTCCGTTTTGTTTTCGAAGAGACAGTGGGGCACAGAGATGTCTTCATAGCGGGAGAGTCTAGCAACTCGGTTGAAGCTGGGAGGGACCGTTGTGTGAAGGTTGATTCATTTGAAGGTGGAGGGTTTGGTGGGGAGAGTCCCACGCAGGTCTTATCCAGTAGTTCAATGTGAGGTCAGGTTAGCCGGGCCATCGACGGGAAATTTCAGCCTTGATGGGCAGAGGCTGCCAATATTCATTACCACTAGGGGACTGGCTGCAGCAGTCAAGATCCGGTTTGAGGGAGTTGGGTGTGGGTGTGAAGCTTGCGGAACCAGATATTTGGCTACAGACAATTGGTTAGTAATGTAGGAATCTGTAGGAGTGGTTACATAGACTAGTTCGTGTCTAACAAGAAGGGTTATCAGGCGAGGGCGAGTTGGCCTGACAGGACTCCAGGGGGTACATCGTAGGAAGGCCGAGTACCAGCGTCACTTCCCTGCGTCTCCCGGGAAAGGAGGCTCTGGTATTACAGCGACTGTAGGATGTTACTGGGTGATGCGGTTTTGGTGTGCACGAAGGTTCTGGCCAGGAGGCGCATGTTGGCATATCCGACAGTGAGCCGGGCATAAGTAACACTGGGGACCTGGATGGAGGTAGGGATTAAAGGTGACCTGCCGCCCCCCGAACACGAAGAGACGTATCGAGATTACTTGAACCATGAGCAGTTCTGGGATAGGACTGTATTGGGGTGCGACTCCATGGCAAACGAGGCCACCAACGCTGCCCACTTAATTTCAAGGGGTCACGTGGTCAGTTGAATTTCATTGGTGAAGCTTAACTGACCAAGAAGAGGGTCTGGTGGAGGAGAATATTGATGATATGATTAAGGACAGCTGGTACCCTCGTTGGGTTCATTTTTTTTCGAGATAATTGGGCCTCCAATGGCCAGCCAAGGGGAAAAATTCACCCATTATCTTCACACACCATGGTCAGTGTCACCTGAGGAGTGGTTAACCAATTCCATCAGAGTAGTCTTCAACTGCAGTTCGCAGGCGAGTACCCGAGATAGCAATCGTTGAACGACTGTCTGACTGACGTCAGAAATTAGCAGATGTGTTGTTGAGATTCAAGGACGGTAACAGTATGCCTATGATGCTGACATTAGCTCTAAAGCCTTGCCTACGTTATTGGTTGAGCCTCACAGGACGGGACTACCACAGGTTCTTGTGGCTGGTGGTGTGGTGGGGTAAGGGAGGGCCCAAGCAAGGGTATGAACCTATAGATTCAGGGCAGTGTTTGTTTGGTGCCACTAGTTCACCATTCCTATTACAGGCTACCATAGACTACCACCTTGTGAACTGTAATAGCCCACTTAAAGGATTACTGAAGACCCTATTTTATGTAGACAACATGCAGGGTACCACCTCAGATGAAAGGCTGTTGATGGACATTTACCGAGAGTCTAATCAGGAGATGCTCTCGGCTAACATGCCATTGAGAGAATGGGTGACAAACAATCCAACGTTGCGGGGCATGGTGGAACGTGACTATACTGGCTACTCAGTGCCTGAGGTAACATCGGTGTTGGGACTGGAGTGGGAAATCAAGGAAGACAGACTTAGGCTAAAGAGGAAGCCTGAGGGGGAAGGGAAGCTGACCAGGAGGTCTTTGCTGAGCAAAGTGCAGACTGCCTTCGATCCTTTGGGTTTGTTGACACCCATCACCATTCGAGGGAGGATGCTAGTGCAACAGACCTGGGAGCTGAACCTAGGTTGGGACGACCCACTGCCAGAAACAGTCTGCCAGGAGTGGGATCTGGTTAACAAAGACCTAGCGGAATTGCACGAGTTCACATTCCCCAGGTCCATCAGGTGCACCGGGCGGGATTATGACTTGCACGTCTTCTGTGATGCCTCCTCCAGGGCCTATGGGGCAGTAGCGTATTTGGTGGCCGGGGACCAAGTCAATCTGGTCACCAGTCGTGCGCGGGTGACACCCCTGAAGGATTGCTCAATCCCAAAGCTAGAGCTCACGGCGATGTTGCTGGGAGCAAGACTGGGTAAGTACGTAGAGGAGGTGTTGAGTAATCTGAGGGTGACACACACCTATGTACGGACAGACTCGGAGGTGGCCTTACAGTGGGTCCAGAATGACAGGTCTAAGCTCCCCTATGTCAGGAATCGGGTAAAGGAGATACGGGAACTACAGTCAACGTCAACAATTCTGTATGTGCCTACAGATCAAAACCCAGCCGACCTGATAAGCCGAGGGGTGACACACAGAAAGCTGAGTAAAAGCGAGATTTGGTTCAAAGGCCCAGACTGGTTACCGGCAAGGGATTGCTGGCCGGAGCAGAAATTCGTAGAGACAACCAGCAGCATAGTACACTTTGCAGGGGAACACGACACTGAATTATTTGACCCCAGGCGCTACTCCTCGTGGAGAAAACTTATAGGAGTCACGGAAATGGTATTTCGATTTGTGAGGAAGCTGCATGACAAGGTAAGCCAAGGTCGACAGTTGTCTCTAGTGGGTCCTAGAGAATATTGGATAAGGCAGTACCAAAGGGAAAGGTTTCCAGGAGTGCTGGAAGTACTTGCGACCCGGCAGCAGGTTATGGCGTCAGGACGCGTGTCCAACGATGACGACTCAGGGAACAGCAAATTGGTTCACTCATTGGGATTGTTCCTAGATCATGCGGGGCTAATAAGATGCAGGGGAAGAATACAAAACTCTGAGCTCAGCTATGGGGCCAAACATCCCGTGCTGCTGGGAAAGGAGGGATGGGCGACAGAGCTATTGATACAAGATGCCCATCAGAGGACCTTACATGGGGGATTTGGAGATACCCTCACCTGCCTACATCAGAATTACTGGGTATTGAAGGGTCGAGCTGCCGTCAAAAGGGTGCTAAAGGGTTGCATGGTCTGCCGGCGGTACGATGGGAGGACCCTACCATACCCAGGTCCACCACCGCTGCCTCAGGAGCGGGTACATAGTGACAGGCCCTTTGAGACTGTAGGAATAGACTATACTGGGGCTATCACATTGAAGAACCCAGGAGACATTAAGGAG
This sequence comes from Cherax quadricarinatus, assembly GCF_026875155.1. NCBI lineage: Eukaryota > Metazoa > Arthropoda > Malacostraca > Decapoda > Parastacidae > Cherax > Cherax quadricarinatus. Next base: position 28,931,053 of record NC_069452.1, read on the forward strand.
GGCCCTCAGAAAGTATATGTCTGCCTGTTTACTTGTGTCACTACTCGAGCGGTGCATTTGGAGTTGGCAGAAGATATGACAACAGAGACTTTCGTGAAGTTGTTCAGGAGGTTTACTGCCAGATTCTCATGCCCGCGATTAATTATCTCGGACAATGGCACAAGCTTTAGGGTGGCCGATAAAGTTTTCAGGAATCTTAGGGACAACGGAGAAGTATGAGAACACCTGAAGAGAATAGAGTGCGAGTGGAGGTTCATAGCTCCCAGGGCACCCTGGCAAGGGGGATTCTATGAACACATGGTGGGCACAGTCAAAAGGTGCATTCGGAAGGTCTTGCATGGCAGGAGGGTGAGCTGTGATGAACTGAGGACAGTGTTAGTTGAGATAGAGGCAAGAGTTAATAACAGGCCTCTGACCTACGTACAAAATGGGATTGACGAGCAAGAAGCTCTCACCCCCAATCATATGCTGTTTGGAAGAAGGATTGAGCCCTTCCCCGCAATTTTGAGTCAGTCTTCCAAGGAGCTGGATTATTATGGGCCAGATGGTCCCCCCATCAATGAAGAACTGCACAGGAGTCACAACAGACTGGTGAACATCCTGGACAAATGGAACCAGGTGTGGCGCAGGGATTACTTGACAACCTTGCGGGAACATTTCTATGGTGCCGACCCCGAGGCAAATAAGATGATGCTAAGTGAAGGGGACCTGGTGCTGGTAGAATCCGAGGCGCCCAGGGCATACTGGCCTCTTGGCCTGGTAGTGTCAACCCACCCAGACAAGGCTGGGCGGTTGAGAATGGTGAAAGTGAGAATGAACGGTGTCGAGACTATAAGACCCATCAACAGGCTTTTGCCTCTCGAGGTCCACACGGTGGGACCGGGACATGAGAAATTAGACCAGAGGTTGAGCGAGCTGAGCGGCCGGACGACCCGTCGAACGGCGCTCAAGTCCAGGGCCCACTGGGGGGGCCTGCGGGAGGCAGACTTGATCTAGACTTAGTGCCTACCTTCGCCGGCGGGAGGATGTGGAAATTTATTTGGTCCAAATAGTTCCACAGCTCAGATCCAGCATGGCCGTCGGGTCGGCTGAGCCGGACGACCCTTAAAAACCCTCCCAAACAAGGCATTCTCTGGTTGGAAGGAGTAGGTAGTTTTACTGGTAGTACACTAATATTAGGTTTACTAAGGCATCTGTAGATAATGATAAAGTAGACCTAAGACCTTAACATAGGTAGTTATAGGCCGATAATGTAGGCAAACACTAGGATAAGTTAGCTAGGGAGAACTGGCAGCCCTAGCTTGATTGAGGAGGCGCGGGTCACAAAGACAGAATAGCGCCCTTCTTACGACAGACACCGACTGGACAAGATGTGCCGTGAACAGCAGATGGCGCCCCCACGTGTCTTCACATCTGAGACCTGGGAATCTGGTAGAGGCACCTCGATGTACCGTAGATGATCTCCTCCATCAGCCCTTACAGTAAGACAAGATCTTCACCTTTTCCCGTAGGTTCTGGCCAGTGTCTTGGGAGATTGTGGGTTGAGTTAACTGTGGGCCCGGCGTGCTACAGAGAGAGCATGCCCAGTAAGTACCAGTGTCTCAGAGCCGTCTGAAGCTAGTGTCTGAGTCTGCATAGTTATACTAGGGGATACATACCCTCTTGGATATAGGAATTTCTGAGGTGCAGGCAGGACACTAATTACGATTGAATATTGCAGGAATTAATGCTCCCGGTTGCACGTGGTTTCCGAGGGGAAGTCCAAAGGGGCTAAAGCTAGGCTTAGGAAGTTGAAGATCAGGATATATGCTGCAACACCAAGTAAGTTAGTCTTTTATACATGCATGCAGGCGAGGTTTTTTGCAATAACAATCATTTGTGAAAATCTGTCCTATAAGCCACTTGTGAGGCTGAGGTACCCACCTCAGAGCTCGGTGTCAACAGAGTTTGCCAGGGTAGGCGACTCACTTGGAGGCAGTCCACACAAATTTTCACATGTGGCATCTGGTTGTCTTTGTTGTGGACGTTTCGCCATTCAGTGGCTGGCTGGATGGCGAAACGTCTATGATGGGGATGCCCGGGTGTTGCGCAGGTGTCTTAATTTCATCTTGCCGGTATTATATACCATTCTTGTACTACTACTACCACCACCTCTTCCTGCCTATATATAGCCGTCCTGCTCCACTTCTGTTAGTGTGACTTTGTCAATGGTCCAAGTCGGACCGAAACGTCGTCGTAAGCTTCTCTCTTTTATGTGCGGGTTATTTGTGTATCATTCCAGTCACGGTATTGTGCCTTTTTTTGTTATTTATGGACCCCGCAGTTAAGCATCATATTCTCTCCAACTTTTTTAATGTTCTTCCCTCTTTTAAACCCCTCTTTCGTTCCTATGAGGCTGCACTTATTGCTACCAGACGTCGTAAGAATCAGCTTCACTTCCTACATGACTGTCATGCTGAACAAGTTCTGCCCCCTTCCTTCTCCCACTTCCTGAAAACCAACCCACTGGGCGCTCCCTTTCCTGATCATGCCCATCTCCTACTTCAACAGCTCATTCTTTCTACTAAATCACAGGTTGAAGATGCCTTCTTTACTTTCCATCAACGTCAACGTGCTCTCTTTGCGGCTCTAGCACAGGATCTCTGTAACCTTCTCACTACCATTGCCTTTGACACTGCTCGCCTGAATACACAAATTCTTTCTTCCAAACTAGAGAATAAACTTCAACATCTCATCTCAGCTAGCCCTTGGTCTAAATTCTCCCTCACTGACTGTGTTACTAACTTTTCTTCTGTCTCACTCTCTCAGTATGAGCTTGAACTTCTTGGTTTTGGCCTTTCCTTCGCCACTTCGCCTACTCCTCGCGCTGGTATTTCCCTGATTAGCTCTTTTGATTCCTTTTGTCAATCTCGCTCCGGTAATCTTCCTGACTTGTCCACTTTTCGTGGCGCTCTCCTTCCTGCTTTTGTTAGTCTGTTTTCTAAGAATCACCACCTTCCCCGCTGTTACCAACTTGCCCTTTCTTCTCTTAAATCCAACACTAACATTGTCATACTATCTTCTGACAAAGGTAATTCGTAGTTATCCTTGATCGCGAGGATTACCTCTGTAAAGCTGATGTCTTGCTCTCTGACTCACGTACCTACACTCCTCTCGTTGCCAACCCTTTTGATCGCATCAAGAAAACTTTAAACAAAAACAAGGACTCCCCCGACCGTCCCCCTTTGACTTTGCCCCTTGTTAAACCTTTTGTGTATCTGTCCCTCTCTTCCCCCTATTTCTAGGGCCTTTTCCCAAAACTAAAAACCTGTTATTCCTCTTCGTCCTATTATCCTTAGAGGTTCTGTTCTTTTTTCTCTTGCTTCTTGGTGGCCAAAACCCTCACTCCCTTTCTTGGTACTTTTTCCCCTCCCCACCCCCTCACTCTCAGCTTCATTGAACGGGTTCGCCTCTCCCAAACCCTGTAAGATGTTTTGTTTGACGTTAGCCCTTCTTCCCCAATGTCCCTCTTGATGTGTCCTTGATTTCTTAGAGGAGGGCCCAGAAGGGTTTTTATCTCCCTTATACCTACTGATGTCTTTCTTGTCTTATCTGCCTCTGTGGGACTCTAACCCTTTTCCTTCCAAGGGAAATATTATTCTCAAACCTTGGGTCGCTAGGGGCCCTTCCTCTCTCTCCTGTCCTTCCCAATCTTTACAGGGAAATATTCGGGACTGTTCTTTTCCCTACCCTCGATGTGAAACCTTCACTCTGGCTCCGTATGTGGATGACATCTTTGCTCTGTGGCCCATGACTCCAGTCTCTTCCAACCTTTTCTTAAAAGTTTTAATTAATCTTCCCCCTTCCGTTAATTAAAGCTGAATGGAAAAATTTCCCTGCTTCCTTTTTTTGATGTCCATGTCCCCCACTCAGATACAGGTTTTTTTTTTTCCCGTTTCCCGAAAACTATGCACGGGGCATGTCCCATTCATACTTTTCCTACCCTGCCCCTGTAAAGAAAGTGTTTTATCTCCCTCTTTCCCCGTGCCATCTGCATCTTGATCCTCAGTTCCTTCCCAGCAAAAATTTTCCCACTCTTCAAATTGTTTTTCCATCTTGGCTCCCTTTTCCCATTTTTTAACTCTCCCTCTCACTGCTAAATGCAATTTCATTCTCCAAATCTCTACCCCGGGGAAAAATCTTTACTCTCCCTTCCCTACATTTCGGTCTTTCTAATCTCAATAATTTCTCCTCCCTTAGACATAAAGTTTACCTTCCGCCAGACAAACACTTTTCCCCACTAATCTCGTTCATCCCTTCCCCCCTCTACAGATGTTCCTGGTGTTACTCTATTTTTTGCCCTCCTGTCCTTTTCAATACTTGGAGAAATGGTCGATCTCTTTTGACTGATTAGGGAGCACAAAATGTTTAGGCTTGCCAAACAACAATGCCTTTTCTTCACTCAGAGATCTCCACCCTTTGATGGTCTTCGCTAAAACTGTCTTCCCTACTTCCAATCAAAACAGTCCCCGTCTAGTTGAATCCCTTTTAAATACACAATTTTCCCTTGTATAAATCTTGCCCTGGGTTCGTCTCTGTAGATGCCTTCCCTCCCCCTACTTGTAAAAGCTTCCAACTTCAGAACACCCCTGACTTAACCTGACTCCTCATTTTTTCTTCTTTTTCTTTTTTTTTTTTTTTCCTCTTCCCCTTTCCTCTTTCCCTTTTTTCCCCGGGTTTTCTTTTTCTTTCTGTCTGTGTTTTGTTCCTTCTTCATTTATTTTTACCACTTCCCCTTTCACGCAAATCTGTGCGCTTGCTCTCCCTCAGTGGGCACCTAGCTCTCTTGCAGTGCCCCCTTCCTTTGTATTTGACTGGCTTGTCCTCCTTTTTCCACTTCTACCCCCACCTAACCACCTCTTCTTCTACAACACTGATGAAATTTAAGGGGAAGTGCGGCGTGGGTTGTTTTCTTGTGGACGTTTTTTGCCCTTCAGTGGCTGGCTGGATGGCGAAACGTCTACATGGGGATGCCCAGGTGTTGCGCTATGTCTTAATTTATCTTCCCGGGTTTTTTATACCTTTTTGTATACTACTTACCCCACCTCCCTTTTGCCTATATATAGCTGTCCTGCTCCACTTTGTTAGTGTGACTTGTCAATGGTCCAATCGGACCGAAACGTCGTGTAAGTTCTTCTTTTAGTGGGGTTTTTTTGGAGAAGATTTCTGTTATGCAATTCTGCAAAAAACTGTAATAATTGTATAATAACTAACAATTCTGCTGCATTTTTTGGAAAGGCTAGTTGGACATTTATTGGATAAAGATTCATTGTTTTTCTTTGAACATCGGCTTTAAAAAAAATTTCCCTACTTTTGAGCTCCATTTCCAGGTTCTTTTTTAGAGTAAAATCAATCAAAATCACCTCAGTTTCTATAATATGTTTTTCATTCTATCTAATGAGACCAAGAAAATGATAATACAACCATAAATACTATACAAAAATAGACCACAAAGTTGGCATTTTAATTAAAAAAAACTGTCGGGGGGTTTTTTTTTTCTTAGCACTGCATGCTCCCCGGATTTTTTTTATGTGGTGCACACTGACCACACAGACCCATTATCTCACATGTGATCCTACCAGCTTTCTCCTGCTTGATTTGAAGCCGCTAGAATTTATGAGTATATATCGTCAAACACGGTACCTCGTAAGACGTATATATATACGACCTCAACAGTCAAAGGGTTAAGAATCATAGTGGCATACACAGTGTGATAAGGCATGGTGAGGCTGCCAGTTCTGACAAAAAAGCAGCTGAAAAATATGTGCAGGACTTTAACCCATAAACGGTCCAAACATATACATATATACAGGAGGGCCCCACTTATACGGCGGGTTAGGTTCCAGGCTACCGCCGTAAAGTGGAACACCCTTTTTTTCCACTTACAAATGCATACAAACACTAGATAACAAGTTTACACTAACATATATTATGTTAGCAATAGAACCAGGCATCAAAAAACAATAAAAAAGTACAATACACACATAGTGCACTCATTACCTACCTTAAAATATTTATAGTCTTAATCTAGGGTGAGACAAGTAGTATTTATTGTAAGAAATCAAGTGTGGTATGTATGGTAGTCAGCCAGGCTACCATACCAGGCCACCCCACCCACACATACTATTCTATGATATTTAAGCATCCCAGAGCGATTAAATGTATATACAGTTCACTCATTACTTACCTTAAAATATAGGGTGAGATGAGTAGTATTTATTGTAAAAAATCAAGTGTGGTATGTATGGTAGTCAGCCGGGCTACCATACCAGAGAGAAAGAATGAGTGCATGAGAGAGGACAGGCGCAGAGTTATGTAAACAAACCAGGCGAAGGTAAGTTTTGTAAACAGTGTACACGTCTGGTTTGTGTACAAGTTGTAAACAGTGTACACGTCTGGTTTGTGTACAAGTTACATTGTGTACAGGTTGTCTCTACATTGATACGGTAGAATAAATAAAGAAGAACACTCCCATTCTCATGTAACATCATTTTGAGAAGAAATGATGCTCTGAGTGAAGGCAATGGAAGTAAGTCACTCTGACTTTTTTGGGTTATCCTAGGTTCTCTACACATATGTTGTTATGTATCGTGTTTATTATATAATTTTGAAAAAAATATCACGGATGGATTAATGAAAATGTGTATATTAACGTAATATACAACTCGGTCAGGCGAAATAGACGGTATTAATACGTGTCCAGTTTTAGTTCATTCATGTACATTTGTAAGAGTTTGTGAAACTTTTACCTTATAATATTTTTATTATTATTATAATAATTAAATCACGAAACAAATACTCTTACACTGTGTACAAGTTAGTACAGAATTATAGCTATAAAGTGAAGGCATACGAAAGGAATATTTTTCTACAGTTATCCCTAGTAACAGGTGACGGGCTAGAGAAAACGTAATTCTTCCGACACTTCTACAAACCGTTTGGTAAACATCTCATATATATTTGTATAAATTTTTATACTGTGGGTGCATGTATCATGTTTGTGTGTTACATAATGTGTTTCTTATATAATGTTGAAAAGAATATCATAGATAGATTAAGGGAAATGTCTATATTAATGTAATATGCGACATTAATGAGCCCAAGAGATTATTATTATTACTATTATTATTATTATTATTATTATTATTATTATTATTGCATCAAGAGTAGAGAGACTCTTAGTGATTTTAATGTGTACCTACATGCCAGCACAGTGTGTAAGTTTATTTAGGTACAGGTGTACACAAGTTTAATTATCAAGTACAATACATATAAAATATACAATAACTTTAAAACACTTGAAATTTTGGAAAGTTTCCAGACATAATAAGGAGATGTGCTCAGGGAGAATGTAAACAAACTCGGTGGGCCGCTGTGACCGTATTAGAAAGACAGGTGGGGGGAGCTGTATAGCGAGTTTTGGTCATAATTTGAAATGTCCGTATTAGCGGAACGCCGTAAAGCGAAACGCCGTAAAGCGGGGCCCTCCTGTATACACGTTCACTACCCCAGTGCCCTGAATAGAAAAATTTTTCTTTTTATATAGAAATAAAGTACACATTTTTCTAAGACTTATAGGATAAAAAAAATTTTTTAGTCAGTATTTACCCAGATATGAGGGCATGAAGATGGCACTTGGCAATTACCTGATGGCAACATGGGATTTTTATTTTTTATTTTTAAAAAGTTTTTCGCCGGTTTTCCCCCCGGGCCCCGGGGGCCTTTTCCAAGTGGGGGGCCCCGGCCGGCAACATGGGGTTTGCCACTTGCAAAAAGTGTTGATGATTTTCCCTTTTTTTTTTGGTTTTTTCATATTTTTTTAAATGAAATTTTTTTATGTTCGAAAATTTTTGCAATTTTTAGTATTTTTGTCTTTTAATGACCAAATTCAAATTAAAATTCAAAGTTTATTCTCTTAAAGGGAAAATTACAATCCCTGAGTTTATGACATTAATAGTAGGTACAAAAATTGTACTCACATTGTCGGGGTGGACATTACCCTCCCTTTGGGTTTAAATTATTTTCCCCCAAAAATTTATGGGAAATATATCCCAAAGTATTTATGGGTTTCTCGCAATGTTTTAGATACACAGGTGCTTTAAAAGAAGAAAAAGGGGAAGAAGCTGGGAAAAAGGGGGAAAAAGAAGGGAAAAGGGGGAAAGGAAGAAGACTGGGGGAAGAAGGAAGAAAAAAGGGGAGAAGAAAAAGGGGAAGGGGACTGGAAAAGAAGGGGGGAAGAAAAAAAGGAAAAAAGGGGAAAAAAAGAAGAAGAAGAAGAAGTGAATTTCCCCCTTGAAGCATGTGTGCAACAAGCACCCGGGATGGCAGGGGATAAGGTTTGATAAGGAAGGAAAATTTGAAGAGCTCAGCTTTTCTGTCTCTGCTTATTGTCTTCTATTTTGTTGTTCTCTGTCTCTCTGCTTGTCTCTCTGTCTAGAGAGAGACACTGTGAATAAAAGGGTATTAGTTGATTATATCTAAAGCCAGTATAGCACTTCAGTTTTTTTTAGGTTACCCAAGTAATTTACATTTCTTAAAATTGTATTTTTGTCCCTGTGAGACAGAGATAAGAAATAGCCAGAGAAGACAGAGAAGATAGCAGGCGGGGACAGAGGCAGTTAGCCAGAGACGATAGACGGAAAGGTGGACAGAGACAGGTAGACAGGAAAGGAGAGAGGGCAGAGACAGATAGCACGGGTGGGACAGAGAAAAATAGACAGTGAAAAGGACGTAGACAGGCACTAAATTTGAGGTCAACATACTTTCCTTTTAAAAGGGGGGGTGTTAATTGGGACATTACATCAGGAACCCTTTGGGTTTGCCCCCTTTTGCTTTAGGGTTTTGCTACCACAATGTACTAAGTGGTCCGGGTTTTTTAATTCATAGGAGATACTGTGTTTGACGTTCTTACGCATAAATTCTAGGGGCTTCAAATCAAAAAGGAAAGCTGGTAGGCCCAATTGAGAAAATGGGTTCCTGGTCAGTGTGCCCCTATAAAAAAAAAATCGGGGAGCCGGGGTGCATTTGGGAATCCCATTTCAGTGTCCTTTTTCAGATGTTAGGGTAAGAATATGTGACTTCCTGCAAATTGGGCTTTTCTTTTCCCAAGTGATGCTCTAACACAGATGGAAGTGTAAAAAAGTCAATTTCATGATTTTGAGGAGTTTGAGACCAAAGCAAAGGAGGGGAGGAGGAGGGGAGGAGGGAAGAAGAGGGGGAGGAGAGGGGAGGGGGAGGAGGAAGAAGGGAGGAGGAAAAAGAGGGGGAGGGGGGGAAGGAGGAAGAGGAAGGGAAGGAGGGGGAAAGGAAGGGGAGGGGGAGGAAGGGGGGGAGGAGGGGGGAGGAAGGAGGAGGAGGAAGAAGGAGGGAGGAGGAAGAAGGAGGGAGGAGGGAAAAAGGAGGGAGGAGGTGGGGGGAGGGAGGGGGAGGGGAAAAGGGGGAGGGAGGAGGAGGAGGAGGAAGGAGGGGGGAGGGGGGGGGAGGAGGGGGGAAGGTGGAAGGTGGAAGGAGGAGAAGAAAAAAAGAAGAATAAAATAAAATAATAAAATAATAATTAATAATAATAATAATAATAAATAATAATAAAAATAATAACCTAATCCTAAAAAATAATAATATGTAAAAATATGTTCCCTTGAGGGATGAAAACAGTTGCCCAGGCAGTGACAAGTAAGGGGAGAAACATCTGATAAGAGTGACCTTTGTGAGCGAAAAGGGGTGGAGGGAGGGGGGGGAGCTGTATTGTCAAGAGCCAGGAGGGGGGAGGGGGAGGAGGGGGAGGAGGGGGAGAAGGAGAAGGAGAAAGGAGAAGGGAAGGGAAAGGGGGAGGAGAAGGGGGAGAAGGAGGGGAGGGGAAGGAGAGAAGGGGGGAGGGGGGAAGGAGGAGGAGGAGGAGGAGGGGGGGAGGAGGAGGAGGAGGATACGCGAAAAAAATTTTTTCTGTCTGCCCAAAATCATGTTATCCGTCTAGCCGTCTCAGAGGAGCCCCAAAACTGTCATCATCAGTTTACTCACATCTTCAAGCAGGTTGCATTTGTCTGGATTTTTGGGTTACCAAGGTAAAATTTTCCTATGTATAGTTTTATTTTTGTGTATGTGGACAGAGATAGCAGAGAGAAGAAAAAGGAAGATTGAAAGAGATGAATGAGGGGGAAAATATTTGATAGAATGGGGGGGGGGGCAGCATCCGACCCCATTGT
>NC_069452.1:28941790-29096434 GCF_026875155.1 Cherax quadricarinatus
GGGCAAGTAAATGAAACATTAACAGCATAACACTTACTTTTTTGGGTGTTCTTCTTAGTGTATGGAAGATGGAGGAGGAGAGAGATTGGATTTTTTCTGTTTGAAGGGGAACCCCCTTCCGTCAACACCTGAGGTACCAAGTTTTTTTTCGGGGGTTACATATTTTCTTCTCTGTTTCTTAATGCCACTAGGACCACTTGAGATCATGGAGCCTGTCTCCAAAAAAGTGTCCAGAGGCTCTTTTTCTGGCGTCTCTTTAAAACTTCCCTAAAATGGGCCAAGACTCTGTCACTGTAAAGTTGCCAAAATGGTTTCAACATCCTTCTCAGGGTGATGTTTTCCTAAATCTTTCCATCCACCCCACTTTTTCAAAAATCTCCTTAATTTCTGAAAAGGCACCTTTCCCCATCTCTTTCCCCCTCCTCGCAGCAAGTTCTGAGCTGTGATGTTGTGTTCCTCTGAAGCTCTTGCAGCTCCTCAAGGGTTAACTCTTCATTGCGGTCCTCCAACAACTCTTCCACATCCCAAACCACACCCAAACCCCCAGGAACCCCCCAATGCCACAATAGATTTCAAAAACTGACATGGCTTTCAGGGTCACCCAAAAACCCTTCAAAATCCCTCTGTGGACACAATCGGGCCAAAATTTTTCTCCAAAGGGAACAACAGCCTCCTTGATTTCTTTTTTTTGCCCGATGGAAGATATGGTTTATGGATTTGTTATTCATCCTACAGTTCGGCCACACGTACACCATTTCATTTGTTCAATGATGTTTTTCTTAAATTCAATAAAAATTTCTCATCTTTTTTCCCAAAGGCTTGGCACTAGGATTTCTTTGGAGCCATGGTACTTATTTGCACTTGCAAGCACAAAATGAAGGGAAATATTTGAAATTTTTCGTAGAAAAAGTGAGGGGACCGTCGGTCACTGGTAAAAAATGGCACAGGCGGGAAGGCAGGCAAAGGGGGCCCAGACCATAAGTGGCATCCGGGATGAACGTGATTAGTGAGTCAACCGACCTTTTGAAAAGCCAATGTTTGGAAAAAAATAATGGGATGATTTCCGAAAATTACGATATCGAGCCCAAAAATTTTATTGATACCACGCCTTCATGTCTAAAACTTTGTTAAGAAAGGGCACTAGGAAAACAATAGCATATTTTAACCTTTTCAGGGTTGGCAGACCCTCTCCTAAACTTTTTCTCGGGGTTTGGGAAAATTAAAAAAAAAAAAAAAATATTTTTTTTTGTGAAATGAAGAGAATTTTTTTTCCCGGTCATAAGGGCACAAAAAATAAAAATTTGATGGAAAACCTACGAGTTAGTCTACGAAGTTAGGGTCTCGCATGTTTCACTTTGGTGATTTCGCCACTTGAGCCCTATTTTCACCCAAATTTTCCAATGTACCATCAAAAAAAATCATAACTTTTTCACTAGGATTTCCTTTTTTCTATTAATGAGAACAAAAACCCCTTTTTAGTTTTTTTCAACTATCCAATAAGTGGTCAGAAATTGCAATTTTGCCAATTTACAAAAATTTCAAAAGATGCCAATTCCAAATAGGGCCAAATAAACAAGCAAACTTTTCCTGGCCTAAAAAAAATTTTCCTCTATCATTTTATGTCTCCAGGCCCCTCTGCATTTTGTAAAAAATGGTATAAATAAATCAGCACCTTTTGAAAAAATATTAGACCACCAGGCATGATTTTTTTACTTTTTTTAATTTTTTCAAAAAATCTAACATTTTCTGCTACTTTAGTCAATTCAAGGGCTTTTTCTTTGTGAAACTAATAAAATCATCTGTGTTTCTGTAATTGTCTTTTATTTTAGAAAAGAGACCAGGAAAACTGAATACAACCATAGTGCTATGAAAATACACTGTAAAGTCGCTGTTTTAACCAAAAACACTGTTGGAGTTTTTTTATTCCATTATGCCTGTGGGGCTTTAAAAAATTTTTTTTATACTGCACACACTTACCACAAGACCCATTTTTATATTAGGCCTACCCGCTTTCTCTCGTTAGATTTTAATTTGCTAAGATTTATCGTATATAGCATCAACCCTGAAAGGGTTATCGAAAAGTTTTTTCCCATACAGTGGCTTCTTCAGTCGAGTAAGAAAGTAGGCAGGAGCAGTTGAGATGTAAAGTGAATCCCATCACCCTTGAAATTGGAGATTTGAGGTTGTCATTCCTCACCTTGGGGAAAGATCTGTTCCATATCTTGAACAATGTGGAATCAAATGTAGAAGCCTTCAAGAGGAAATGGAGAATTTCTTCGCCAGGTGCCGGGCAAACCCGGGTGTGGTGGATATGTGGGGGAGGGACCCCACAGCAACAGCCTGGTTGACCCGGAAAAATACCAGATGACCCTGACCCATGGGGTGGGCTCAGTGGTAGATAAACTCTTGAAAATTTTCAAAGGTATATCAAAGGTATCAAGCAACAGCGCCAAATTATACAGTGGATCTTCAGGTTACAAATTATTCCCTTTTCCCGAGAGCTTGTCCTTAACTGATTTTATTGTTAGCCAAATTAATTTCCCAAAGAAATAAAAGAAATCCCAAATTTTCTGTTCCAGACTCCCGAAAGTACGTATTAGAAAAATTTTTTTTTTCAAAAGAAATATCTTTTTTCCCAAAACAGAAACAATGAGACTGAAAATAAATGAGAAAAAAAATACCCTTTCCTTTACTGAAGATTTTTTGATTTAAGGGTGAGATGGAGAAGGGGAATGATGGAGGTGTATTATTGTTGGAAGGGGAACCCCCTTTCCCTAAGGACTTTAGGTAGCAAGTCCTTTTTGGGGGTTTCTTCCCTTTTTTTTTTTTTTTTAAGATATGGGGAAAAAACTTGACAATTATGGACCCATCGCACCAAAAATCTGCCATAGTGCTCTGTTTCTGGGATTTCCTTTAAAATTTTCCAAATTGGGAACAAAAATTGTCATTGTAAAAGTCACCAGCATGGCTTGCAACAGCTGTGTTGGGGTGATGTTCATCCATAAAGGCTTGCACCTTTGTCCACATTGTACAAATGTCCTTAATCATTGAAGAAGGCAACTTCCTCTATCTCTCTCTCCCCTCCTCTGAAACAATTTCCTCAGCTGTGGTCTCTTGCTGTTGCAGATGCTCTAGCAGCTCATCAGTGGTTAGCTCTTCATCATCGTTCTCCACCAACTCTTCCACATCCTCGCAACTAACCCCCAACCCCATTGACTTCACCAATGACACAGTAGATTCCACAACTGGTATAGGCTCCTCAGGGTTAGCCCCAAACCCTTCAAAATCCCTCTCTTGTACACATTGTGGCCACAATTTCCTCCAAGCAGAGTTCAAAGTCCTGCAAGTCAATCCCTCCCAAGCCTTACCTATAAGGTTTATGCAACTGAGGATACTGAAGTGATCTTTCCAAAACTCTCTTAGGGTCAATTCAGTCTCTGAGGCCACTTCAAAGCACTTTTGAAACACTGCTTTGGTGTACAGTTTTTTTAAATTTTAAATGACCTGCTGGTCCATGGGCTGGAGGAGAGGAGTGGTGTTAGGAGGCATAAACCTGACTTGTATGAAACTCAACTCCCCCACAATTCACTCTTGCAAGTCTGGAGGATGAGCAGGAGCATTGTCTAATACCAGGTGGCACTTGAGGTCCAATTTATTTTCCAGGACATATTTTTTCACAGTGCGGCCAAACACATGATTGAACCATGAGGAAAATGTCCCTAGTGACCCATGCCTTACTGTTTGCCTTCCACATCACACACAAATTAGCCTTGATGACACTGTTTTTCTTGAATTCTCTCGGAGTTTCAGAGTGATACATGAGTAAAGGCTTCACTTTGCAATCCCCACTAACATTACAACAAAACATAAGAGTTAGCCTGTCTTTCATAGGTTTGTGTCCTCGGAGTGCCTTTTCCTCCTGAATAATGTAGGTCCTATTTGGCATTTTCTTCCAAAACAGGCCTGTTTCACCACAATTGAACACTTGTTGGTGTTTTATTTTTTCAGCCTCTATGTACCCCTTAACCCGTAAACGATCCAAATGTATATATACGTTCTTACCACTAGCTCCCTAAACACATATATATATAAGCTTTATTTTTCCTGCCTCCAAATTTGGCACGAATGCCCTGAGATGCCTGGTCAGCATAGAATGGGTCTGAACACTCGGTGTGCACCAAATATTAAAAAAATCTGGGACCACTTAGTACATTGTGGTAGCACCAGCAGTGAGGCAGACACCAAGAGTTCACTGATGTAATGTCATATTAACACTCCCCTTTTAAGAGGAAAGTGATGTTGACCTCAAATTTAGTGCCTGTCTATCTGTCTCTGTATCTGTCACTGTCTATTTGTCTCTGTCTATCTGTGTCTATCTGTCTCGGCCTGTCTCTGTCTACCTGTCTCTGTCCACCTGTCTCTGTCTATCTGTCTCTGTCTCTGGCTATCTGTCTCTGCCTGTCTATCTCCTCTGTCTGTCTCTGGCTATTTCTTATCTCTGTCTCACAGGTACATATAAATACAATTATAGAAAGTGTAAAATACCTGGGATAACCTAAAAAATCTGAAGTGCTATACTGTGCTTGTAGATATAATGCATACGAATACCTGTTGATTCACAGTGGCTCTCTCTGAGACAGAGAGACAAGCAGAGAGACAGAGAGAGAGACAAGCAGATAGAGAGACAGATAAGCAGAGACAGAAATGCTGATGCTCATCAAATGTCATTCCTTATCAAACTCTTATCACTGCCATCCCGGATGCTTGTTGCTGACATCATGCTTCAAGGGAACTTCTGCTACTTCTTCTTCTTTCTTCTTCTTCCTTCTTCTCCCTTCTTCTCCAGTCTTCTTCCTTCTTCTTTCTTCTTCTCCCTTCTTCTTCCTTCTTTTCCTTCTTCTCCAGTCTTCTTCCTTCTTCTTCTCCCTTCTTCTTCCTTCTTCTCCAGTCTTCTTCCTTTTCCTTCCTTCTTCTTCTTCTATGCACCTGTGCATCTAAAACATTGCTGAGACCTATAAATACTTTGTATATATTCCTATACAATAGTAAATAATCAAGGCAGGTGTAAATGTCCACCTGACAATGTGAGTACAATTTCAGTACCTACTATTAATGTCAGAACAAAGATTGGTCATGAAATAACAAGAACTACTATAAATTGCAATTATCAGAACATAAAAATTACATAAAATAATATGAAAACCAGAAAAAAAGGTATATCATCAACACTTCTGCAAGTGGCACGACTCCATGTTGCCAACAGGTAATTGCCAAGTGCCAACTTCGTGCCCTCATATCTGGGTAAATACTGACTAAAAAAAATTTTTATCCTATAACTCTTAGAAAAATGTGTACTTTATTTCTATATAAAAAGAAAAATTTTTCTATTCATGGCACAGGGGTAGTGAACGTGTACATATATGTATATGTTTGGACCGTTTATTGGTTAAAGTCCTGCACATATTTTTCAGCTGCTTTTTTGTCAGAACTGGCAGCCTCACCATGCCTTATCACACTGTGTATGCAACTATGATTCTTAACCCTTTGACTGTCGAGGTCGTATATATACGTCTTACGAGGTACCGTGTTTGACGTATATATACGTACTCATAAATTCTAGCGGCTTCAAATCAAGCAGGAGAAAGCTGGTAGGATCACATGTGAGATAATGGGTCTGTGTGGTCAGTGTGCACCACATAAAAAAAATCCTGGAGCATGCAGTGCATAATGAGAAAAAAAAACTCCGACCAGTTTTTTTAATTAAAATGCCAACTTTGTGGTCTATTTTTGTATAGTAGTTATGGTTATATTATCGTTTTCTTGGTCTCATTTGATAGAATGGAAAACATATTAGAGAAATTGAGGTGATTTTGATTGATTTTACTCTAATAAGAACCTGGAAATGGAGCTCAAAGTAGGGGAAATGTTTGATTTTTGCCGATGTTCAAAAGTAAACAAATGATATCATTATTTAATAAATGTCCAACTAGCCATTCTAATATGCAGTCATGAATGTGTTGATGTTATTTATACAATTATTACAGTATTGCAGTAATCTGCATAACAGTAAATCTTCTATTTTTTGTTTGAATAAAAATTAAAAATAGAAAGCAAGAGGGACTTGGAGACATGACTAATGAACAAAGAAAATGTTAATTTAGAGCCAGGAATGTCTGCATTGTTCATTCTGGAGCGTATTATGAAATTGTCATATTTTTTAATTTTCGTGAAATTGGCCAAATTGCATTCTGACCATGTTATTGGGTAGTTGAAATCGATAGAAAAAATAGAGTTCTAAAGAAATAGCTATGAATTTGGTCGACTGGAACAATGAAATTAGCCAAAAATAGGGGTCAAAGTGGGTGAAATCACTGATTTGTAAATATCACCGAGGTCGCTAACTTCGTGAGAGCGTAATTCCATCAGTTTTCCATCAAATTTCGTGTTTTTGGTGTCATTACAATCGGGAAAAGATTTTCTATCATTTCATAAGAAAAAATAATTTTTTTTTTAAATTTTGCAATACCAGGAGACACTTCAGGATTGGGGGTTGCAAATCAACCTTTGCTGGCCTTAAATTCACTAACATCAACACTAGTTTCAGGCATTTTCTTAATTAAATCATAATGCAACTGCCTGCCTTGTCACATATGATTGACTGGGAAACACTATCTCCTGATAATTGTTTGTCATTGATCAACACCAATAACAGTCTCTCCACATCTTCACCCCAATCTCTCCTCTGTTTTGTAAGCATACTTGCCCCCTTTTGCACAACAGCTTCCTTGACTCCCTTTCTTTTTGGCCAAGAGAGTAGCAATGGTTGATTGGGGTTTGTTATACAACCAGGCCAGCTTGGAGGCACTCACTCCACTTTTGTACTTTGCGATTATCTCTTTCTTCAATTCGCTAGTATTTCTCACCCTTTTTACCACAGGGTTAGCACTTGAAGCTTTCTTTGAGCCAATGCTGGCTTATTTAGCAGTTACAAGCACTAAAAACAATGGATTAATACAAAATGTATTGCATGTATGTGTGGAACCATCCGCATTGGCTTGTAAACAATGGCACACTGGCTGTACATATTAGCGGGGCAGCTGCGGGCTGCCCAGGCCATGTGGACATATTCGGGATGAATGTTCTTAACCGAGTTTTTCATCGTTGGCCGAGCAATTATTTTTATGCTATACGATGGCATCGTTCCTCGAGGGTCCACTTTACTGTTGTTGGAAGGTCAGATGTAGAGTGGTAGAAGCAAGATTGTAATCACTGAGAGGTCACGTCCTTCTCAGATCCAATGATTCTCACTTCAAAAAGTTGTCCAAAGTGTTTATGCTTCTGTACCAAGATGCCATTGTGTTGTAGTGTCTGACAGAGTGAATATCAAAATGGTATATAATACTGACAGGTTGATAAGCAAGACACATAGGCAACAGTTAGACATCTTTATTAGGAAATGTTTTGCCGACACAGTAGGCTTCTTCAGTCGAGTACAGAAAGTAGGCAGGAGCTGTAGAGATGTGAAGATGATGTTACCTATCTGTCTTACTTACCAATCTGTCGGTATCATATACCATTATGATATTCACCGTGTTTAAAACAATGCTGCGACCTATAAACACTTAGTATATACAGCTTTCTTCACTTAATGACGGAGTTCCTTTCCTAATACCATGTCGATAAACGAATTCATCGCTAAACAAGGAGCATACTGTAATGGTAGGTGGTTTATGTCAGTAATCTTTGATACTGCTTTAATGTCACCTTTTCACCATTTATAACATTTCTAGTACAGCAGGGCCCCGCTTTACGGCGTTTCACTTTACAGCGTTCCGCTGATACGGTTATTTCAAATTATGACCAAAACTCACTATACGGCTCCCCCCACCTGACTTTCTAATACGGTCACCGCACCCCACCCTGTTTGTTTACATTCTTTGTGAGCTCAGTAAGCACTAAGTCTCTCCATTTTGTCTGGAAACTCCAAAATTTCAAATGTTTTTAAAAGTTATTTCATATTTTATATATACTCTGATAATTATACTTATGTATACCTGTACTTAAATAAACTTACATACTGTGCTGGCGTGCAGGTACACATTAAAATCATAAGAGTGTCTTATGTCTCCAGAAAGTCATATTAGGAATGATAATAATAATCATCGAGTTCATTTAAATGTCGTATATTACGTTTTAAAAACACATTTTCATTAATCCATCTATGATATTTTTTCAAAATTATATAATAAAAAACGATACATAACATAAAAAGATGATAAATACCCCCCCACAATAGAATAAATAAACATAAATATGAATGTGGTAGCAGACAACTTGCACAAGTGACCCATATTAGAAATATAATAATAATAAAATCACCGAGTCTCATTAAAAAGTTGTATATTACGTTAATATAACATTTTCATTAATCCATCCATGATATTTTTTTCAAAATTATATTAATAAGCACGATACATAACATAAAAAGATGATAAATACACCCTACAGTAGAATAAATAAACATAATTATGAGATGTGGTAGCCAGATAACTTGTACTAGTGACGCCAAGAATAAAAATTTTCTCTAATCTAACATAAGAGAAAATGTGTTACTGGGGGTAACTGTAGAAAATTATTCCTTTCATATGTATGTAAGTTTATTCAGGTATACACAAATACAGTTACATAGATTATCATACATAACAACATATGTGTAGAGAACCTAGGATAACCCAAAAAAGTCAGAGTGACTTATTTCCATTGCCCCTTTACTCAGAGCATCATTTCTTCTCAAAATGATGTTACATTGACAATGGGAGTGTTCTTCTATTTATTCTCCGTATCAATGTAGAGACAACCTGTACACAATGTAACTTGTACACAAACCAGACGTGTACACTGTTTACAAAACTTACCTTCGCCTGGTTTGTTTACATAACTCTGCGGGCTGTCCTCTCTCATGCACTCATTCTTTCTCTCTCTCATTTATTCGTTTTAATCTCTTTACTTACTCCTGGGCCCTAAGGTAAGTTAATGAGTGAACTGTAATACATTTTATCGCTCTGGGATGCTTAAAATATCATAGAATTGTTATGTGTGGGTGGGGTGGCCTGGTATGGTAGCCTGGCTGCTACCATACATACCACACTTGATTTCTTTACATAAATACTACTTGCTCACCCTAGATTAAGTACTATAAATATTTTTTAAAGGAAGTAATGATGCACTAGTGTGTATTGTACTTTTTTATTGTTTTTTGATGCCTGGTTCTATTGCAAAATTAATATATGTTATGTAAACTTGTTATCTAGGTTTATGCATTTTTAAGTGGAAAAAATGGGTGTTTCCCCTTTACGCGGTTTCCGCTTTACGGGGGTTTTGCCCGGAACCTAACCAGCCGTAAAGTGGGGCCCTACTGTATACATATTTTAAATGTTTTTACAGTAGTTTACACTAACACTCTCCTACTTAGTGACATACTCGTTTACCAAATCTCAGATTATGATGGCTCTCTGACCAGTATTCTACCTAAAATAATGTATATTATAGCTTGATTTCCTCTATTCTGCTTATTTCAATATACAGTACACTACTGTATAAATATTTAAAAATATACTAGAAATGTTATACATGGTGCAAAAGTGACATTAAAACAATATCAAATATGGTTGACACAAACTCACTACCATTATAGTGTGCCTCTCACTTAGCGACAAATTCGTTTTAACGACGTGGTCTTAGGAATGTAATTCTGTCATTAAGTGAGGAGATGTTGTATTTCTAGACAAGAGTATGTAACCAAGGAAAGTGAAAATGTTCACCTGTCAGTGTGTTTACGACTATTTGAGTACTATTTCAGTACCTCATTAACCCTTTGAGGTTTTCCGTCGTACTTAGTACGTCTTACCGCGTAGGGTTTTTGTCGTACTAGTACGCATAAATTCTAGCGGCCTCAAATCTCACAGGAAAATGGCTGATAAGCCTAGATGTGAAGATGGGTCCGTGTGGTGGGTGTGCGCAGTATGAAAAAAATCAGGACCCAGTGGGTGCAATTGACGGGAATGCCATCATAGTACAACAATTTCCACCGTGCCCTGTGGTAAAGAAGTTCCTCACCTCCCTCGGCGAATTTGGACACTTTTTGTTCCCCAGTGACAGTTCTAATACAGATGGAGTGACAGTGAAGGATGAGTTTCAAGTTCTGGTGAGGTTTTGAACACGAAACTAATGACCATAATATGGTAACAGTGAGGAAAACCCAGACACCCACAGCCTTCCACCTCTTGGTGCTGGCCCGTCGTTCAGTTGTACCAGAATCAAAAGAGGAAAATCCTCTTTCCCAAATCCTGACTCAATGTGAGCATTGTGATGATATGATAGTGATTATGAACTACAAGATCTTCAAACTTGTTCCAAGAATGGAGGAGGAGGAGGAGGAGGAGGCAGAGGAAGGAGGATGCAAGAGGAGGATGAGGCAGAGAGGATGAGGAGGCAAGAGGAGGAGGAGGCAGAGGAGGAGGAGGAGGAGGAGTAGGAGGAGGAGGAGGAAGAAGAAAGGATGAGGAGGAGGAAGAGGAGGAGGAGGAGGAAGAAGAGGAGGAGGAAGGAAGAGGAGGAGGAGGAAGAAGAAGAATACCCCGTAATGAATAACAATAATACATAATAATAATCAACATAATAATAATAATACGATAAATAATAATAATAATAATAATAATAATAATAATAATAAATAATACATAATAAAATAATAGGTATATAATAATAATATGTAATAATAAATGTTCACCCTTATGACAGTAACAAGATAAGGGGAGATAACATCTGATAAGTGCTGACGTTTGATGAGGTAAATGAGGGTAAGCAATGCAAAAGATGAGATTGAACATCGCCCTCCCTTTGTTTTTGCTGGTATACTAACATTTCCTGTCTGTACTATTTGCCTGTCTGTCAAGCTCCCTGTCTATCCATCTAGCTCCTGTCTCAGAGAGCCACAAGACGGCGTCATCACTTTTACTCACATCCGTTCAAGCAGAGTATAGCACTTGTCTGGTTTCTTGGGTTATTCTAGGTAATTTATACCATGGTATTCTTGGATTAATTTGTACCTGTGAGACAGAGATAGACAGACAGATAGAATGAGGAGAAAGATAATTAGATAGAATGGAGGGAGGGAAGCAGCATCCGACCCCCATTGTTATGACGAGGCCCGGGGAAGAGTAATAGCTATATGTCCCTTGACAGCTGCGGACTCCTTGTAATTTACACTAATGGACAAGGAGAGAAGGAGTAGGGGGAAGAGGAAGAAGAGAGGAGGGAGAAGAGGAGGAGAGAGGTCAGGAAGAGGAGAGAAGGAAAGAGAATAGTAGGAGGAAGAGGAAATAAAGAGAAGAGGAGGAGGAAAGAGGAATAGTACGAGGAAGATTAGGGGAAGAGGAGAAGAGGAAGAAGAGGAGGAGGAAGGAAGAGTAGAGGAAGAGGAAGAAGGAGGAGGAGGAGGAAAAGAGGAGGAGGAGGAAGATGAAGAAGGAAGGAAAGATGAAGAGTATGAGAAGAGTAGGGGGAAGAGGAGGAAGAGGAAGAAAGAGAAGGAGGAAGGGTGGAACACTAGTACACGGTAATGGTACACTAACATTTTCTGTCTGCTATTGTCTGTCTGCCAGCCTCCCTGTCTATCTTCTATCGCGTCTAGCTCTTCTGTCTCAGAGAGCACAAGACATGTCATCAATTTTTACTCACATCTCAAGCAGACCATATAGCACTTTGTCTGGATTTCTTGGGTTATCCTAGTAATTTATACATTATAGCTTGTATTTATGTGTACCTGATGAGACAGAGATGATAGACCAGTAGAAGAGAGAGACAGATTGAAAAGATAGAATGAGGGAGAAAGATAAAACACCATTGTGTATGACACCCATTTTCAGAGTTCCACAAGCTGGCTGCAGAACTAAAGGAATATGTTTCAGTGATTTCTGTATATTGGTATAATATATTATAGAACAATATAATAAACTATGTTTGTATTGTTTGAATTTGTAAACAAGTTTTGTAAACAATATATTTATAATTATGTTTGTGTGCTTATTGGTTGTAACAACGATGTTATATATGTACATTGCACCTTACTTTGGTCTCACAGGCCACAAAGTTATGTGAAAAAATAAAATAGTGGGAAAAAACAACAAAAAAAAAAAAAACCCATCAAATACAAGTGAAAACTAAAGTTTACCGGTGAGAGCGGCATCCCGCCGCTGTTGCCATACCGCTCATTTTCTGCAAACTTCATGCATCCATATCTCCGAAAGTATTGATGGTAAATTTTTTTTTTTGTTTATCCTATAATGTATAGAAAAAAAAACTCTATTTTTTCATAAGAAAAATAATTTTTTTTTATTTGAAATTTGGCGCGACCCTGAGAAAGAGTTTCACGGAGAGGGCCTGGTCACCCTCAAAGGGTTAAGTGTCAGAACAAACATTGGCTAAAAAATACACAACAACTGCTACAAATTGTAATGATGAGAACATAAAAATTACATAAAAAAAAGGGAAAAAAGGTATATTGGCAACATTTCTGCAAGTGGCAAGACTCCATGTTGCTGTTAGGTGAGCATCCAGTGCCAGCTTCATTGCTTTATATCTCAGTAAGTACTGACTTGAACATCTTTTTTTGGTCTCATTACACACGGGAAATTGCCCTCTATTTATTTTTTTTTTTTTCCAAATAGAGGTCTCCCTCAACATTTGCATTTTCCACTTTCGCTGTCTTCAAACATTCACGAATTCCCAGCCGCCAAATCATATTTATGTAGAGAACTTTGAAGCTGATGACCAGCATTGATAGAGGCATAATTCCTTACAAAACTCAGTAGATATGAAGAAATGGTCTCAGTTGCCAATCATAATGTTCTTCAAAATTAGGTTGGATAAATACATGAGTGAGAGGGGTAGGATCTGAGTGGGTAGCGGATTTGATTTGGGTAGCGTTTATTCTGTTAGTTGGTTGGATTTCTGAAGGACCTGCCTATTATAGGCCAACAGGCCTGCTGCAGTGTTTCTCCTTTCTTATGTTCTTAGACTGATGAGTGGAACAGTCTGTCTAGTATGGTTATAAGAACATATGAACATAAGAGAGGAGGAACACTGCAATAGACCTGTTGGCCTATACATGTACTTGGCAGGTCCTTCACAAATCCAACCCACTAACAGAATAAATGCTACCCAAGCAATAAGCTTTGATAATTCTATTTACTCATGTGCAAGTCCCACTTAAATCCAACCCCTCTCACTCATGATAAATTAGACACATGTGCAACTCTTGGGTATCTCTATTGAGGAAACATTTCACCACACAGTGGCTAAATCAGTCCATACAAAGGAGAATCGTGAAGAACAGGCTGAGAATAAGGTAATCAGTCCCTCAACCTTGAGTTGATGTGGTCAGTCCATCAATCTTGAATAGAATACAGCATATGCACGGAGAAGTAGCTTATATACCGTAGGCAGGAGAGGTGCAGCAGACATAGGTGGTGTCACTTTTGTTCATTGTGGAAGGAGGTCATGCCCTAGGGTTAGGCAAGTGAAGAATTCCCAAGTATTAAGATTCCAAGAAGTTGCAGTGTCTGACAGGTTTGTAGATGAAGGGTTCAGAGAACCGACACGTTGATAAATTAGACACATGTGCAACTCTTGGGTATCTTTATTGAGGAAACGTTTCACCACACAGTGGCTTCATCAGTTTATACAAAGGAGAATCGTGAAGAACAGGAGGAGAATGAGGTAATCAGTCCCTCACCCTTGAGTCGGTGTGGTCAGTCCATCAATCTTGAATAGAATACAGCATATGTGTGAAGTAGCTTATATACCGTAGGCAGGAGAGGTGCAGCAGACATAGGTGGTGTCACATTTATTCAATGTGGAAGCAGGTCATGCCCAAGGGTTAGGTCGTGCACAAGGGTCGGTTCTCTGAACCATTTTGGCATGCAAAGAGTGCATAACCTTTATTCGGCACATGTACACACCCTCATTTACAGGCTATCTCCCCCAGCCAGCGAATCAGGGGACTGAGGGTTGACGATGGGGCCCCGTCGTTCAACCAGTACCCAGGTTCCAGCCAATGAGAAGATGGTTTTGGCAATTGCAGAGGTTATGTCGGTACCACTCTCCTGTCTGCCCTTGTCATTCCCATTCTAGAGCTGGTTGAAGCACAGTCTGCTCTCTAGTGGCTTCTGTGCTGCCTTGCTTACCGTGGAGTGCACTAATGCCTATTGCTGTACATAGTGTTTATAGTGTACATACTTCTGCTCTAAATTAGTCAAAAGTTTTTCTGTTGTGTTTATTTTGCTCTCTTTGCACCCAGGATAACAGGCCATTTGGACTCCTGGGTTGTAATAACCATTCATCTACAATCCTGTCAGACACCACAACTTCTTTGGATCTTAATACTTGGGAATTCTTCACTTGCCTAACCCTTGGGCACAATCTGCTTCCACATTGAACAAATGTGACACCACCTACATCTGCTGCACCTCTCCTGCCTACAGTATATAAGCTGCTTCTCTTCACATATGCTGTATTCTATTCAAGATTGATGGACTGACCACATCAACTCATGGTTGAGGGACTAATTACCTCTTTCTCCTCCTGTTCTTCACGATTCTCCTTTGTATGGACTGATGAAGCCACTGTGTAGTGATCTAGCCAGCCTGCCTGCCTGCCTGTCAAACATGTATTACACATGTTCCAGAATTGTTTTTCTATATTTAGGGCATATGTTATAGAACATTCTGGCAGGATGACTCTACCAGTGGTATCAAAATTGAAAGGATGTTATACATTGGTTGTTATCGAGGTTTTTTATATTTCCTCGGTATCTCCTGCGAGTGTTGGCGTATCTGAAGCTCGCTCATAACTCAGATTTTGGCTCACAACTCAAAGCAAAAAATCGACCGAGCAATGGCTCATAACTCAGAAAACTCATAAGTTGAGGCACTCATAAATCAAGGTACCACTGTATGTAGAAACTATTCATGCATATTCTCTATATCATGAACATATGTAAAACAGTTAAAACAATATATACTTACTCTCAATACAGTGGACCCTCAAATTTCGTGAGTATCAATTTTCGTGAATTTCTGTTATTTGCAACTTTTTTTCATCAAAATATAGCCTCAATTTTCATGATTTGCCTCTGAATTCGGCAGTCGTATGGAGAGCATCACAGCAGCTGCAGTCAAACAAACCTCCCACACACACCATTCAGAGTCAGTGTGGCATTGTTTCTCAGTGAGTGACCATCACCCCACGTGTTCATACCATAAATTTCATAATAATTCATTGTTTTTGTGCTTGCAACTTCTATATAAGCCACCATGGGCCAAAAGAAAGCTCCTAGTGCCAGCCCTTTGGTAAAGGTGAGAAACATGATAGAATTCAAGAACACACCAGCCAGGGTACTTCCCCACAACAGCCCAGGTACTTCCCCTCACACCAGCCAGGGTACTTCCCCACAACAGCCAGGGTACTTCCCCACAACAGCCAGGGTACTTCCCCACACACCAGCCAGGGTACTTCCCCACAACAGCCATGGTACTTGCCCTCACACCAGCCAGGGTATTTCCCCACACAAACCAACCAGGGTACTTCCCAACACAAATCAGCCAGGGTACTTCCTCACACACTAGCCAGGGTACTTAGCCACACACACCAGCCAGGGTACTTCCCCACACAGACCAGCCAGGGTACTTCCCCACACACCAGCCAGGGTACTTCCCCTCACACCAGCCAGGGTACTTCCCCCACAACCAGCCAGGGTACTTTCCTCAACACAAACCAGCCAGGGTGCTTTCCCACACAAATCAGCCAGGGTACTTCCCCCACACACCAGCCAGGGTACTCACCACACACCAGCCAGGGTACTTCCCCACACAAACCAGCCAGAGTACTTCCCCACACAAACCAGCCAGAGTACTTCCCCACACACACCAGCCAGGGTACTTCTCCACACAAACCACCCAGGGTACTTTCCCACAACAGCCAGGGCACTTCCCCTCACACCAGCCAGGGTACTTCCCAACACAAACCATCCAGGGTACTTCCCCACACAAATCAGCCAGGGTACTTCAACTCACACCAGATAGAGTACTTCCCCACTCAAACCAGCCAGGTTACTTTCCCACACAAACCAGCAAGAATACTTCCCCATGCACCAGCCAGGGTACTTCCCCACACCAGCCAGGGCACTTCCTCACATACACCAGCCAGGGTACTTCCCCACACAAACCAGCCAGGGTACTTTCCCACATACACCAGCCAGGGTACTTCCCCACACAAACCAGCCAGGGTACTTCCCCACACACACCATCCAGGGCATTTCCTCACACAAACCAGCCAGGGTACTTCCCCACACAAACCAGCCAGGGTACTTCCCCACACAAACCAGCCAGGGTACTTCCCCACACACACCAGCCAGGGTACTTCCCTACACAAACCAGCCAGGGTACTTCCCCACACAAACCAGCCAGGGTACTTCCCCACACAAACCAGCCAGGGTACTTCCCCACACACACCAGCCAGGGTACTTCCCTACACAAACCAGCCAGGGTACTTCCCCACACACACCAGCCAGGGTACTTCCCTACACAAACCAGCCAGGGTACTTCCCCACACAAACCAGCCAGGGTACTTCCCCACACACACCAGCCAGGGTACTTCCCTACACAAACCAGCCAGGGTACTTCCCCACATACACTAGCCAGGTACTTCATACCATACAAACCAGCCATGGTACTTCCCCCACACTCGATTTGATTTGAGTGGGACTCGCTTATTGCTTGGGGAGCATTGAAAATTTAGTTGGGCAAATATTGTTAGTGGGGTGGTTTGTGAAGAACCTGCCTAGTATGGGCCAACAGGCCTGCTGCAGTGTTCCTGCTTTTGTATGTTTCTTACGTACAACCAGCTGAGGAAATTGCTTCAGAGGAGGTGGAAGAGAGAGGGAAGAAGGTGCCTTCTTTAACCCTTTGACTGTTTCAGTCTTATATATATACATCTTACGAGCCAATATATTTGACATATATATACTCATAAATTCTAGCAGCTTCAAATCAAGCAGGAGAAAGCTGGTAGGCCCACATGTGAGAGAATGGGTCTGTGTGGTCAGTGTGAACCATATAAAGAAATACTGCAGCACGCAGTGCATAATGAAAAAAAAAAAAAAACTACGATCATGTTTTTGGATTAAAATGCCGATTTTGAGGTGGATTTTCGAATAGTTTTTATGGTTATATTCTCATTTTCGTAGTCACATTTGATAAAATGGAAAACATGTTATAGAAATAGAGGTGATTTTGATTAATTTTACTATGAAAAGGACCTTGAAATGGAGCTCGAATTAGGGGAAATGTTTGATTTTTGCCGATGTTCAAGAGTAAACAAATGATGTCATTGTCCAATACATGTCCAACTAGCCATTCTAATATACAGTCATGAATGGGTTGATGTTATTTATACAATTATTACAATATTGCAGTAGTCTGCATAGCAGTAAATTTTTTTTTTGTTTGAATAAAAATTCAAAATAGAAAGCAAGAGTAATATCAGAGGGGCTGGAGATGTGACTGATGAACAAAGAAAATGTTATTTTAGAACCAGGAATGTCTACATTGTTCATTCTGGACCCTATTTTGAAATTGGTATACTTTTTAATTTGCATGAAATTGGCCAAATTGCCAGATTCTGACCTCTTTATTGGGTAATTGAAATCGGTAAATGGGCAGTTTCTTGTACTAAATCGATAGAATAAATGAAGTTCTAAAGAAATAGTTATGAGTTTGGTTGACTGGAACAATGGAATTAGCCAAAAACAGGGCTCAAAAGTGGACAAAGTTGCCGAGTCATAAATTTTGCCGAGGTCACTAATTTTGCGAGAGTGTAATTACATAAGTTTTCCATCAAAATTTGATGTCATTACCATTGGGAAAACATTCTCTATAATTTCATAAGAAAAAAATAATTTTTTCTTTTTTAAATATTTTGTGACATCAGGAGACACCTGAGGATTTGGGGTCAGCAGGTCCTCTGAGAGACTCGTTCTCAGGGTTGGCCAAATTTCAAAAAAAAAAAAATTATTTTTTTCTTATGAAAAAATAGTTTTATTTTTTTAAATATTATAGGCTAAACAAAAATTTTTTACCGTCAATACTTACCGAGATATGGAGGCATGAAGTTGATGAAAAAGGGGGACAATGTGGCAACATTGACGACTGCCGTCTCCTGGTGTTCTTTTATTTACTTTCGTATGTACTAATTTCTATTATTTTTTTAATTTTTCTTTTTCCAAAAAATTTAGGGCCGTAAACCCCAATTGATCAGTATTTTGAAGTTTTTTTTTTTTTCAATACACACAATAAGGGCGAAAACACTTTTGCTTTGTTTTATTTATAGAAAATATTTACACAACAAACGATATAAAATGTTTTTAATTTACTTTTTTTTCCTAATTTTATATACAATAACTCCCAGGGAATTTTCTAGAAGTTCTCGTCTGTGGAACTTTTTGAAACATGGTGTCATGCACAGGGGTTTTTAAACACTCCTCACACTAAAACGAGTGCTCTGCGTTGTTGGGGGCTTTTCCCCTTGTATGTGCACAGTGTAACACCTCTTTGAGCTTTTCTTAAAAGCATAGCAATTTTTTTTAACCGGGAAGTGATTAGTAAGTAAGTAGTAATTTATTCAGGTAAACACAATACAGTTAAAATAGAATTATCATACTACTGCATATTTAAGAACCTGGGAAAACCCCCAAAAAAGTCAACAGGGGCTTATTTCCATGTTTCAGACAGAAGTAGTTGTTGAAAATTTTGGGTGGTGGTCTGTTTTTTGCAGGGTTTTTCTTGGTACTTGAATATATTTGTCTGTGACAGAAAAACAAATTCGCCATTTTTGGGGCTTGTTTCGGTTCTCATTTAATTATTAAACATTGACAGGAAATGCCAGAAAGGAAAAAGATTTTATGTCCCACTTATAACCTTGCAACAAAATCCAAACCCAATCTTCAGTCACATTTGCCACTGAGCGCATATTGAAGGGTAATCAATCACACGCGGGTTTTTAGAAGGGTTCATTGCTCTATGCTGCCTCCAGTGTCTGCCATTTCTTTGGGGAAAACTAAATGACAACAGGTGACACTCGTTTGTCAGCACCGAAATGCCATGATGTCTTGGCAGAAAAACGCCTGTTTCCTCACCTCTACAAGTGCCCGTCAAACCTGGGCATATTTTTTCCGTTTTCACGCAGTGCCACACCATTGTCATTCATTTAGTGAGTGGCTTGTTCCAAATTATCAGTATAAAATAATGCCCCTTCCCAAAGGTATGGTTCTATCAATGTTCAAAACCACATCACCAAGATGCCCAATAATTTCGGGTTTTTTTGCAGGATAACTTCCATGTCACAATAATTCCAATACCAAAAACCACGAAAACAAACAAACAAAAACAACTTTATACCAAACGTTTTCCTCTTGCTTGGCTGTACTGTTTGAAAGAGAGCCTTTTTTTTAAACAAATTTAAAGACTCGTCAATTACAACTTTTTAAAGGGGAAAAAATACATTTGAATTTCTCTTTCAATACAAAAACACATCCTAATTTTATAAAACCCTGTCTTTTCTGTCGGGCCTGGTTTTGTCTGAGAATGAACATACGTAACATTAGCAAAATCAATTCACGGCATTATCCCCACTGAATCGGGGGTTGCAATGGGGCGGTCTGTTGACATATTTTTCACTTTGTGCTTATACACATATGGCAAAAACATTTGGCAAAGAAAAGATACATCCAGCCACAGTTACCCCCTTTCCACTGGTGTAGACGTGATTTTGGTGAAAGTATTGTGTTGGCCATGGTGTACCGAGATGTGTTGCTTTCCATGACAATATTTTCGATCGGGGGTTCGTCAAAAATAACTCAAAACATTCCATTTCAGTGGCATTTTTTCCCAATGTACAAAGGCCGTATTCCATTTTGGCTTCATCAAACGGGGGGGATTTGAAACAAAATTGACATTTCCCTTTCCCCTTCCGGGGTGTGGTCTGCTGTGGGACTGGAAAATGACAGGGGGTTTGGGGTTGTGGGGGTTTGGTTTGAAGGTTGTGGTTGTGGGGGGGTTTGGTTTGGGGGCGTTGTGGTGGGGGGGGGGGATGGGGGCCTTTGTTGTAGATCACTGAGGCAGGGGTGTGGGTGGCAGCAGGGTGGCAGCATGGCCCACTGCGGGGCCTCAGGGCCACACCACCACTACCCCCCCAGCACTTTTTCCATCCCAATTGCAACACTATCACGTCATTTCAAAGCTGTTCCTGGGGTACAGCCATGGATTACTCCAGATGTACTCCTTCCTCTTGGAATAGCATATGGCACACACCCAAAAGCATAAATCGTATATACACGCTTTACTGGGGAATTTCCACTTCACTATCACTATTGGAACTGTTTTAAAGGGGGTTGTAGTTTTAATCACATCACTATCATCACAAATCTCACATCGAGTCTGGGATTTGGGAAAAAAAGGAGTTTGCTCGATTTTGGTACAACTGAACGTGCAAGATGGCCCAGCACCCGAGGTGGGGCTGAGGCGCGATTTTCCCCCCATTACCGATAATTTGGTCTTGTTTCGGTAAAACCTCACCAGACCTTGAAACTTCTTCACTGGCACTTCCATCTGTATTAGAACGTCACGGGGCAAAGTGCCCAATTTCGTGGGGAGGGGAACTTCTTACCACAAGGCATGGGGACATTTTGGGACTAAGATGGGATTCCCACAATGCACCACTGGGTCCCAGATTTTTTTCTACTGCCACAAAACCCAAACCCCACAGACCATTCTCTCACTCTGCCACCAGCCTTTTCCCCCGGGTATTTTACGGCGTAAAAATTTTGGGGTACTATACTAAAAACCCCTGGCTAAATCCCCTACAAATATGTCCAAACCCTTAAAAGGGTTTTAAAGGTTAAGACATTTTTCAAAGTGGGGGGAAGGCAAACAAATTTTGGGGAAAACCACCCTAACCCCTCTCCCCTCCTCCCGTCTTCCATAAAAAAAGAGTCTTCTAAAAGAAGGTTTTTAAAAGTTTTTTATAATTTATTATTGCTTTTTTTTAAATTTATTCTCATTCCTTTTTGAGTAAATCAATTAATCCTAAAAAAATTTTTTTGGTGCTGGGAAAAGTTTAAATTGGGTTTTCATTATTTTTTAGAGAAAAATGATTTCGATTTTCATTAATTTCACTTTACAGACTCTCTGGGAAAAATTAAACACAAAAAAACGAGGTCCCTGTATCTGTAACTCTCACAAACATTAAAAAATTGTGTCCACTTTATTTAAAAATGAAAAATTGTAATTCCCCTCAAGGAACTTTTTAAAGTCATGTAGTCTGAACAAAAAAAAATATTCACTTATTTCATTCTGTAAACACCTAAATTTACACGTTTGTTATTGCCTTATTAATCTTAATTTTTTCCAAAATGTTTTTCAAAAAAGTGGGTTTTGTCATTTTTTTTGATCCCAAAAACTACATACTAAAAAACTATCATAACCGTAAACCCCGTAGATGGTGCTGACACTGACATGGGTGATAGTGACACTGTGGGACTTTAAAATGAGCTACGAATTGCCGTGGATATAAAGGTAGTGGGACTGACACAGGGGATAATGGGAGGGCACTGTGAAGAGGTGATAATGGGGGTCTGTCCACAGGTTTGATCACTTCGTGGGATGATGAGACGTAAGGGCTGGTGGAGGGTGGCCTGGTGTTTGGTGTCCAGCAAGACCCAAAGACCTCCGCTACTCCAGATAACTTTCAAGAGGTCAACTGTATCTCCACGTTTTTTCCGCACCAACCCCACCCACCCCCCCCCCGCCTATCCAGGTAAATTTATTTCACACCACTTTTTCTGTACCACGCACTCTCCAGATACTTTATTACACTACCACCTTTCTGTACCCCCACCTCTCCAGGAAAAATTTATTAACAACACAAAAATTTCCACCCCACTCACCAGGGAAATTTTTTTACCTACCTTCTTTTGTACCACCACACTCTCCAGGTACTTTATTTAAATACCATTCTTTACGTACCCCCACACCACCAGATACTTTATTACACTACCCTTCTTTTTGTACCACTACACTCCCAGGTACTTCATTCACACCCCTCTTTCTGTACCACCACACTTCCGGACTTTATTACACTACCACTCTTACTGTACCACCACACTCTCCACACTATTGTACCGCACCTACCCACTTAAACCTACACTCTCCACACTGTACCAGCCAATCCCCACCTACACCCACACTCTCCAACTTTTGCCAGCCCTACCCACCTCAACTACACCTCCACTCTGTACCGCACCTTCCCCCTACACCCACACTCTCCACACACTCCCATCTAGAAACACCCACCTACACCTACACTCTCCACTCTGTGGATCGGGAATTGGGGGAAGAACAAAAAAGCCAAAATGAAATAAAAAGAAACCCAAAGTATTTCTTTTCTTATCCCAAAAATCAAAGGAGAACACACCAATTGGGGCCCCTATTTAAACAAGAGGGTTTTACACAATGACAAAAAGGAATGAGTGAGCTACTAAAATCCCAGTATGACTCTTTTTTTAGCAAGCCACTAACCAGACTGAAATAAAAGACCTAAATGAAGTTTTTATGAGGAGCCACGAATTGGTAAACATAACCTTCTGATGTTATCCGTTCCCAAAATGACTTCGAACAGGCGATAAATGCAAACCAGGGCACGCCCAAAGCCCAGACTCATGGAATCCATGTTCACAAGAACGCAAAAGCCCCTATCACGTGCTTTTTTGCCCTTTCTATCCACAGGCCCTCTAAGACTTTTTCTCAGGTCCCCCAAAATTTTAAAAAAAAAAAATTTTTCTATAAAAAGAGAGAATCTTTCCCCCATCATAATACCCAAAAATGAAACGTATGGAAAAAAAATAAAATTATGCTCTCGCGAAGTTAGCGGGCTTGAATAAAATTTTCGCATCGACGATTTTGGGCCCCTTTGACCCTATTTTTGGCCAATTCCAATGTACATAAAAAAAATAACTATTTTCGCTAAACTCCATTTTTTCTGTGAATGAGTACAAGAAACCACCAATTTACCAATTTCAACTTCCAATACAGTGGTCAGAATTTGAAATTTTTCCCAAATTTTCACACAAATTTCAAAAGATGCCAAATTTCCAAATGGGGTCCAGAAAAAAACAAGAAAGACATTCCTAGCAACTAAAAAATTTTTCCTCTGTTCATTATCACGCCCCCCCACCCCCCCTTTTTTTTTTTTTTGCTTTCCAGTTTAATTTTTATTCTCACAAAAAAAAAAAATTTACGTTATGCAGACTACGCTTTTAGTGTAGAAAAGGCATAAAATTACACGCATTTGCAAAAGAAATTAGACCACCAGTTGACGTGTATTGATGCTTAGCATGTTTTTGTTCACTTTTAACTTGGTAAAAATCGAACTTTCTGCTATTTTGGCTCAATTTAAAGGTTTTTTTTTCATTGAAAAAACCAGTCAAATCATCTAAATTTTCTGAAATAATTTTCCATTCTATCAATGAGACCAGGAAAACAAATACAATAAAAAATACGGGGCCCCCCCATAACGTTACCTCCGAATGTGCCCAAATTAAAAGTAATTATTTAGTAAGTGCTTTGTACGGTATTTTTGGGGGTTAAAATGGACAATCTACTTCACAATATTTCTTATGGGAACAAATCGGTCAACTGGCCCTGAACATACTTCGGGGGTAAAAATATCGTTAACCGGGGTCCACTGACCAAATGAAAATAAATGCAAAATCTCTGTTTTTAAACCAAAAAAAAGGTCAAAGTTTTTTTTTTTCATTTTGTACTCTGTCTGCAGGATTTTTTTTTTTTATACTGCCCCCAACTGACCACAAAGACCCATTCTTTCATATGAGCCTAACCCGCTTTCCTCACTAGATTTAAAGGCGCAGAAATTTTTGCGTACAAACGTCTGGACACTGGTGCTAAGCCGACTAACGTCCAAACCCGAAAGGGTTTTAAAACTTGGAGAGGGGGCAGGACACGGGGTTGTCCCCCAGTTACTAAAAACAACAGACATCCCCCTTCCCAAAGGGGGGAGTAAAACAAAGCAAAGAACACAGACCAATAGCGCTAACATCCCATATCCAAAAATTTTTTTGAAAGGGTCCTAAAAAGCAAATTGCTACCCATCTACTACCCATCATTGCCAACCCGAGTTTTTAGCAGTCGCTCCTGTCTGCCCAACTACTGGATCACTAAAACAAAAGTCCTGGGTGCACTAGAAACAAAAAGAATGCAGATGTAAATAACAGGAAAACCCCTTTTCAAATGAATGGTACTGCATTATCCTTTAACAGTGTTTATCCAGCCAACAATTAATACCAATTGCTCTTGGGACAACCATTCCAATACCAACATACCTCTTCTTGGCAAAATGTAAACATATAACAGGGCGCCCCCCCCTTCTTCCTAATATGTCTATAGCTGTCCTGAACTTTTCTAACTAAATTCCTCACTTCTACTCTTGCCTACATGTACTTGTATACCCTTGAACATACACTTGTATACCTTGTACATGTACTGATGTATACCTTGTACATGCTCTTGTTATACCCTTAGAAACATGACTTGTATCCCTTGTACATGCCACTTGTAATACCTTGTACAATGTACTTGTATACCTTGTACATGTACTTGTATACCTTGTTACATGTACTTGTATACCTTGTCACATGTACTTGTATACCTTGTACATGTACTTGTATACCTTTTACAAGCACTTTAACCTTGTACATGCACTTGTATACCTTGTACAATGTACTTGTATACCTTTTACATGTACTTGTATACCCCTTGTAACATGAACTTGTATACTTGTACATGTACTTTATACCTTGTACATGTACTTGTAACCTTGTACATGTACTTGTATAACCTTGTACATGTACTGTATACCCTTGTACATTACTTGTTATAATCTTGTACATGTACTTGTATACCTTGTACATGCACTTGTATACCTTGTACATGCACTTGTATACCTTGTACATGTACTTGGTATACCATGTACATTTACTTTTGTATAACTTGTACATGTACTTGTTATACCTTGTACATGCACTTGTTATACCT
This sequence comes from Cherax quadricarinatus, assembly GCF_026875155.1. NCBI lineage: Eukaryota > Metazoa > Arthropoda > Malacostraca > Decapoda > Parastacidae > Cherax > Cherax quadricarinatus. Next base: position 28,967,014 of record NC_069452.1, read on the forward strand.
TTGTCATGTACTTGTATACCTTGTACATGCACTTGTATACCTTGTATCTTGTACTTGTTATCCTTTGGGGTTTAACAAGCACTTGTATACCTATGTACAATGTACTAGTATACCCTTGTAATCAATACAACTGTATACCTTGACATGTACTTGTATACCTTGTACATGCACTTGTATACCTTGTACTCATGTACTGGTAACCTTGTACATGTAACTTGTATACCCCTTGTACATGTACTTGTATACCTTGTACATGTACTGTAATACCTTTTACATGTACTTGTATACCTTGTACATGTACTTGATTACCTGTACATTACTTGTATACCTTTGTACATTACTGTATACCTGTACATGCACTTGTATACCTTGTACATTACTTATAAACCTTGTACATTACTTGTATACCTTGTAACATGTACTGTGTATACCTTGTACATTACTTGAATACCTTGTACATGTACTTGTATACCTTGTACATGTACTAGAAGAATACCCTTGTTACATGTACACCTTGTACATGTACTTGTTTACCTTGTACATGCACTTGTAACCCTTGTACTTGGTACTTGAATACCTTTGTAATGTACTTTTATACCTTGTACATGTACTTGTATACCTTGTACATGTACTTGTATACCTTTGTCCATGTACTTTTATACCTTGGTACATGTACTTGTAATACCTTGTACATGTACTTGTATACCTTACATGTACTTGTTATACCTTGTTCATGCAACTTAAAACCTTGTACATGTACTTGTAATACCTGTACACTGTACTTGTATACCTTGTACATGACTTGTAAACCTTGTACAATGTACTTGTATCCTTGTTCATGTAACTTGTATACCTTGTATATGTAACTTGTATACCTTGTACATGTAATTTGTATACCTTGTACAAGTACTTGTATACCTTGTACCATGTACTTGTATACCTTGTACAGTCTTTATACCTTGAACATGTACTTGTATACCTTGTACATGCACTGTTAGACCTTGTTACATGTACTTGCCATACCTGTACACGTACTTGTATACTTTTTTTTTTTTTGTACAATGTAACTTGTATACCTTTTACAAATGCACTTGTATACCTTGTACATGCACTTGTATACCCTTTACATGTACTGTATACCTTAGTACATGTAACTTGTAAACCTTGTACATGTACTGGTAATACCTTGTACATGTACTTGTATACCTTTACATGTATTTGTATAACCTTGTAAACATGCACTTGTGTACCTTGTACATGCACTTGTGTACCTTGTACATGCTCTTGTACTATCCTTGTACATGTACTGTATAACCTTGTACATGTACTTGTATACCTTGTAACAGTACTTGTATACCTTGTACATGTACCTTGTATAATCTTGTTACATGATTCTTGTATACCTTTTACATGCACTTGTATACCTTGTACATGCACTTGTATACCTTTGTACATGCACTTTATACCTTGTACATTGTACTTGTATACCTTGTACATGTCTTGTAATACTTTGTACATCACTTGTTAACCTTGTACATTACTTGTTTATACCTTGTACATGCACTTGTATACCCTTGTAACAGCCACTTGTAATACCTTGTAAAAGCACTTGTTAACCTTGTAACATGTACTTGTATACCTTGTACATGCACTTGTATACCTCTACATGCAACATGTATACCTTGTACATGTACTTGTAACCTTGTACAGTAAGTACTTGTAATACCTTGTACCAATGTAGCTTGTATACCCTTGTACATGCACTTGATATACCTTGTACATGCACTTGTTATACTCTTGTACATGCACTTGAATACCTTGGTACATGTACTTGTATACCTTGGTAACATGTACTTGTATACCTTGTACATGTACTTGTATACTTGTACATTACTTGGTACCTTGTACATGTACTTGTATACGTTGTACATGTTACTGTATAACTTTTTGTACATGTACTTGTATACCTTGTATCAATGCACTTGTAAATACCTTGTACCAATGCATCTCGTATACCTTGTACAGTACTTGTATACCTTGTACATGTTACTTGTATACCATGTACATGAACTTGTATTACCTTGTACAGCACATGTAATACCTTGGACATGTAACTGTGTATACCTTGTACATGTCACTTGTATACCTTTGTACATGTACCTTGTATATTACCTTGTACATGCACTTGTATACCTTGTACATGTACTTGTGGTACCTTGTACATGCACTTGTATACCTTGTCCATGTACTTGTATAACTTGTACATGCACTTGTATACCTTGTCCATGTAAACTTGTATACCTTTACATTACTTGTAACCTTTACAATGTTACTTGTATAACCTTGTACATTACTTGATACCTTGTACATTTTACTTGATTACCTGATACATGTACTTTATACTTGTACATGTGCATGTATAACTTGTACATGCACTTGTATACCTTGTACAATGTACTTGTATACCTTGTACATGTAACTTTGTATAACCTTGTAAAACATGTACTTGATTACCTTGTAATGTACTTGTATACCCTTGTATAAAACTGTACTTGTATACCCTTGTACATGTACTTGCATACATGTACCATGTATTGCATACCTTGTACATGTACTTGATTACCTTGACATTTAACTTGTAACCTTGTACATGAACTTGTAACCTTGTATCATCGCACTTGTGTTATCCTTGTACATGTACTTTTGTATACCCTTGTACATGTACTTGTATAACCTTGTACAATGACTTGATTACCTTGACATGTACTTGTGATACCTTGGTACAATGTACTTGTATAACCTTTTACATGTACTTGTATACCCTTGTACATGTACTGAATTCTCTTGTACTATCTACTGATTACCTTGTACATGTACTTGTATAACTTGTACATGTAACTTGTATACCTTGTACACAATGCACTTGTATACCTTGTACATGAACTTGTATACCTTGTACATGTACTGATTACCTTGTACATGTACTTTATACCTTGTACATGTACTTGTATACCTTTGTACATGTACTTTATACCTTTACATGCACTTGTATACCTTGTACATGTACTTGTATACCTTGTACATGACTTGATTCCTTGTACATGTACTTGTAACTACCTTGCACATGTACTTGTATACTTTGTACATGTACTTGTATACTTTAACATGTACTTGTATACCTTGTATATGTACTTGTATACCTTGTACAGGTACTATGTATACCTTGTACATGTACTTGTATACCTTGTACAATGTAATTGATTACCCTTTTGTACACATGTTACTTGTTATACCTTGTACATGTACTTGTATACCTTTTACATGTACTGTATACCTAGTATCATGTACTTGTTATTCCTTGTAACATGAACTTGATACCATGTTACATGCACTTGTATCACCTTGTTTAACAGTACTTGAAATACCTTGTACATGTACTTGTATACCTTGTACATGTACTTGTATACCTGTACAGTACTTGTATACCTTGTACATGTACTTGTATACCTTGTACATGGTTACTGGTATACCTTGTACATGTACTTGTATAAACCTGTTCATGTACTTTGTATACCTAGTACATGTACTTGTTAATACCTTGTACATGTACTGGTATACCTTGTACAATACTTGTATACTTTGTACATGTACTTGTAATACCTTGTACATGCACTTGTATACCTTGTACATTTACTTGTAATACCTTGTACATGTACTTGATTACCTTGAACATCGTACTTGTATACCTTGCACATGTACTGTTGTATACTTTGTACATGTATCTTTAATACCTTTTACATGTACTTGTAAAACCTTGTATATGTACTTGTATACCTTTGTACAGGTACTTGTATACCTGTACATGTTACTTTGTTATACCTTTACCTGTACTTGATTACCTTGTACATGTACTTGTATCCTTGTACATGTATACTTGTATACCTTGACAAATGTACTTGTATACTTGTAGCATGTACTTGTATTCCTTGTTAATCATGCACTTGGTATACATTGTACATGCACTTTATACCTTGTAACATTGTACTGGTATATCCTTGACATGTACTTGTATACCTTGCTGTCATGTAACTTTGGTATACTCTTGTACCTGTACTTATACCTTGTACATTTACTGGTATACCTTTGTACATGTACTTGTAACCTTGTACATGTACTGGTATACCTTTGTACATGTACTTGTATACCTTGTACATGTACTTGATATACCTTTGTACAATGTACTGGTACCTTGTACCTTGTACATGTACTTGTATACACCTTGTACAAGTACTTGTATACCTTGTACAATGTACTTGTATACCTTGTACATTACTTGTATACCTTGTACAAGTACTTGTAATACCTTGTACATGCTCTTGTAACTCTTGTACATGGTATTGAATACCTTGTACATGTACTTGTATACCTTGTACATGTACTTGTATACCTTGTACATGTACTTGTACACCTTGTAACATGTACTTGTATACCTTGTACATGTAACTTGTATACCTTGTACATGTACTTGTATACCTTTGAACATGTACATGTCTACCTGTACATGTACTTTTGTTACCTTGACACATGTAACTTGTATACCTTGTACATTACTTGTATACCTTGTTCATGTACTGAATACCTTGTACATGTACTTGTTACCTTGTACATGTACTTGTATACCTTGTACATGTACTTGTATACCTTGTACATGTACTTGTATACCTTGTACATGTACTTGTATACCTTGTACATGTACTTGTATACCTTGTACATGTACTTGTAGTAATAAAGTTATTATTATTATTATTATTATTGTTATGAAACAATATTATAATTATTTATAATTGGAAATAATAACAATGCATAATTAATAAATTTATTAATTTAATAGAATATTTATTAAATAATATAATGTTAATATATTACATTAATAAATAAAATAATATTTTATTAAGAGGTAGGATTGTTATTTGATATTTGTAATAGTTATTTATAATGTAATTATCAAAATAATTATGAGAATGTATTATTTTAATAAAGTATATAATTATTGTCTGTTTTATAATAATAATAATAATAATAATAATATTTATAATAATAATAAGAACAATAATAATAATAATTGATAAATAATAATAATATAATAAAATATAATAATAATAATAACAAATAATAATAATAATTATAATAATAATAATAATAATAATTTATAATAATAATAATAATAATAATAATTATAATAATAATAATAATAAATTATAATAATAATAATAATTAAATAATAATAATAATAATTATATAATAATAATAATTATTATAATATAATAATTATAATAATTCGGAGAATTCAAATCGATTTCACTGGATTCAGGCAGATTCAAAACACTTTTTGTGGAATAAAGCTCAGATTTTGGGTGGATTTAAACGGTTTTATTGGAAATAAAAGCCAAATCAGAAGAACTGCAAAAAATAAATAAAAATAAAGGCAATGTGAATTATAGACTAGCTAGCTAAGAAAGTTTCCAGTATTGGGTAAGAGATCACTACCATGAAGATTGGTGGTTTGCAGAAGGGCAAAGGATAAAGAAGGCCTGGATGCCTTGCCAATCTGTTGGCATGGCCCAAGTATATGCATGAAGCTTTAACCCTTTCAGGGTCGAAAGGGCCCTCTCCCACCTTGTTCTCAGTTATGAAAATTTTTTGAAAAAAAAATTATTTCTTCTTAATTAAAAGATAGAGATTCTTTTCCAATCATAATGACACCAAAAGTATGACATGTGATGGAAAACTTATGGAATTATGCTCTTGCGGAGTTAAACAGTTTTCGACGATGTTTACGCATCGGCGATTTTGCCCACTTTGAGCAGTATTTTTGGCCAATTTCCATGTACTAGTCGACACAAATCATAACAATTGCTAGAATTCCATTTTTTGTTCTATCGAATGAGTAACAAGAAACCACCCATTTACCGATTCAGCTTATTCTAAAAGTGGACAGAAATTAGCAATTTCGCCAATTTACACAAATTTTAAAGATGCCAATTTCTAATAGGGTCCGGAATAACAAGAAAGACATTCCTGGTCAATAAAATAACATTCCCCAGGCCCATCATACATTACTTTTGCTTTCCACTTTAAATTTTATTCTCACAAAAATAGAGATTTATCTGTTATCTACTACTGGTATTAGTGTAGTAATGGTATAAATAATAGGAGCGCAACTTGTGAAAAGAATATTAGACTCGACCAGTTGACGTGTATTGGACGCATGGCCTGATTTGTTTACTTTTGAACTTCTGCAAAATTGAACATTTTTCTTTCTGCTACTTTGAGCTCAATTTCAAGTACTTTTCATCATGACACCACTCAAAATCATCTCAATTTCTGTAATATCTCTTCCATCTATAAAAGTGACAGGAAAACTAGAAAACAAATCATAAAATACAATAACGAAAATGCTGTGCAAAGTCGCTGTTTTAATCAGAAAACATGGTCAAAGTTTTTTCACATTACACACTGTGTGCTTGTGCCGCGGATTTTATTTAAACTGTGCATACTGACATCACGTAGACCCATTCTTCATAATTTAGGCCTACCACTTTCTCTTCCTAGATTTGATGGCTTTAGATATAGGCGTACTAGTATATCAATAACCCTGTGTGTAAGCCGTACTAGTATGTCAGAAACCCTGAAAAGGTTTAAACATAGTGTACCACATTTAACATAAACTCAGAGAGATGACCTGGGTATTAGCCCAAACAAAATCACCTGTATGAGGAAATGACATCTATATTAAAAGACAAGATAAGTAATAAAAACGATCCTTCCTTGAAAAAGACATTCAGCATGAATGAAGCTGGTAAAAAAAGATGGGTGGTGGGGATGGGGCGTCCTGGACAGTGTGCTCCCTGAGGGTAGCTAGTGCGTCCTTGAGGACAGAGCTGAGGGTTGTTTGTGGCTGTCCATGGAGGAAGTGCTCCAGAGGGTGCTGTTGCTGTCCTGGAGTGACAAGTACGAGGGTGCAAGTTGTTGTCCTGGAGGAAAGTGCTCCAGGGTCGTAGTGAAACATTTTGAATTTGACGATCAGTGGTCGACATGTAGCAGTTGCAGTTTTAATATAGACCAAATGCAAAGTTCTAAACATTGGACAGGCAATATCCATGCACTTATAAAGAAATAATGTAGATCTTAATACAAAGGAATTTGGGATTTCTGGTTACAGTACAGTGGAACCCCCGTCATAACGACTTTAATATTCCTGAGAAGGGCTGGTTGTTATGCGAAATGTTCGGTATGGAATGGAATTTTCCCCATAAGAACTAATGGAAAAGCAAATTAACCGTGCAAGACACCCAAAAGTATGAAAAAAAAAATATTACCACATGAAAATTACAATTTTCCTACACACAAAGAGAAGGATACATGCACAATAGTAGAGTAGTACATGCACAATATATATTGTGCATGTACTACTCTACTAAATGAAAGAATAAATGACACCTTATTGAAGAAGCAAGCAATGACTGATGAGAGACACTGTGTCCTGGGAGTTAGCCTTTTTCCTCCTGAGTACTGTAGTCCTGTTTGGCATTTTCTTTTCTTCCAGAACATGCCTTATCACACTGTTATGCCACAACGATCTAAATCACTCAACCAACCTTTGCTGGCTTTATAATTCCCAATAGAGCACTAGTTTCCAGGCTTTTTTTCCCTGTTCACCTGGGTGTGTGGTCGACTGTGTGGGTTGCATCCTGGAGATCAAGATTAAGGACCCCAATGGAAATAGAGTTAGACAGTCTCGATGACACTGACTTTTTTGGTTATCCTGGGTGGCAAATCCTCTGGGTTAATTGTTTCTTGATATTCACAATAAGCCCACACCAACAACGGTGCTACAGCAGCAGCAGCAGCTGACGGTGGTACAGCAGCAAACAGACGATGTACAGCACAAACAAACGATGCTACAGAAGCAGCAGACATGCTACAGCACAGCAACAGACGATGCTACAGCAGCAAGACGATGCTACAGGCAGTAACAGACGATGCTACAGCAGCAGCAGACGATGCTACAGCAGCAGCAGCTGACAGTGCAGACATCAGCTGTCCAACCAATAGTAGCGATTGTTGATTGGGTATATTATACAACCTGGCAGCCTCGGAGACACGCACTCCACACTTCATCATACATATCCAATGATCTTTTTCTCTCATCTCTATAGTAATTCTCACCCTTATTGCTGTAGGGTTGGCACAAGAAGCTTTCTTGGGCCATGATCTCGTTATTTTCCAGAAAAATTCACCAAAAAACACTGTAATAATAAGAAATGTTCCGATTGTATGCTTGGATGTTACCACGGAGGCTGGCTGGTAAACAATGCCAACCAGCGAACATGTGAGTCGTGGCTCATGGGCCGCAACATTAGAATTAGGACGCGTCTCGGAACGAAAGCGGTGAGCGGTTTTGGCGGTATGCGAGGCAAAATTTTTGCGAAAAAAAGTGAGCGGTAAGGGATGTACGGTATGCGAATGCGTGACCGGTATGCGGGGGTCCATCTGTATTCTGAAACCAAGACAACAGTGCATAAGTGTTTCGCAATAAAGCTAACAGAATCCTCGGCTTCATATTAAATACGTAATAATAGAATCCTCAGTTCTTCTTCAACTCTATATGTCCTTGATTAGGCCTGATTTAAATTGTGGTGCTCAGTTTGTCCGACCGTATACAGAATGGATTTTAAATGCTCTGGAAAATGTAAAAAAGATATGACAAAGTTGATCCATGTACAGAAATCTTCCCTATGAGGATAGACTTAGGCTCTGAATCGGCACTCTCAGAAAGGCATAGAATTAAGGGATATGATGGAGGTGAATAAAGGGGAAGCATATAGCATGCTGAAAATTTTCCCAGCCAAGACAGGACTCGCAGCCAGTGGTCCAAGTTGGAAAAATTCAGATTCAGGAAGGATATAGGAAAGCCCTGGTTTGTAACAGATTTGTGGAAGATGGAAAAACTCCGAGTACCGTCATGCATGCTAACATGTTGTGTAGTGTAAAATAGTTAGTTAGATACATGAGTGTGTGTGGGTGGGAGTGAGTTGGAGCTATTAGCTAGTGCTGCTGGTCAAGTGCTGTGTTCCTTCCTTAATAGAATGTCACTTGTCCTGACTAGGTTCAGGCATTGACTTAAGCTGGAAGGAGACTTGGACCTGCCTCGCATGGGCCATATCTGCTTCACAGTGTTCGTTCTTATCTTAAGAGTTCTTATGTTAGTTGACTGAGGGGTGGGTTGCCATCCTTGGTGTTAAATGTCTGGTGTGGTCACTTCCTTGTTTGTTAGTGGGTCTGCTGTGGGTCGCATCCTGTGTAAGTTGACTTCTGTGGGGTGCATCTTGGGTGTAGTTGACTAGTGTGGGTGTGCATCTTGGGTGGATAGGTGCACTGTTTGGGTATAGTGGAAACTGGTGTGGGTTCTTCCTGGGTATTAGTGACTGGGTGTGTGTTGCATCCTGGGTGTTCGTTTACGGTGTGGGTTGCATCTTGGCCTGTTATGACTTGCTGGGTCACATCCTGGGTATTAGTGGACTGGAGTGTGTTGCACCTCCTGTGTTATTGACTGGTGTGGCTCGTAATCCTGGGTGTTAGTTGAACTGGTGTGGGTTGCATCCTGGTGTTAGTCGACTGGTGAGGGTCACATCCTGCGTGTTAGTGGACTGGTGAGGATTGCCATTCCCTGGGTGTTAGTTGACCGGTGTGGCTAACATCCTGGGTGGTTAGTCGACTTGTTGGGTTGCATCCTGGGTGTTAGATGACGGTGTGGTCACCTCCCTGGGTGTTAGTTGACTAGCGTGGTCACATCCTGGGTTTTCATCGACTGTTGTGGGTCACATCCTGGTGTTATTGGACTGGTGTGGTGTCCGCATCCAGGGTGTAAGTGACCTGTGTGAGTCGCATCCCTGGGACAAAACGACCTAATTTTTTGCAGGAAAACTCAGCATAACAAGTGACTTTCTATATAGTAGTATGTTATTCATGTTAGCTATGATCTGTATACCTGGTACATGTACTTGTATACCTTTGTACATGTTACTTGAATTACCTTGTACATGTACAGTATACTTTGTACATTGTACTTGTTACCTTGTAGCAACACTTTGTATACCTTGTACATGTACTTGTATACTTGTACATGTAACTTGTATACCTTGTACATGTACTTGTATACCTTGTACATGGACTTGATTAACCTTGTACATGTACTTGTATACCTTTACATGTACTTGTATACTTTGTACATGACTTGTTAATACCTTGTACATGCACTTGTTACCTTGTTTTTTACATGTCTTTGTATACCTTGTACATGTACTTGTATACCTTGTACATGTACTTGATTACCTTGTAATACATGTAACTTGTATACCTTGACATGTACTTGTATATCCTTGTACATGTACTTGCATACCTTGTACATGTACTTGATTACCTTGTAACATGTACTTGTATACCTTGTACATGTACTTGTAATACTTTGTACATGTACTTGTATACCTTACATACACTTGTATACCTTGTACATGGTACTTTATACCTTGTACATGTACTCTTATATTACCTTGTACCTGTACTTGTGTACCTTGTACATTACTTGTATATACTTTTGTTACATGACTTGTATATCCCTTGTACATGCACTTGTTACCTTGTTACATGTACTTGTATACCTTGTACAAGTACTTTTGAGTACCTTGTACATGTACTTTGATAACCTTGTACATGTACTTGTATACTTTGTACAAGTACTGTATACCTTGTACATGTACTTTGTATACCTTGTAATATGTACATGTAATACCTTGTACATGTACTTTGTATAACCTTGTACATGTACTTGTATAACCTTGTGAACATGTACTTGATTACCGTGACCTGTACTTGTATACCTTGTAGCATGTACTTGATACCCTTGTACATGTACATTATACCTTGTACATGTACTTGTATACCTTGTACATGCACTTGTATACCTTGTACAATGTACTGTATACCTTGTACCATGTACTTGTATAACTTGTACAGAACTTTGTAATACCTTGTACATGTACTTGTATACCTTGTACATGTACTGTATACCTTGTACATGTACTTGTATACCTTTACATGTACATTATACCTTGTACAACACTTGTATACCTTGTACATGTACTTGTATACCTTGTACATGTACTTTATACCTTGTACATGCACTTGTATACCTTGTACTATACTTGTATCCTCGTACATGTACTTGTATACCTTGTACATGCACTTGTATACCTGGTACATGGTACTGTATACCTTGTACATGTACTTGGTATACCTTGTAACATGTACTTGTATACCTTGTACATGTACTTGTAAACCGTGTACATGTACTTGTATACCATGTATATGTACTTGTATACCTTGTACATGTACTTGTAACCTTGTACATGTACTATGTATACCTGTAAATGTGACTTGTATACCTTGTACATGTACTTGTATACCTTGTACATGTACTTTTATAACTTGTACATGTACTTGTATACCTTGTACATGTACTTGTAGAATACCTTGTACATGTACATGTATACCAATTGTACATGCACTTGTATACCTTTGTACAAGTATTTGTATACTTGTACATGGTACATGTATACCTTTTACATGCACTTGTATACCTTGTACATGTAACTTGTAAACCTTGTACATGTACTTGTATACCTTGTACAGTGTATTGTATACCTTGTACATGTACTTGATACCTTGTACAATGGTACTTGTATACCTTGTACAATGTACTTGTATACCTTGTTACATGTAACTTGTATACCTTGACATGTAACTTGTATACCTTGTACATGTACTTGTATACCTTGTACATGTACTTGAATACCTTGTACAATGCAATCTTGTATACCTTGGTACATGACTTGTATACCTTGTACATGACTTGTAAACATTGTTACATGGCACTTGAATACCTGTAACATGCACTTGTATACTTGTACATGACTTTTATACCTTGTAAATCATGTACTTGAAACCTTGTACATGTTCTTGTATACCTTGTTACATGCACTTGTATACCTTGTACATGCACTTTGTATACCTGTACATGTACTTGTATACCTTGTACATGTACTTGTATACCTTGTACATGTACTTGTATACCTTGTACATGTACTTGTATAACTTGTACATGCACTTGTATACCTTGTACATGTACTTGTATACCTTGTACATGTACTTGTATACATAAGAACATAAGAATGTAGGAACACCGCAGAATGCCTACTGGCCCATACGAGGCAGGTCCTTATCAAAACGACATCTACCTAAAGCTACTCAAGAAATAACTCCCGTAACCCCTTGACACAATCAAAAACACAGCCCCTCCCACTCATTATTTGTCCCAGTCTCTTCTTAAAGCTACCCAAGGTCCTAGCCTCTATCACCCCACTGGGAAGACTGTTCCACGCATCTAAAACTCTGTTAGAAAACCAGTACTTACCTATGTCCTTTCTAAATCTAAATTTACCAACATAAACCATTAATTCCTGTTTCTTAACCTGGTTCGACCCCCTCAGTACTTTATTATGTCTCCCATGTTTATGCCCGTCATCCACTTATACACTTCAAGATACCTCCCCTCATCTACGCCTCTCCAGAGAGTGGAGATTTAAGGCTTTAAGTCTATCTTCTACGGGAGGTTCCCTTACACAGTAAATCATTTTAGTAGTCATTCTCCTCTGAATGTTCTCTAATGAGTCTAATGTCCAAGGCCTGGATAGTCAAGGGGACCAAAACTGAGCAGCATAATCTAAATGAGTGCCTCACTAGTGATGTATAGAGCTGCAAAATAACTTCTGGACTTCTGTTACTTATAACTTTCGTGAGATAAATCCAAGTAAATCTGTTAGCCTGTATGTGCACACTAATACACTGCTGTCTGGCTTTAGATTTTCTGCTTACCATGACTCCCAAGTCCTTTTTCACATTCTGTATGACCAAGCTCTACTTCACCTAGATTAAGCTTCGAGGGTTAATTTTCATTACCAAGGCAAGTACTTACACTTATCCACATTAAAACTTCATCTGCCATTTCTCGAGACCAAGACATTAATTTTGTTCAAATCGTGTCCTGGAGTTCATTGATATCCACCGCAGAGTGAATAATACGGCCTATTCTTGTATCATCAGCAAACTTACTCATACACTAGTGAAATCCTTCACAAAGGTCATTAATGTAAATTATGAACAGGAGAGGGCCTAAAAAACTGATCCTTGTGGAACGCCACTAGTGACTAATCCCCCATTCAGATTTCACACATCAATAATGGTAACTCTCTGCTTTCTATTTGTAAGCCATGCCTCAATCCATGCTGAAACTTAACCGTCCTATAATACTATGACTGCCACTTTTCTTAGAGTCCTCTTGTGAGGTACTCTGTCGAAGCTTTACTAAAATCCAATTAAACAAATATCATATTCCTTATCACCTGTCACTGCCTCAAATGTTCTATTGAAGAAATGTCAGAAGTTGTCAGGCAGGAACGCCCTCCTCGTTGAATCATTCTGAGATTCATTTTATCAAGTTTAGCTCTTCAAGGTGACTTCTGAAAATGTCACTATAATTTGATTCTAATAACTTGAGCCCACTATAGATGTCAGCTTATGACGGTAATTTAGAAAGGATGACTTAGTCCCTGATTTGAATATAGGAACCACATTACCATCTTCCACAACTCTGGCACAACACTGGAAGGATGGACGGATTGATACACTCGTTTAATGGCTTGACTAAGCTCCATTCATGCATCCTTAAGTGCCTTTGAAAACAACTCATCAGGTCCCGGGGACTTATTTTTGTTTCAGTTTTGTCTATCTGTTTACAATAACCATGTCCTCCCCGTGACAGTAATATAAGTTAACTTAAATTCATCAGAACTAAATAATTGTTTAATTACTGGAATCTCATTTACATCTTCCTGTGGGGGGGGAAAAAAACTGACAAAAACTGTCATTAAATAAAGGAACACATTTCCTGTTTATTATCCGTCAGCTGTCCATTCCCCAATTTCAAGGTCCCTACTATTTCCTTCACCTTCATCCTATAACTTGAAAGAACCCCTTTGGATTAGTCTTGATTCATTAGCAACTCTAATTTCATAGTCACGTTAGCCTTTCTAATCGGCCTTTTTACTTCTCTTTTAGGCTGAACATATTGGTCCAGTAAGGTTAACCTCTCCTCTTCTGATGCGCCTATAATTCACCCTTTCGCCCCTAAAAGATGCTTTAAGAGCCTCCTGTTAACCCATTTTGGGATCGTTATTATTAGACTAATTTCTCTCTGGGGAATGTATATACCTGAGCACTGTGTACATTATTAAGACAACTCAAAAAGAAGGATCCCCTCAATATTCATAAGTATGATTAATCGTCAATAAAATCATAGCTAGATAACCGCCAATCAGATTAGACAGATGTTTCCCTAAGTCCATTATAAATCCGGCAGAACGAAATCAGGATTTTAACTGTATTATCATTATTCTTTCTTGCATTCCCAATTAATGCTAAAAGTGAAGGATTTGTGATCACTTGCGCCAAGGCTCTTCAGTGATCTCCAGATTATTCATCGAGTGTTTCCCTTATTTGACAAGACTAGGTCTAGCAAATTATTACCCCTGGTATGCTTCAGTTACAGCTCTGTTTCAGAAAACAGTCCTGAACTGTTTCCATAAAGTCCACTGACTCTAGATACCTGTCAACGAATTCCAGTCAATTTGACTAAAGTTAAAGTCCCCTACTATGACGTATGTTACTGGTGTCCAGAAGCCCTAACAATTTCGTCCCAAAGAAGTCTCCCTTTATCGTGATCCAAGCTGGAGGTCGGTATATTACACCTAGAATTAGTTTTTCTTGACCCTCCACGAACTCTACCCAAACGACTCTGTTACTGCCCCATCTATTTTTTTTTATAACACCTTTTTATGCAACAATTAATAATTTCTCTCGAACATACAATGCAACTCCTCCCCCCTTTCCCCATTACATCAATTCCACATTGAACAACTTAAATCCATGAATATTACACTCACAGTCATAACCCCGACTCTTTTAAAATCATACCAAGTTTCAGTTAAAGCAATGATATCAAAGTTCCCAGCACATCTACCAAATGTATTCATTAATTTATTTTCCTGCACTTCGACTGTTAGCATAAAAACTCCAAACATATTTTTTTTTTCTTTGCAACATTTTTCCTATTCATCTTTGTTTTTTACACAATTTCTGAAAATTATCATTAACCCAGAGTTACTCCATGACAGTTACTATTAAATCTTAATAGCAGAGCATAAAAATCAATATATCTCCCTACTCTTATTTAATCATTTTTAAACCCATACCTCTAAACTAATCCTAGTTTAAAGTCCTAACAACCCCCTCAACTGAGTTAGCAAGAAAACCCACACCTGCCCTGGATAAGTGAACCTCCCCACCCAATCCCTGGCATACATGGTCATTTCGGGGCCCATAGAAGTTGTCCCAGTTGTCAAAATGAATGGTACTGCATTATCCTTTAACAGTGTTTATCCAGCCAACAATTAATACCAATTGCTCTTGGGACAACCATTCCAATACCAACATACCTCTTCTTGGCAAAATGTAAACATATAACAGGGCGCCCCCCCCTTCTTCCTAATATGTCTATAGCTGTCCTGAACTTTTCTAACTAAATTCCTCACTTCTACTCTTGCCTACATGTACTTGTATACCCTTGAACATACACTTGTATACCTTGTACATGTACTGATGTATACCTTGTACATGCTCTTGTTATACCCTTAGAAACATGACTTGTATCCCTTGTACATGCCACTTGTAATACCTTGTACAATGTACTTGTATACCTTGTACATGTACTTGTATACCTTGTTACATGTACTTGTATACCTTGTCACATGTACTTGTATACCTTGTACATGTACTTGTATACCTTTTACAAGCACTTTAACCTTGTACATGCACTTGTATACCTTGTACAATGTACTTGTATACCTTTTACATGTACTTGTATACCCCTTGTAACATGAACTTGTATACTTGTACATGTACTTTATACCTTGTACATGTACTTGTAACCTTGTACATGTACTTGTATAACCTTGTACATGTACTGTATACCCTTGTACATTACTTGTTATAATCTTGTACATGTACTTGTATACCTTGTACATGCACTTGTATACCTTGTACATGCACTTGTATACCTTGTACATGTACTTGGTATACCATGTACATTTACTTTTGTATAACTTGTACATGTACTTGTTATACCTTGTACATGCACTTGTTATACCTTTGTCATGTACTTGTATACCTTGTACATGCACTTGTATACCTTGTATCTTGTACTTGTTATCCTTTGGGGTTTAACAAGCACTTGTATACCTATGTACAATGTACTAGTATACCCTTGTAATCAATACAACTGTATACCTTGACATGTACTTGTATACCTTGTACATGCACTTGTATACCTTGTACTCATGTACTGGTAACCTTGTACATGTAACTTGTATACCCCTTGTACATGTACTTGTATACCTTGTACATGTACTGTAATACCTTTTACATGTACTTGTATACCTTGTACATGTACTTGATTACCTGTACATTACTTGTATACCTTTGTACATTACTGTATACCTGTACATGCACTTGTATACCTTGTACATTACTTATAAACCTTGTACATTACTTGTATACCTTGTAACATGTACTGTGTATACCTTGTACATTACTTGAATACCTTGTACATGTACTTGTATACCTTGTACATGTACTAGAAGAATACCCTTGTTACATGTACACCTTGTACATGTACTTGTTTACCTTGTACATGCACTTGTAACCCTTGTACTTGGTACTTGAATACCTTTGTAATGTACTTTTATACCTTGTACATGTACTTGTATACCTTGTACATGTACTTGTATACCTTTGTCCATGTACTTTTATACCTTGGTACATGTACTTGTAATACCTTGTACATGTACTTGTATACCTTACATGTACTTGTTATACCTTGTTCATGCAACTTAAAACCTTGTACATGTACTTGTAATACCTGTACACTGTACTTGTATACCTTGTACATGACTTGTAAACCTTGTACAATGTACTTGTATCCTTGTTCATGTAACTTGTATACCTTGTATATGTAACTTGTATACCTTGTACATGTAATTTGTATACCTTGTACAAGTACTTGTATACCTTGTACCATGTACTTGTATACCTTGTACAGTCTTTATACCTTGAACATGTACTTGTATACCTTGTACATGCACTGTTAGACCTTGTTACATGTACTTGCCATACCTGTACACGTACTTGTATACTTTTTTTTTTTTTGTACAATGTAACTTGTATACCTTTTACAAATGCACTTGTATACCTTGTACATGCACTTGTATACCCTTTACATGTACTGTATACCTTAGTACATGTAACTTGTAAACCTTGTACATGTACTGGTAATACCTTGTACATGTACTTGTATACCTTTACATGTATTTGTATAACCTTGTAAACATGCACTTGTGTACCTTGTACATGCACTTGTGTACCTTGTACATGCTCTTGTACTATCCTTGTACATGTACTGTATAACCTTGTACATGTACTTGTATACCTTGTAACAGTACTTGTATACCTTGTACATGTACCTTGTATAATCTTGTTACATGATTCTTGTATACCTTTTACATGCACTTGTATACCTTGTACATGCACTTGTATACCTTTGTACATGCACTTTATACCTTGTACATTGTACTTGTATACCTTGTACATGTCTTGTAATACTTTGTACATCACTTGTTAACCTTGTACATTACTTGTTTATACCTTGTACATGCACTTGTATACCCTTGTAACAGCCACTTGTAATACCTTGTAAAAGCACTTGTTAACCTTGTAACATGTACTTGTATACCTTGTACATGCACTTGTATACCTCTACATGCAACATGTATACCTTGTACATGTACTTGTAACCTTGTACAGTAAGTACTTGTAATACCTTGTACCAATGTAGCTTGTATACCCTTGTACATGCACTTGATATACCTTGTACATGCACTTGTTATACTCTTGTACATGCACTTGAATACCTTGGTACATGTACTTGTATACCTTGGTAACATGTACTTGTATACCTTGTACATGTACTTGTATACTTGTACATTACTTGGTACCTTGTACATGTACTTGTATACGTTGTACATGTTACTGTATAACTTTTTGTACATGTACTTGTATACCTTGTATCAATGCACTTGTAAATACCTTGTACCAATGCATCTCGTATACCTTGTACAGTACTTGTATACCTTGTACATGTTACTTGTATACCATGTACATGAACTTGTATTACCTTGTACAGCACATGTAATACCTTGGACATGTAACTGTGTATACCTTGTACATGTCACTTGTATACCTTTGTACATGTACCTTGTATATTACCTTGTACATGCACTTGTATACCTTGTACATGTACTTGTGGTACCTTGTACATGCACTTGTATACCTTGTCCATGTACTTGTATAACTTGTACATGCACTTGTATACCTTGTCCATGTAAACTTGTATACCTTTACATTACTTGTAACCTTTACAATGTTACTTGTATAACCTTGTACATTACTTGATACCTTGTACATTTTACTTGATTACCTGATACATGTACTTTATACTTGTACATGTGCATGTATAACTTGTACATGCACTTGTATACCTTGTACAATGTACTTGTATACCTTGTACATGTAACTTTGTATAACCTTGTAAAACATGTACTTGATTACCTTGTAATGTACTTGTATACCCTTGTATAAAACTGTACTTGTATACCCTTGTACATGTACTTGCATACATGTACCATGTATTGCATACCTTGTACATGTACTTGATTACCTTGACATTTAACTTGTAACCTTGTACATGAACTTGTAACCTTGTATCATCGCACTTGTGTTATCCTTGTACATGTACTTTTGTATACCCTTGTACATGTACTTGTATAACCTTGTACAATGACTTGATTACCTTGACATGTACTTGTGATACCTTGGTACAATGTACTTGTATAACCTTTTACATGTACTTGTATACCCTTGTACATGTACTGAATTCTCTTGTACTATCTACTGATTACCTTGTACATGTACTTGTATAACTTGTACATGTAACTTGTATACCTTGTACACAATGCACTTGTATACCTTGTACATGAACTTGTATACCTTGTACATGTACTGATTACCTTGTACATGTACTTTATACCTTGTACATGTACTTGTATACCTTTGTACATGTACTTTATACCTTTACATGCACTTGTATACCTTGTACATGTACTTGTATACCTTGTACATGACTTGATTCCTTGTACATGTACTTGTAACTACCTTGCACATGTACTTGTATACTTTGTACATGTACTTGTATACTTTAACATGTACTTGTATACCTTGTATATGTACTTGTATACCTTGTACAGGTACTATGTATACCTTGTACATGTACTTGTATACCTTGTACAATGTAATTGATTACCCTTTTGTACACATGTTACTTGTTATACCTTGTACATGTACTTGTATACCTTTTACATGTACTGTATACCTAGTATCATGTACTTGTTATTCCTTGTAACATGAACTTGATACCATGTTACATGCACTTGTATCACCTTGTTTAACAGTACTTGAAATACCTTGTACATGTACTTGTATACCTTGTACATGTACTTGTATACCTGTACAGTACTTGTATACCTTGTACATGTACTTGTATACCTTGTACATGGTTACTGGTATACCTTGTACATGTACTTGTATAAACCTGTTCATGTACTTTGTATACCTAGTACATGTACTTGTTAATACCTTGTACATGTACTGGTATACCTTGTACAATACTTGTATACTTTGTACATGTACTTGTAATACCTTGTACATGCACTTGTATACCTTGTACATTTACTTGTAATACCTTGTACATGTACTTGATTACCTTGAACATCGTACTTGTATACCTTGCACATGTACTGTTGTATACTTTGTACATGTATCTTTAATACCTTTTACATGTACTTGTAAAACCTTGTATATGTACTTGTATACCTTTGTACAGGTACTTGTATACCTGTACATGTTACTTTGTTATACCTTTACCTGTACTTGATTACCTTGTACATGTACTTGTATCCTTGTACATGTATACTTGTATACCTTGACAAATGTACTTGTATACTTGTAGCATGTACTTGTATTCCTTGTTAATCATGCACTTGGTATACATTGTACATGCACTTTATACCTTGTAACATTGTACTGGTATATCCTTGACATGTACTTGTATACCTTGCTGTCATGTAACTTTGGTATACTCTTGTACCTGTACTTATACCTTGTACATTTACTGGTATACCTTTGTACATGTACTTGTAACCTTGTACATGTACTGGTATACCTTTGTACATGTACTTGTATACCTTGTACATGTACTTGATATACCTTTGTACAATGTACTGGTACCTTGTACCTTGTACATGTACTTGTATACACCTTGTACAAGTACTTGTATACCTTGTACAATGTACTTGTATACCTTGTACATTACTTGTATACCTTGTACAAGTACTTGTAATACCTTGTACATGCTCTTGTAACTCTTGTACATGGTATTGAATACCTTGTACATGTACTTGTATACCTTGTACATGTACTTGTATACCTTGTACATGTACTTGTACACCTTGTAACATGTACTTGTATACCTTGTACATGTAACTTGTATACCTTGTACATGTACTTGTATACCTTTGAACATGTACATGTCTACCTGTACATGTACTTTTGTTACCTTGACACATGTAACTTGTATACCTTGTACATTACTTGTATACCTTGTTCATGTACTGAATACCTTGTACATGTACTTGTTACCTTGTACATGTACTTGTATACCTTGTACATGTACTTGTATACCTTGTACATGTACTTGTATACCTTGTACATGTACTTGTATACCTTGTACATGTACTTGTATCACCTTGACATGTACTTGTAGTAATAAAGTTATTATTATTATAATTATTATTGTTATGAAACAATATTATAATTATTTATAATTGGAAATAATAACAATGCATAATTAATAAATTTATTAATTTAATAGAATATTTATTAAATAATATAATGTTAATATATTACATTAATAAATAAAATATATTTTATTAAGAGGTATGATTGTTATTTGATATTTGTAATGTTATTTATAATGTAATTATCAAAATAATTTATGAAATGTATTAATTTTAATAAAGTATATAATTATTGTCTGTTTTATAATAATAATAATTATAATAATAATATTATAATATAATAATAATTTTTAAATAATATTAATAATAATAATTATAATAATAATAATAATTATAATAATAATAATTATAATAATAATAATAAATAATTATAATAATAATTATTAATAATAATAAATAATAATTATTATAATAATAATAATAATAATAATTATAATAATAATAATAATTATAATAATAATAATAATTATAATAATAATTATAATAATAATTATAATAATAATAATAATTATAATAATTATAATAATAATAATAATAATTATGGAAAATTTTCTAGGGTGCTTATCTGTATGTACCTTAACATTATATACATATAAGTAATCTCATTGGGAGACAACCATATTGTTTACCGTAGTCACCCCGTGTAGACATGTGAGAAAACTTAACCACCTCTGGTCACTACAGGTGGCCCCTTCGACCTCACAATCTTATCCATATCTATCCGAGACCAGTATGGATTGGATAGCACCCACAAATACGGTGCTACTAATTAATTGTGGACTGTATATATTATATTAGTTTAGCTGAATGAAGGGGGGGGGGGGGGTAGGTTACACATGGATACATCCACCAAGAAAAAACATTTGTACATAATCCCACCACTTACCAGATGTTCTCTGGTGGTCACTTGATGTAGCTGGATCACTCATAACCTATCCAATTACAACATAATCTAGCTGGCCAGCATGAGTCTGCTATAACTAGAAGGGTTACTTAACTGTGGGTGATTGATACTCCTTATTTCCTCCATTCACCATCTCATTTCGATGTCCTGCTACACCGACACGGTTCTCATTCCGGCAGCACGAGGTATCCGTCGGTTCGTCCCGGTTTAGAAGTCGTGATTCCATAAATCTTCATTATCCCCGGTACGAGAGTCACACGTTCACTCGGAGCAAGGCTCTCTGTTTCACATCCCGCATTCTCTTAACTCAATGTTATTATCACTGATTACATTACCATTCACAAGACGATTTAACGTCTCGTCACTATTATACAAATTAGAGGTCACTCCATTAAGATCTGAGGCCGATGAGCGAGGATTAACACACGGGTATTTCCCCTGGACACACACCATGGCCGCCGTGCACCTGCCACCCGGTTGAACATTATTCACTAATTTTACCACCCCTTTACGGTGGTCCCGTAAATCACGTTCCCTCACTCTTCACTAGGGACAGTCACGACACTTCCTATTATGAATTGAGGCCTATGTTGATTCTTAGGCCCCTGTGAACGCCAGTTTCCTCGTTCCCGGTTTCTCAGCCTCCTCACCCATTCAAAACACTGCCGCTGCCTGCCCCCCCAGCTCGACCCCCCACCCCCCTGCACATCTGCGCAGGCGCAGCGGGAACCCAGCTGATTTCATTAAAAATGCAAATACATTTTGACCCAAATCAGCACATTAAACACTTATTAGACACTATAGCTTCGGAAATTAAATAATTTCCACAATAATAATAATAATTATAATAATAATAATAATAATAATAATAATAATAATAATAATAATGTAATATTTTAATAATGAGAAAATTTAACTTCAATTTTTATAGTAGTTAATAATAGTTAATAATATTAATAATAATAATTATGATAATAATAATAATAATAATAATAATAATAATAATAATAATAATGAAAATTAAAATGAAGTAATATTTTAATAAATGTGAGATAATTATAAATAATTATTGATAGTGAGTGATGATGTTTGTTTGTGTAGGTGAGCGAGGTGTTGGAGGCGCTGGATCACTCCTCCACTCTGGTATTTCTTGACCTGGCCTGGCCTGGATCACTGCCCCAGCCTGGATCACTGCCCCAGCCTGGATCACTGTCCCAGCCTGGATCACTGCCCCAGCCGGATCACTGCCCCAGCCGGATCACTGCCCCAGCCTGATCACTGCCCCCCCCTGGATCACTGTAAACAGTAGATGATAATGCTCTCCCCTCCTCCCATCCCCATCAATCATCACCTGATCTTCAATTAAAAGTAAGTGTCATGTAAGTGTGCATGCCTTTTTCAGTTTGTGAGTATTAAAATTAATATTTCATGTGGTAAAAAAAATTTTTTTTATACTTTTGGGTGTCGTGCCACGGATTAATTTTATTTCCTTTATTTCTTTCGGGGAAATTCATTCACATAACGATTATTTCGCATATCATTACCCTCTTGCACGGATTTAAATTGTTAACCGGGGGTCCATTTTTTTTTTTTTTTGTATTACTTAGCTTGTACATAGGTAGGTTGTTTAATTAGTTTCAACTTTCTGGTGCGACGCTGGGCAAGCACCAGTAGGCACGTGATTTGAGCTGCTCAACCTCTGCTCCTAACCTGTCCAAGTGGGCTGGTAAAGCCTCATGAGTTCAGTTCATTCCCTCCTCTGGACCAGGAAGTGTCTAGGAAGGGTCCACATCTAGACCATCATTTGCCTCCCTAGAAAATTCCATGAATTTTTAGAAACTATTGCTAAGACATATCTCGGTTGGAGAAGGTGGTTGGGAAACCTCTTACAGAAAGTGAATCAAAGTGATCAAGCTTCTGTGGTGTAGAGGGGCTTATTGCAGAGTGAACCATATGGTAAGAGCTCTATCATGTGTCAAGTTTTTTAATGCAATTGCCTGTGCATGTACATATTACAGTGGACCCCCGCATAACGATCCACCGCCGAATTCGACCAATTATGTAAGTGTATTTATGATGTGCTTTGTTACGTGTATGTGTGGGGTTGAAATTGGTCTAATCTACTTCACAATATTCCTTATGGGAACATAATTCGGTCAGTACTGGCACCTGACATACTTTCTGGAGTGAAAAAAATATAGTTAACCGGGGGTCCCTGTACTGAATTTCTGTCTCACTCAGTGCCATTGTAATATACATATCCTAGTACTGTGATGTCTTTAATGTAGGAGTGGCTAAGTGTTCTACTCATAGTGCAAAAATATGAGATTGTAGGTTTTGGTTATTAATTAAAATTAATAGAAACCATGGAATTTCCTTTCCTCCACGATTGAAGGTCCCACGAGACGTGATAAATTTGTTACTGTGTTACAAAAAGCACTGTAGCCCTGGGACCAACTGGACTATGTTCATAACTCTTCTAATACACGTCCTCCTTGCCCCACCTGTTTGTTTACATTCCTGTGAGCTCTGTAAGCACTAAGTCTTCCCATTTTGTCCTCAAAACTCCAAAATTTAAATGTAATAAATGTTTAACATTATAAAATAATTATGAATTATTATTTATAAAAGGTAATAGTACTACTACTAATAATAATAATGACAATAATAATTATAATATAAAAATAAATAATATAATAATGATAATAATAATAATTGAGATGTAGAGTGAGTGATGATGTTTGTTTGTGTAGTGTGAGCGAGATGTTGGAGGCGCTGGATCACTCCTCCACTCTGGTATTTCTTGACCTGGCCCGGCCTGGATCACTGGCCCGGCCTGGATCACTGCCCCAGCCTGGATCACTGCCCCAGCCTGGATCACTGCCCCAGCCGGATCACTAGCCCGGCTGATCACTGCCCCAGATGTGGAAATCACTGCCCCGGCCTGGATCCTGCCCCAGCCTGGAATCACTGCCCACGGCCTGGATCACTGCCCCGGCCTGGATCATCTTGCCCCAGCCTGGTTCACTGCCCAGCCTGGTTCACTGGCTGGATCAACAGACTCCACATCCAGCTGTGTGGTACACTCAACACTGACCAGACAGTTTGTGTTGTTGTGTACTGGTCAATCACTCAGCTCCTCCTACTCAACTACTAAACTGTTGAAGGTGTGGTACATGGGTGAAAACCAGGGGAGCATGTGTCTGGTGGAGCTACCAGTATAATATTGGTGAGGGGGAGCACAATCTGTTGTAGCACCAGGATTGTTCCCAGTACCAGCAGTCTGCGTGCTGGTGCTGTAGGCCCCTTCACAAGCTTGCTGCGGGAGTGACCACAGTGACCAGTTCTACATCATCACCAGGACCGCCAACAGATGGTCGCCAGTCTCCCGTGTCTTTGGTAAAGTTGTGAAGGGTCTGGATTGGTGAGAGCAGCTGTCAATCACTGTGACTTTACTGACCGTGACTGTGGGTGGACTGTGGTGTTGTGTTGCCACTCTAGTTCACTGTTCATCACTACTGTGTCTCCATCACTCTGTGGTGTTGTGTTGACAATCGAGTTCACTGTACCATCACTACTGTGTCACCATTCACTTCTGTGGTGTGGTGTTGACACTTAGTTTCACTGTACCATCACTACTTGTTAGTGTTGTGTTGCACTTGTTCACGGTTCCTTCACTCTGTGTCACCATCACTACTGTGGTGTTGTGTTGACACTTTGTTCACTGTTCCATCACTACTGTATCTCATTCACTACTGTGGTGGGTTTTGACACTCTAGTTCATGTTCCATCTCTCGGTGTCTCCATCACTACTGTGATGTTGTGTTGACACTCTAGTTCACTGTCCAGCACTACTGTGTCACCAATCACTACTGTGGTGTTGGTGACACTCTTGGTCAACTGTACCATCACTACTGTGTCACATCATACTGTGGTGGTTGTGTTGACTCTCTAGTTCACTGTACAATCACTATGTGGTGTTGTGTTGACAATTCTAGTTCACTGTTCCATTCACTACTGTGTCACCACTCACTACTGTGGTGTTGTGTTGACTCTCTAGTTCACTGTACCATCACTACTGTGTCACCATCACTACTGTGCTGTTGTGTTGACACTCTAGTTCACTGTACCATCACTACTGTGGTGTTGTGTTGACACACTAGTTCACTGTGTCATCACTACTGTGTCACCTTCACTACTGTGGTGTTGTGTTGACACTCTACTTCACTGTACCATCACTACTGTGTCACCATCACTACTGTGGTGTTGTGTTGACACTCCTATGTTTCACTGTGCCATCACTACTGTGTCACCATCACTACTGTGCTGTTGTGTTGACACTCTAGTTCACTGTGCCATCACTACTGTGTCACCATCACACTGTGGTGTTGTGATGACACTTTAGTTCACTGTACCATCGCTACTGTGTCACCACTACTGTGGTGTTGTGGTGACACACTAGTTCACGTACATCACTACTCTGGTGTTGTGTTGACACTCTAGTTCTCTGTACCATCACTACTGTGATCACCATCCACATACTGTGGTGTGTGTTGACCTCTAGTTGGGACTGTACCATCACTTACGGTGTCACATACTACTACTGTGGTGTTGTGTTGACACTCTAGTTCACTGTTACACATCATACTGTCGTCAACCTTCATACTGTGGTGTTGTGTTGACACTCTAGTTCACTGTTTCCTCACTTCTGTGGTGTTGAGTTGACCCTTAGTTCATGTACCAGTACTACTGTGTCAAATCACTACTGTGGTTGTTGTCTTGGCACTTCTAGTTTCCACTGTACCTTCATCTTACTGTGTCACCCTTCATACTGTGGTGTTGTGTTGACACTCTAGTTAACTGTACCATCACTACTGTGTCACCATCATACTGTGGTGTTGTCACTCTAGTGACTGTACATCACTACTGTGTCACCATATTACTGTGGTGTTGTGTGGCACTTAGTTACTGTACCATCTACTACTGAGGTCACCCTCACTACTGTGGTGTTGTGTTGACACTCTAGTTCACTGTACCAATCACTACAGTGTCACCATCATACTATGGTGTTGTGTGTGACATCTAGTTCACTGTTCATTCATACTGTGTCACCATCACTACTGGGGTGTTGGTGTTGACACTAGTTCACTGTACCATCATATGGTTACCATCCATACTGTGGTGTTGAGTTGATTCTCTAGTTCTCTGTACCATCACTACTGTGGGATGTTGTGTTGACACTCTAGTTAACTGTATCCTTTATTTACCCCCATCACTACTGTGTCACCATCACTTATGTGGTGTTGTGTTGACACTCTAGTTCACTGTAACATCACTACTGTTCTCACCCATCACTTCTGTAGTGTGTGTTGACACTCTAGTTCACTGTACCCATCACTACTGTGGCACCTTCACTACTGTGGTGTTGTGTTGACACTCTAGTTCACTGTACCATATTATAGTGGGTCACCAACATTTACTTGTGGTGTTGTGTTGGTCACTCTAGGTCACTGTACCATCACTATCTGTGTCACACACATCACTCTGTGGTGTTGTGTTGACATCTAGTTCACTGTACCTTCACTACTGTGGTGTTGTGTGACCACTTGTTCACTGTTCAAATCACTTACTGTGCCACCATCACTATGTGGTGTTGTGTTGACACTTAGTTCTCTGTACCATCACTACTGTGTCATCCACTACTGTGGTGTTGTGTTGGACACTCCTTTTTCACTGTACCATCACTACTGTGCTTGTTGTGATGATCCACTCTGTTCACTGTACCATCGGCTTCTGTGTCTCCATCACTACTGTGGTGTAGTGGTGACACTCTAGTTCACTGTACCATCATACTGTGGTGTTGTGTGACATTCTAGTGTCACTGTACCATCACTACTGTGTCACCATCACTACTGTGTGTTGTGTGACACTCTAGTTCACTGTACCATCACTACTGTGTCACATTCACTTCTGTGGTGTTGTATTGCCTACTCTAGTTCCACACTGTTCCATCACTACTGTGTCACCATCATACTGTGGTGTTTTGTTGACCACTCTTTTTCATGTACAATCACTACTGTGTCACCATCATACTGTGCTGTGGTGTTGACCACTCTAGTTCACTGTACCATCACTACTGTGTCCCATCACTTCTGTGGTGTTGTGTGGGCACTCTAGTCACTGTACCATCACTACTGTGTCACCATCATACTTGTGGTGTTTGTTGTGACACTTAGATAATTAAAATATTATTCACTTACCATCACTACTGTGTCAAATCACTACTGTTGTGTTGTGTTGACACTAGTTCCATGTACTATCATCTTTACTGTCGGGTTGTTGTGTGGACACACTAGTTCACTGTACCACTCACTACTGTGTCACCATCACACTGTTTTGTTGTGTTAACACTCTTAGTTCACTGTACCATCACTACTGTGTCACCATCACTACTTTTTTTTGTGGTGTTGTGTTGACACTCTACTTCACTGAACCATCATACTGTGTCACCCATCACTGCTGGTTGTGTTGACACTCTAGTTCACTGTACCATCACTTACTGTGTCACCATCACTTCATGTGTGTTGTGTTGACACTCTGGTTCACTCTACCATCACTGACTGTGTCACCATCGGCTACTGTGGGCCCCCCCGCCCCCCCCGCGGGTTTTGCCCCCCCCCCCCCCCCCCCCCCCTGTTGTGTTGACTCTCTAGTTCACTGTACAATCACTCTGTGTCACCATACTCATGTGGTGTGTTGACACGCTGGTTCCACTCTACCTTCACTACTGTGTCTCCATCTCTACTGTGGTGTTGTGTTGACACTCTTGTTCACTGTATCTCACTACTGTGTCACTATCACATTGTTAATAATATTTTAAAAGGCTTGTTGTACTTGGTCATGAAGAATCATGCATGTGTCCATTGAACTCAGTTGGTAGGCATCTCCTCACTACACAACGCTGGTCAGTGTTCGATCCCTGTACGGGGGAAAACATTAGGCATATTTCCTTAAGATATTCTGCTATTCTGTTCATCTAGCAGCAAGTAGGTACCTGGGTGTTTGCTGGACTGGTGTGAGTCCACTCCTGTCGGACATAATTAATCTAAGGCTCTTGGAAATGCTCTGCTATCCTGTGTTCTTTTGTACAGTGTCACTGTTGTCAGCTATGGTCTGTATTTATTGTATCTTGTATTTATAGAAATTTTTTTTATTAATGTAAATGTTCTTTGTAAAATCAAAGAATTTTGGAAGGTGACTCGAGGCCAGACACAATGACAGCCTCAGCCAATGTACACTCGACCTTTTTGAGGAAGTTTTCTAGCAGAATAATGACCACAAGTGAGTTCTAAACACAACTAATGAGTATAAAAAAATCTTAAGAAATACTTGTTTTGACATGAAGTGTATTCTTTGGAAATGACAGAGTAGAAATAATGGGTTTGGAAATCCAGTCAAGTTATTGCCAGCTGTGTTATTATTATATATGGACCTTGTACCTTGGACATTATAATGTGTTATCAACTTATATATTGTGATATAGGATTAACTATTGGATTTGTAATGTTAGATGTTATTTAGACATGTTTATATTACATCATTTTGTCTAGGCTTATGCCAGCCTATTCATAACTTATCTTAATCTAAACTATTTTTAAATATAATTTTACTGCTTACTAGATTTCTTTATACTTGTTGGAAATGTGCAGTAAAACTGTTTTTCTGTCAATTTTCTTCCAACCTTAAGATTTATTTATGTCTATTTTCTAGCCTAACTTTATCGAAATTTCTTATATGTTAATATTGATTTCCTAATGTCTTTGGACTTATGCTTGTCATGTTTTTATTGCACATACAGTGGACCCTCGGTTATCGGCCATAATCCTTTCCAGAAGGTCGGTATAAAACTGAAATGGCCCAAAACTGAAATAATATTTCCCTTAAGAATTAATGTTAATAAAATTAATCAGTTCCAGACACCCAAAAAAATAACAAAAAATGCTCTTTTTGAAGATTAATTATAGTTTTACATACTCAAAAAATGAGAACTAAATAAAATAAATAAATATACCTTTATTGAAGACTCTTGTTGGCTTATGGAAGACAGGGAGGAGGAGAGAGGGGAGGATTTATTGTTTGGGAGGAAATCCCTTCCAATAAGGGATCTTCAGGCATTAAAGTCCTTATCTAGGGTTATGACCTTTCTTTGTCTTTTAATTGGCCTGAGAGTACTGGAAACCCTGTCACACAAAAAAAATAATCTTGGCCAGTGTGGTCTGTTGCATGGTGCTTTTTTAGATTTCCCTGAAGTGGGACAAGTTTGGTCACTGAACATGTTGCAGGTTTGGCTTGTTTAAGCTTGTTCAGGGTGATAATTTTCAACAAAAATCTGCAACTTTCCACTTTTGCACACTTGTCCTTAATCATGAAGACAAGCCACCTTGGCCCTCTCTTGTCTCCTCCGATCATGAAGCCTAGTTCCCTACTGCAGTTGTTGTGCTCCAGTTGAAGGTCTTGCAGCTCTTCAGTGGTTAGCTTTTCTCTATGGTTGTCTCCAATCTATGCCTATCCTCTTCACTCAATCCAACCACATGACTTCCCCAAGGGTCACAATAGATTCCTTTACAGGCAATAGGGTTCCTCAGGGTCGGCCCAAACCTTTCAAATTCCCTCTCTTGGACACGATCTGGCCACAATTCTCTCCAGGCAGAGTTCAAAGTCCTGGAAGTCACTCCCTCGTAAGCATTATCCTCCATTGCATAAGCTTTACCTGTAAGGCTTATGCAATGGAGGATATTGAAATGATTCCTCCAGAACTCTCTTAGGGTCAAGTCAGTGTCCAAGGTCACATCAAAGCACCTTTTTGAAGCCAATGACTCTTTGTGTAGAGTTTTTTGAAGTTATAAAATGGCCCTGCTGGTCCATGGGCTGGAGGAAAAGGAGTGGTGTTAGGAGGCAAGAACTTCACTTTTATAAAACTGAAGTCCCTAAACAATTGATCTTCCAAGTCTGGAGGATGAGAAGGAGCATTGTCCAGTACCATGAGGCACTTGAGTGGCAATTTATTTTCCAGGAGGTATTTTTTCCACCACTGGGACCAAACAACATCATTGGCCCATTCTTTGATATTGTGCTTGTGACCTATGCCTTATTATTAGCTTTCCATATCACACACAATCTGTTCTTGTTGACATTGTTGTTTTGTTACACACTGGGATGTTTCCAGGAGTGATACTCCATTAAAGGCTTCACTTTGAAATCCCCACTAACATTACCACAGAACAAAGGAGTTAGCCGTCTTTCAGGCTTGTGATCTGGCAGTGCCTTTTCCTTCCTGCATAATG
Source organism: Cherax quadricarinatus (assembly GCF_026875155.1). NCBI lineage: Eukaryota > Metazoa > Arthropoda > Malacostraca > Decapoda > Parastacidae > Cherax > Cherax quadricarinatus. The sequence goes on from NC_069452.1 coordinate 28,998,462, forward strand.
TAGGTCCTCTTTGGCATTTTCTTCCAAATGAGGCTTGTTTCATCACTAGTGTATCACTGTTGGGGGAGGAATCCTTCTGCCTCTCGTACCCCTTGAATTCTTACGTGAATGTTTCAGACGCACATTTGTCTCAAATTGCAGCTCCCCATGGGCTACCACACTGTGCATGCCATATACTTCTTAAATCTCTCCAAGCCAGTTTTGCTGGCCCTAAATTATCTAACTGCAGCACTTGTTCAGGCATTTTCTTTAATAGATTGACATGCAACTGCTTGCCTTCTCACTAATCATTGACCCCGCATCGGACTATCTACCGCATAAATTGTTTTATGATGATCCACAAAATCAAGCAACTTCTCAATATTTCCATTTTTGGTGACCTTTGTTTAGTTAGAATTTACTCCTTTCGAACATCAGCTTCCACTTGATTTGTACTTTCTTATTGGCAGGACAGAAGTGATTGTTTGAAAAATTGTTTCCCATAAGTTCTGGCAATTTCTAGCACTTGAAACTGATCAAAGTTTTCAACAAATTCTTTCTTAAATTCAATCATGTTTCTCACTTTCTTTACCTAAGGAACTTTAACTAAGAATTTCTTTGGGCCATGGTAACTTAGTTTGCAATTGCTAACCATGAAGTAACAAGTGATTACTCCAATATGTTTTGGATGAATGAGCGGAAGATTTCCTCACTCACTCAGAGACAAAGCCAGACTGATGGGGTAGCAGATGGTGGGGCGGGTTGACTGTACCATTCAGCCCAATAGCAAATATGGCCAATTAAAACTGGAAGCAAAAATGGCGATAAAGAGTTGGCTTGTAAGTAGGCAGCCGATAACAGAGGGTACACTGTATCTTTTTTCTCTTTTTTTCTAGTTTAACATGTGAGTGATGAGCTAAACCTAGTTTATTAGCCATTTACCTATGTTATTATAGACTGTCTTTCAGATTCATGCTGACTACTTTTTTAATTATTTTAAAGCATATTATTTTTGTTATTTTTATTTTATCTAATAATTGTGTTCCCAGAATTTACTATGTTCTAAGTTTAATTAATATGTTGTTTCAGGTACACATAAATACAGTTACATAAATTTTCATACATAGCGCAGGGACTTACTTCCATGTGGTCTTTGTAAATAACTTATTATTTAAAACCTTCAAAATTAAACAGGTAAGTAACGTTAAACTATGTGAAAAGCAGTTACAATGATAAGGAGATATATGCCTAGGAATAAGGTAAACTGAGTTGTTACATTTTTTAAAAAACATTAATGACAGGATTAGATCACAGCAATAGTACATGTATATATTTATTTTTGTTAACCATTGAATTATATGTTCTGAGTTATTGTAACTTCTGTAGCTAAACCATGGATACATTTTGACTCACAAAATCGTAATTGTTTAGGTTTATTTGCAAATGGTACACTGTGGAACAATTAGTGTATTTACTGGAGAACTTGCTGAACTTGGTTCCTGGAGGGAACTACAGTTCTGCTGAACTTGGTTTCCTGGAGGGAACACATTGTACTGCTGAAATTGGTTCCTGGAGGGAAACTACAGGTCTGCTGAACTTGGTTCATGGAGGGAACTACTGTTCTGCTGAACTTGGTTCATGGAGGGAATCACAGTACGGCTCAACTTGGTTCCCTGGAGGGAACCACAGTACTGTCAACTTGGGTTCCTGGAGGGAACACAGTACTGCTAACTTGGTTCCTGGAGGGAACCACGGTTCTGCTCAACTTGGTTCCTGGAGGGGAAACACAGTATGCTCAACTGGTTCCGGAGGGAACCACAGTTATGCTCAACTTGGTCTGGAGGGACCACAGTACTGCTCAACCGTGGTTCCTGGAGGGAACCACAGTACTTGCTCAACTTGGTTCCTGGAGGGATCCCACTGTACTGCTAACTTGGTTCTGGAGGGGAACCACAGTACCGCTCTTTCTTGGTTCCTGGAGGGAACTCACAGTACTGACTCAACTGGTTCTGGTAGGGAAACACAGTACGCTCAATTGGTTCCTGGAGGGAACAAGTATGCCTCAACTTGGTTCTGGAAGGAACCTCAGTTCGCTTCAAATTGGTTCCTGGGTGGGAACCACAGTACTGCCTCCATCTTGGTTCCTGGAGGGAACCACAGTACTGCTCAACGTGGTTCCTGGTGGGAACCACAGTTACTGCGCAACTTGGTTACTGGAGGGAACAACAGTATGCTCAACTTGGTTCCGGAGGGGAACCACAGTACTGGCCTCAACTTGGTTCTGGAGGGAACCACAGTACCGCTCAACTTGGTTCCTGGAGGGAAACCACAGTAATGCTCAACTTGGGTTCCTGGAGGGAATCACAGTTCTGCTTCAACTTGGTTCCTGGAAGGAACCACAGTACCGCTCAACTGGTTCTTGGTGGGAACCAAGTACTGCCTCTAACTTGGATCCTGGAGGAATCACAGTACTGCTCAACTTGTTCCTGGAGAAGGATCCTCAGTACCGCTCAAATTGGTTCCCCCCCCCATGGAGGGAAAACAGTACTTCTCAATTGGTGTTTCCTGGAGGTGAAACACAGTACTACCAGAGGCCAAGTTATGCTTGTGGTATACACTGGTAGAAATTATTATACGTATAAACCAAAATTCTGGTCTGTGATGGAACTTAGGTGTCACCGGATGAGGGAAAGTACAAACAATATGTGAGAGGACTATATTAAGGGCAGTTGTTGTTATAGCGAGTGTATTACTTATGTGAGTGATCTTTTACAGGTATCTGGCCAGTGTTTACATAAGTTTTTGTGAGAAACATAGTTTCTGCTGTGTGTGTTGATTTATTAAATTTGCCATTTATTAAATTTTTCATTTCAGCCTTGGAGCCATGTTCATAGTGTCCCTACAAGTGCTTTATCAAAATCCTGATAGTGTGCCAACTGGTCATTAGCCAGGTGATAATATATTAACAACAAGTATTGATCACAACTAATTCCTTATGCCTTAACTATCCTGTGTGATTCTTATTGTGTTTTACTGCTCTAGTCATTGGTCTTTCTTCTGCTGCAAACTTTACATCTTTATCTAGCTGCTGCAGCTGCTGCTGCTGCTGCTGCTGCTGCTGCTGCTGCTGCTGCTGCTGCTGCTGCTGCTGCTGCTGCTGCTGCCGCTGCCGCTGCCGCTGCCGCTGCCGCTGCCGCTGCCGCTGCCGCTGCCGCTGCCGCTGCCGCTGCCGCTGCCGCCGCCGCCGCCGCCGCCGCCGCCGCCGCCGCCTGCTACTTATTACTACTACTTACTACTGCTTACAATTACAAGAACAGGTGATGGAAGCATATATTCTTAGACAGTTAATTCCTACCTTCCTTTATTTTCAAATTTTATTGTGGCCACTTTGTTGATAGAAGTGTGGGACTGGGGTGGCCACATTGTTGATCCAAGTGTGGGACTGGGGGTGGCCACTTTGTTGATCCAAGTGTGGGACTGGGGTGGCCTTCTTTTGTTGATCCAAGTGTGGGACTGGGGTGGCCACTTTGTTGATCCAAGTATGGGACTGGGGTGGCCACTTTGTTGATCCAAGTGTGGGACTGGGGTGGCCACTTTGTTGATCCAAGTGTGGGGACTGGGGGTGGCCACTTTGTTGAATCCAAGTGTGGGACTGGGGTGGCCACCTTTGTTGATCCAAGTGTGGGACTGGGGTGGCCTCTTTGTTGATCATAAAAAAAAGGTGTGGGACTGGGTGGCCCTTGTTCGATCCAGTGTGGGACTGGGTGGGCCACTTTGTTGATCCAAGTGTGGGGACTGGGGTGGCCAACTTTGTTGATCCAAGTGTGGGACTGGGGTGGCCACTTTGTTGATCCAAGTGTGGGACTGGGGTGGCCACTTTGTTGATCCAAGTGTGGGACTGGGGTGGCCACTTTGTTTCAGTGGTTAATGATAGGATATCTGAAATCTTGAGGTTGTATCTACATTTTACATTGACTGAATAATTAAACTTATTTAATAGAGGAGATTGCAAGTCAGTTTTGATCATATTTTTGTGGTGAAATTCTATGTTGTATTACCTGGAGTTTACCTGGAGAGAGTTCCGGGGGTCAACGCCCCCACGGCCCGGTCTGTGACCAGGCCTCCTGGTGGATCAGAGCCTGATCAACCAGGCTGTTGCTGCTGGCTGCACGCAAACCAACGTACGAGCCACAGCCCGGCTGATCCGGAACTGACTTTAGGTGTTTGTCCAGTGCCAGCTTGAAGACTGCCAGGGGTCTGTTGGTAATCCCCCTTGTGTGTGCTGGGAGGCAGTTGAACAGTCTCGGGCCCCTGACACTTATTGTATGGTCTCTTAACGTGCTAGTGACACCCCTGCTTTTCATTATGGGGGTGGTGCATCGTTGCCAAGTCTTTTGCTTTGTAGTGAGTGATTTTCGTGCTGACAAGTTCGAGTAATAGTCCCTCTAGGTTTTTCCAGGTGTATTTAATCATGTATCACTCCATTCTGCGTTCCAGGTATACAGGTTTTAGGAACCTCAAGCACTCCCAATAATTGAGGTGTTTTGATCTCCATTATGCGGCTGTGATGTTCTCTGTACATTTTTAGGTCGCTATTTCACCTGCTTGAAAGGTGCTGTTAGTGTGCAGCATATTCCAGCCTAGATAGAACAAGTGACTGAAGAGTGTCCATCATGGGCTTGGGCCCCCCTAGTTCTGAGGTTCTCATTATCCTTACTGTCTTTTTTCTAGCAGATGCGATTGATACAATGTTATTGTCCTTGAAGAAAGTGAGATCCTCCGACATGATCACTCCAGGTCTTTGACGTTGGTGTTTCACTCTATTTTTGGCCTGAATTTGTTTTGTATCTGTTGAAGATTTAATTTCCTCATGTTTACCATATCTGAGTAATTGATATTTTCATCGTTTGTATACTTCAATTGTTTTTCTTGAGCCACTGAAAGATTTGGTTGATGCGCCTCGAGCTTTTGCAGGGTGTCACAAATGGAAGACACTGTCATGCAGATTCGGGTGTCATCTGCAAAGGATGACTCGGTGCTGTGGCTGACATCCTTGTCTGTGTCTGTTATGAGGATGAGGAACAAGATGGGAGCGAGTACTGTGCCTTGGGAACAGAGCTTTTCACCGTAGCTAGCTGGGACCTTACTCTGTGACGACTACTCTCTGTGTTCTGTTAGTGAGGAAAATTATAGATCCAACGACGACTTTTCCTGTTATTCCTTTAGCATGCATTTGTGCGCTAGTACGCATGGGTTCACATTGTCGGAAGGCTTTTGCAAAGGTCTGTAATATTTATCTGCATTCTTTTGTCTTCTAGTGCATTTAGGACCTTGTAGTAGTGATCCAAATAGTTGAGAAGACAGGAGCGACCTGTTCTAAACCCATGTTGCCCTGGGTTGTGTAACTGATGGGTTTCCTAGATGGGTGGTGATCTTGCTTTCTTAGGCCCTTTCAAAGAATTTTTTTTGATATGGGATGTTAGTGCTATTGTTCTTGTAGTTCTTTGCTGTTGCTTTACTGCCCCTTTGTGGAGTGGGCTATGTCTGTTGTTTTTTATTAACTGTGGGACGACCCCCGTGTCCATGCTCCCTCTCCATAGGATGGTAAAGGCTCGTGATAGTGGCTTCTGCGTTCTTGATGAAACACAGAGATTCAATGAGTCTGGCCCTGGGCTGGTGCATGGGCATGTCATTTATCGCCTGTTCGAAGTCATTTGGCGTTCAGGATAACATCGGTTAGGCCTGTGTAATCAAATTTTGTGGCTCTCTCTTAAAAAATTCATTTTGATCTTCGACTCTCAGTCTGGGTAGCGGCCTTGCTAAAAACTTGGTCATATTGGGACTTGAGTAGCTCACTCATTTCTTTGCTGTCATCTGTGTAGGGACCATCTTGTTTAAGTAAGGGGCCCATTACTGGGCATTGTTCTCGATTTTGATTTGGCCATAGGAGAAGATATACTTTGGGTTTCTTTCGATTTCATTTATGGTTTTAGTTCTTCCCGCAATGCTGACTCCTAAAGGATTCTTTTTGCTTAAGTTCGATGCTTGCTATTTCTCTGACCCAGTGTCTTCCTTACGCATTTCTGTATATTGACCTCTTTTAGCCGCTTGTTATTCTTTTACGTGCTGTAAGGGAGCGGCCAGTCTCTTTCTGTGTTTCCCATCTACTCCTCCTTTTTCTTAGATATAATATGCCTTGTGCATACATCGAGTGCCCCGAGTTAATCTGTCTTCTAGGCATAAGTTTGGGTCTGTGTTGCTTAGTATATCTTCCCAGCTTATATCGGTTAGATTGTATGAAGTTATTGTAAAATATGAATAACAATAATTTTTTTCTTGTGACATAAACAGATGGTCAGAGAATTCTGTCTGGGAAAGACCATTGTGACATGATGAAATGGTGTGCACACGGTGGTGATGCAGAGGACTGGGTGTGCCCAGGGCCAACTCATTTGATTGTATGCCCCAAAGACTCTAGTACAGTGGGCTCGGCTTTATTGGCGTTTTGCTTTATAGCATTCAGCGTAATACAGTCATTTCAAAATTATGACCAAAAAACTCTCATGACTGCTCCCCCCACCTGACTTTCGGTTACACCCTTTTGATCATTTTTAGTTAGACTGTTTCTTTTAAAATGGTATAAAAATTACTGGACAGGTTGTTTGGGTAAGACACACATGCAAAACAGTTAGGTATCTTATTTTTGAAACGTTTCGCCTAACAATAGGCTTCTTCAGTCAGGTACAAAAAAAGTTGATAGAAGCAGAAGAGCTTGAGTCGATGTTAATCAGTCCATCACCTTGAAGTTTTGAGGTGGTCAGTCCCTCTGTCTGGAAGAAGAGTATTGTTCTACAGTCTGATCAGTATGGAGTTGAAGTGACAGGATGGAGCCTTAGATACCACTAGGAGGTGAGATGTAAGGCACTAGTAGAGGTAAGATATATAGTGTTTGGAGGTCAGGTCCCTCTCAGATCCAGCATTCCTACTACTAGAAGTTGCCAAGTTGATTTCAGGTCTGTAACAAAAAAAAAAAAAAAATAAAAAAAAAAAAAAAAAAATAAATAAGATACCTTGTGTTAGATACCTAACTGATGCATATTGTGTCTACCTTAACAACCTGTCGGTATTTTATACCATTTAATGTTTCACTCTGTCGACCACTGCAAACACGAGGGTATCTTGGTCAGACCTGGAAATCAACTTTGACAAACTTGTACTAAACGACTACATTCTTACCTCTTCTAGTGGCCTACATCTCACCTCCTGGTGGTATATAAGGCTCCACCTGTACTTCTACTCAGAGTTGGGGTTAATCGCAAGATTGAAACCTTGTGCCGGGAACTACGGTCTTGGCAATTTATACATACATACTTCTACTCCATATTGTTTCAGATATGGATCAATACTCTTCTCCAGGACTGAGGGACTGACCACCTCAAAACTTCAAGGGTGATGGACTGATTACATCGTCTTCAGGTTTCTTCTGCTTCTATTAACTTTTCTGTACTCGACTGAAGAAGCCTACTGTGTAGGCAAAACGTTTCGAAATGAAGATACCTCAACTGTTGCGTATATGTCTTACCTAACAGATGTTTCTACCTTGTTATCACTGTGGTATACTTTTACATGTTATTTTTGCTATTTCAGTTAATATTATATTATTATCTGATTGTACAGTGGACCCCCGCATAACGATGGCATCACATAGCGATTTTTCCGCATACCGCTTACTTTTATCGCAAAATTTTTTTGCCGCGCCATACGATTAAATACCCGCTCCACGATTTTCGTCCGAGACGCGTCCAATGTTGCCCTCAATGTGCGCACGTCCCATTGTTTACCAGCCAGCCTCCGCGGTAACATCCAAGCATTCACTCGGAATATTTCGAATTATTACCAGTGTTTTCGGTGCTGTTTCTGAAATTAAGTGACCAGGGCCCCAAGAAAGTTCTAGTGCCAACCTGTGGTAAAAAGGGTGAGAATTAGTATGCGAAATAAGAAGATTTTGAAGGGTTTGGGGTAACCTGAGACGCCTATGCCAGTTGTGGAATCCATTGTGCTACTTCATAGATTAAGGAAATGTGTGCACAGGGGTTTGAATGCAAACCTTTATAGATGAAAATCACCCTGACACAGTGTTGCAAGCGTGCTGGTGACTATTTCAATGACAATGTTGTGGCCCATTTTAGAAAAATCGTAAAGGAACGGGAGGTACAGAGCTCTATGGTCAGATTTGTTGTGCGACAGAGGTCCAGTGCTTCAGCTGGTCCTAGTGGCATATTAAAGAAGAAGGGAAGTAACCCCCGGAAAAGGACTTGCTACCTCAAGTCGAATGGAAGGGGATTCCCCTTCTAAACAGTAGATGATAATGCTCTCCCCTCCTCCCATCCCCATCAATCATCACCTGATCTTCAATTAAAAGTAAGTGTCATGTAAGTGTGCATGCCTTTTTCAGTTTGTGAGTATTAAAATTAATATTTCATGTGGTAAAAAAAATTTTTTTTATACTTTTGGGTGTCGTGCCACGGATTAATTTTATTTCCTTTATTTCTTTCGGGGAAATTCATTCACATAACGATTATTTCGCATATCATTACCCTCTTGCACGGATTTAAATTGTTAACCGGGGGTCCATTTTTTTTTTTTTTTGTATTACTTAGCTTGTACATAGGTAGGTTGTTTAATTAGTTTCAACTTTCTGGTGCGACGCTGGGCAAGCACCAGTAGGCACGTGATTTGAGCTGCTCAACCTCTGCTCCTAACCTGTCCAAGTGGGCTGGTAAAGCCTCATGAGTTCAGTTCATTCCCTCCTCTGGACCAGGAAGTGTCTAGGAAGGGTCCACATCTAGACCATCATTTGCCTCCCTAGAAAATTCCATGAATTTTTAGAAACTATTGCTAAGACATATCTCGGTTGGAGAAGGTGGTTGGGAAACCTCTTACAGAAAGTGAATCAAAGTGATCAAGCTTCTGTGGTGTAGAGGGGCTTATTGCAGAGTGAACCATATGGTAAGAGCTCTATCATGTGTCAAGTTTTTTAATGCAATTGCCTGTGCATGTACATATTACAGTGGACCCCCGCATAACGATCCACCGCCGAATTCGACCAATTATGTAAGTGTATTTATGATGTGCTTTGTTACGTGTATGTGTGGGGTTGAAATTGGTCTAATCTACTTCACAATATTCCTTATGGGAACATAATTCGGTCAGTACTGGCACCTGACATACTTTCTGGAGTGAAAAAAATATAGTTAACCGGGGGTCCCTGTACTGAATTTCTGTCTCACTCAGTGCCATTGTAATATACATATCCTAGTACTGTGATGTCTTTAATGTAGGAGTGGCTAAGTGTTCTACTCATAGTGCAAAAATATGAGATTGTAGGTTTTGGTTATTAATTAAAATTAATAGAAACCATGGAATTTCCTTTCCTCCACGATTGAAGGTCCCACGAGACGTGATAAATTTGTTACTGTGTTACAAAAAGCACTGTAGCCCTGGGACCAACTGGACTATGTTCATAACTCTTCTAATACACGTCCTCCTTGCCCCACCTGTTTGTTTACATTCCTGTGAGCTCTGTAAGCACTAAGTCTTCCCATTTTGTCCTCAAAACTCCAAAAAAAATTTTCCCCCCCTCCTTTCTTTCTTTTTTTTTTTTTTGTCATAAAACTTTGTTGCATTTTATGGTTTGTTTCAGCTTGGTCAGGGTGATACTTTTCAACAAAACTCTGCAACTCTTTCCACTTTGCACACATGTCCTTAATCACTGAAGAAGCCACCTTCTTCCCTCTCTTTTCCTCCTCCTCTGAAGCAAGTTCCTCAACTGCAGTCTGTTGCTGCTCCAGTTGAAGGTCTTGCAGCTCTTCAGTGGTTAGCTTTTCTCTATGGTTGTCCACCAACTCTTCCACATCCTCATCACTCACATCCAACCCCATGGACTTCCCCAAAGACACAATAGATTCCTTAACAGGCATAGGGTCCTCAGGGTCGGCCCCAAACCTTTCAAAATCCCTCTCTTGGACACGATCTGGCCACAATTCTCTCCAGGCAGAGTTCAAAGTCCTGGAAGTCACTCCCTCGTAAGCATTATCCTCCATTGCATAAGCTTTACCTGTAAGGCTTATGCAATGGAGGATATTGAAATGATTCCTCCAGAACTCTCTTAGGGTCAAGTCAGTGTCCAAGGTCACATCAAAGCACCTTTGAAGCAATGCTTTTGTGTAGAGTTTTTTGAAGTTATAAATGGCCTGCTGGTCCATGGGCTGGAGGAAAGGAGTGGTGTTAGGAGGCAAGAACTTCACTTTTATAAAACTGAAGTCCCTAAAAATTGATTTTCCAATTCTGGAGGATGAGAAGGAGCATTGTCCAGTACCATGAGGCACTTGAGTGGCAATTTATTTTCCAGGAGGTATTTTTTCACACTGGGACCAAACACATCATTGGCCCATTCTTTGAAAATGTGCCTTGTGACCTATGCCTTTTTTCTTTCCATATAATCCCACAATCTGTTCTTGATGACATTGTTTTTCTTGAAACACTGGATTTTCAGGTGATACACCATTAAAGGCCCTTCACTTTGAAACCCCACTAACATTACAAAAGAACAAAAGAGTTGGGCCTGTCTTTCAGGCTTGTGTCTGGCATGTGCCTTTTCCTCCTTTGCATAATGTAGGTCCTCTTTGGCATTTTCTTCCAAATGAGGCTTGTTTCATCACAAGTGAACACTTGTTGGGGGAGGAATCCTTCAGCCTCTACGTACCCTTGAATTTTACGTGAATTTTCAGCCGCACATTTGTCACACTTGCAGCTCCCCATGCCTTACCCCATGTGCATGCCCACTATACTTCTTAAATCTCTCAAGCCAGTCTTTGTGGCCCTAAATTCACTAACAGCAGCACATGTTCCAGGCATTTTTTTTAAAAGATTGACATGCAACTGGCTTCCTTCTCACAAATCATTGACCCGCATCCTATTCCCGCAATTTTTTTTTAATATGTCCAAAAAACCCCACAACTTCTCCATACTTCCATTATTGGTGACCTTTGTTTAGTTAGACATTTACCCCTTTTTCGACACATCCTTCCTTGTTTTGTACTTTCTTTGCCAGGAAAAAAGAAGTATTGTTGATTTTTTTTTTCCCATAAGTCTGGCAATTTCGCACTTGAAAATTAAAAGTTTTCAACAACTTCTTTCTTAAAATTCAATCATGTTTCTCATTTTTTTCCCCTAAGGAATTTTACTAAAACTTTTTTTTTGGGGCCCATGGAAACTTATTTTGCAATTGCTAACCATGAAAACAATTGATTACAGCCAAATGTTTTAAAATTAATGAGCAAGTTTTCTCACTAAACCCAAAACAAAGCCAGACTGAGCGTAAGCAGATGGGGGGGTGGGGGGGTTGCAGTCCTACACCCAATAAGCAAAATAAGGGCCCAAATAACGGAAGCCAAAAAATGGCTGAAAAAAAAAAAGAGTTGGCTTGTAAGTAGACCCAGCCGATAAAAGGGTCCACTGTATTTTTTTTTTTCTCTTTTTTTCTAGTTTAACATTGAGTGATGACAAACCTAGCTTTATAGCCTTTTTTCCATGTTATTATGAATTCTTTCTGATTCATTGACCTTATTTTTTTTTTTAAGCATATTATTTTTGTTATTTTTTTTTATCTAATAATTTGTTCCCAAATTTTTTACTATTTTCTAAGTTTACATTAAATATGTTGTTTAGGACACATAAATACATTACATAAATTATCATACATACCGGGGACTATTTCCATTGTGGTCTTTTTTAAAAATTAAATATTTAAACCTTTAAAAAATTTTAAAACAGGTAATAACTTAACTATGTAAAAAAGCAGTTAAAATGAAAGGAGTATATGCACAGAAAAAGGGGTTAAACCTAGTTAGTTACAAAACATTAAAGACAGGTTAGATCACAGCAATAGGTACATGTATATTTATTTTTTTAAACATAGAATTATATTTTCGAGTTTTTTTGTAACAATTTCTGTAGAAAACCCAAAACTTTTGACCACAAAATCGTAATTGTTGGTTTTTAGCAACAAGGTAAACGTGGAAACATTAGGATTTACTGGAAACCCCTTGCGAATTTGGGTTTCCCTGGAGGGAACTAAGTCGCTGAAAACTTGGTTCCTGGGGGGAACCATTTACTGCGAATTTGGGTTCCTGGAGGGAACAAACGTTCTGCTGAATTTTGGTTCCTGGGGGGAAACTACATTCTGCTGAATTGGTTCCCTGGGGGGAAAACAGTACTGCCAATTGGTTCCTGGGGGGAACCCAGTACTGCTCAATTTGGGTTTCCGGGAGGGAACCACAGTACTGCCAAACGGTTCCTGGAGGGAACCACATACTGCTAAATTTTGGTTTCCCTGGAGGAAAAACACGAACTGCTCAACTTGGTCCGGAGGGAACCACTTACTGCTCAATTTGGTTTCCTGGGGGGAAACCCACAGTACTGCTCAACTTGGTTCCGGAGGGAACCACAGTACTGTCAAATTTGGGTTTCCCTGGAGGGAACCACAGTACTGCTCAATTGGTTCCTGGGGGGGAACCCCCTACCGCCCGGGTTTCCTGGGGGGAAAACCACAGTACGCTCAATTTGGTTCCGGAGGGAAACCCGAAACCCCCGCTCAATTTGGGTTTCCTGGAGGGAACCCAGTACTCTCAACTTGGTTCCTGGGGGAACCACGTCCGCCATTTGGGTTTTTCCTGGAGGGAACCAAGTACTCTCAACTTGGTTCCTGGGGGGAACCACTTTTAGCTCAACTTGGTTCCGGGGGAAACCCACAGTCTGCTCAAAACTTGGTTCCGGGGGGAAACCCACAGTCCTGCTCAATTTGGGTTCCTGGGGGAACCACAGGCTCAACGGGGTTCCTGGGGGAAACCAGACCGCTCAACTTGGTTCCTGGGGGAACCACGTCTGCTCAACGGGGGTTCCTGGGAGGGGGGAAAACGACTGCTCAACTTGGTTCCGGAAGGGAAACCCACAGTACCGCTCACTTGTTCCTGGAGGAACCCGTACTGCAAAAATTGGTTCCGGGGGGGGAAAAACACAGTCGCTCAACTTGGTTCTGGGGGGAACCCACATACCCCGCTCAACTTGGTTCCTGGGGGAACCCAGTACGCTCAATTTTGGGTTCCTGGGGGAAACCCCCTTTTTCTACCAAGCCAAGTTATGCATGTGGAATACACGGGGTAAAAAAATACAAAAACAAAATTCTGGTCTGAGGAAAGGAACTTAGGGTCCCGGAAATGAGAAAGTACAAAAAATATTTGAAGACTTTATAAGGGCAGTTTTGTTATAGCAGAGTGTAAAATTATTAGTGATCTTTACAGGTTTTGGGCCTTTTTACAAATGTTTTTGTACAAATAGTTTCTGCAGGGTGTAGATTTTATTAAATTGCCATTTTTATTAAATTTTTCTTCACCCTTGAGCCATGACAAGTGCCCATACAAGTCTTTATCAAAACCCTGATAGTGTGAACTGGTCATTAGCCAGGGGGTAATATATTAACAACAAGTATGAAATTTCCCAACACCTTTTTCTTTTTTTTAACCCTATCCTTGTTTTTTTTAAAAATTTTTTTAAGCTCTGTCCTTGCTTTTTCGTTTTCCTTTCCTCCTTTCCTTTTGTCCCCTGTGCTGCTGCTGCTGCGTCCCCTGCTCCGTCCCGCTCGCTGCCCCTTGGCTGGCTGTCCCCCCCCCCCCCCCCCCCCCCCCCCCCCCCCCCCCCCCCCCCCCCCCCCCCCCCCGGGGCCGCTGCCGGGCCCCGGCCGCCCCCGCCGCCGCCGCCGCCGCCGCCTGCAAATTATTACTACTACTTACACGCTTACAATTAAAAGAACAGGGGGAAGCATATATTCTTGACAGTTAATTCCTACCTTCCTTTTTTTTCAAATTTTTTGTGGCCACTTTTTTAAAAGAAGTGTGGGACTGGGGTGGCCACATTTTTATCCAAAGGGGGGGACGGGGTGGCCACTTTGTTGATCCAAGTGTGGGATGGGTCCCTTTTGTTGCCAAGTGGGGGACTGGGGGGCCATTTTGTTGTCCAATAGGGGGACGGGGGTGGCCATTTTGTTGACCCCAAGTGTGGGAGGGGTTTTGGGCCCTTTGTTATCCAAGTGTGGGACTGGGTGGCCACTTTGTTGACCCAAGTGTGGCGGGGTGGCCATTTTGTTGACCAAAGTGTGGGAGGGGTGGCCACTTTGTTGACCAATTTGGGACGGGGGGGCCCACTTTGTTGATCCAAGTGGGGACTGGGGGGGCCCACTTTGTTGACCCCAAGTGTGGGACTGGGGGGGCATTTGTTGACCCAAGTGTGGGATGGGGGGGGGGGCCACTTGTTGACCCAATGGGGGACGGGGGGGCCCACTTTGTTGACCCAAGTGGGGACGGGGTGCCATTTTTTTTCAGTGTTAAGATGGGATATCTGAAATCTTGAGTTTTTCTACTTTTTCATTGACTGAAAAATTAAAATTTTTTTTAAATGAGGGTTTGCAATCATTTTGATATATTTTTTTGGGGAAATTTTTATGTTATTACCTGGAGTTTACCGGGGAGAGTTCGGGGGGCAACGCCCCCCCGGCCCGGCTGTGACCGGCCCCCCTGGGGACGGCCTATCAAACCCGGTGTTGCGCTGGGTGCACGAAACCAACGTACGAGCCACAGCCCGGGTGATCCGGGAAATACTTTAGGTGTTTGCCCGTGCCCGCTTGAAGACTGCCAGGGTTTTGTTGGGAAACCCCCTTTTGTGTCTGGGGGGCAATTGAACAGCTCGGCCCCTGAACTTATTGAAAGGTCTCTTAACGTGCTAGTGACACCCCCGCTTTTTTTAGGGGGATGGTGCATCGTCTGCCAAGTCTTTTGCTTTCGTAGTGAGTGATTTTCGTGGCAAGTTGGTATTCCCTCTAGGGTTTTCCCCGGGGTATAATCAGTACTCTCCCTTTTGCTTCCAGGGAATACAGGTTTAGGAACCCCAAACACTCCCAAAATTTAGGTGTTTTATCCCATTATGCCGCGTGAAAGTTCTCTGACATTTTTTAGGTCGGCAATTTCCCCCTGCCTTTAAAGGGGCTGTTAGTGTGCGCAATATTCCAGCCTAAAGAACAATGACCTGAAAGTGCATATGGGGTTGGCCCCCCCAGTTTTGAAAGGGTTTTCATTATCCTCCTGTCATTTTTTCTGCAATGCATTGATACAAAGTTATGGTCCTTGAAAGGGGAACCTCCCACATGATCACTCCCAGGTCTTTGACGTTGGTGTTTCCTCTATTTTTTGGCCAGAATTTGTTTTGACTCTGATGAAATTTAATTTCCCCATTTTTTACCCCCTATCTGATAATTGAAATTTTTCATCGTTGAACTTCATATTGTTTTTTGCACCCCCTGAAAATTTGGTTTATGTCCGCCTCGAGCTTTGCAGTGTCACAAAAAGGAAACACTGTCGCAGATTCGGGTGTCACTGCAAAGGAAGACACGGTGCGTGGCTGACTCCTTGTCTAGTCAGTATGAGGGGAACAAGTGGGAGCGAGTACTGGCCCTTGGGACAGAGCTTTTTCACCGGCTACTCGGCTTTACTCTGTTACGACTACTCTCTGTGTTTCTGTGGGGAAATTAAGATCCATCACCGACTTTTCCTGTTTTTCCCTTTTGCATGCATTTTGTGCGCTATTAGCCATGGTCACCTTGTCGAAGCTTTTCAAAGTCTTTTAAATTTCTCTGCATTCTTTTTGTTTTAGTGCATTTGGACCCTTTTCGTAGTGATCCCAAAAGTTGAGACAGACAGGGGACCTGTTCTAAAAACCCCTGTTGCCCTGGGTTGTGAATGATGGGTTTCTAGATGGGTGGTGATCTGCTTCTTAGGACCCTTTCAAAAATTTTTATGATATGGGATGTTAGTGCTATTGGCTGTTTCTTTGCTGTTGCTTTTCTGCCCCTTTGTGGGTGGGGGGTAGTCTTTTTTTTAGTAACTGTGGGAGACCCCCCTGTCCAGCTCCCTCTCCTGGATGGAAAAGGCTCGGATAGAGGCTTCTTGTGTTCTTGATGAACAAGAGTTTCCCGAGTCTGGCCCGGGGCAAGGCAGGCTGCATTTATCCCTGTTCGAAGTCTTTTTGGGGTCAGGATAAACGGATAGGCTTTGTTATAAAATTTTTTGGCTCTCTCATAAAAAATTCATTTTGATCTTCGACTCTCAGTCGGGTTAGCGGCTTGCTAAAAAAATGTGTCCCTATTGGACTTGGGGTGCTCACTCATTTCCTTGCGTATCTGTGTGGGCCCATCTTGTTAAGTGGGGCCCAATACTGGGCATTGTTCTCGATTTTATTTTGGCAAAAGGGGAAGAAATACTTTTGGGTTTCTTTTGATTTTATTTTTGGCTTTTAGTTCTTCCCGCAAATTCCTGACTCCAAAAGGGTTCTTTTAGCTTTAAATTCATGCTTGCTATTTCTCTGACCAGTTCTCCCCACGATTTCAGATATATTGACCTCTTTTTCCGCTCTGTTTTTTCTTTTCCGTCGCCTGTAAAGGGGGCGCCTGTCTCTTTTTGTTTTTCATCTACTCCTCCTTTTTTTTAGAAAAAAAGCCTTGTGCATACATCGAGTGCCACCGAGTTTTTCTGTTCTAGCTAAGTTTGGGTGTTTGCTTAGTATATCTTCCCGCTTATATCGGTTAGAATGTATGAAGTAAAAGAAAATAGAAATAAACCCAAAAATTTTTTCTAGTGACATAACAAGGTCAGAGAATTTGCTGGGGAAAGCCCATTGGACATGATGCATGGAGTACACGGTGGTGGGAGAGGGCTGGTGATTTTCCCAGGCCAAACCCTTGATTGTATCCCCAAAGACCAAGTACAGGGGGGCCTGTTTTTGGGGTTTTTTCTTTATCATTCAGCTAATACGTCATTTCAAATTATGACCAAAACTCTCAATACAGCTCCCCCCACCTGACTTTCTGTTCACCCTTTTGTTCATTTTAAGTAACTGTTTTTTTTTTTTAAAAAGGTATAAATACTGACAGGTTTTTAGGTAAGCCCAAAATGCAAGTTAGGTATCTTTTTTGAAAAGTTTTGCCTACCAATAGGTTCTTCAGTCAGGGACAAAAAAGTTGATAGAAGCAGAAGAATTGAGTCATGTAATCAGTCCATCACCCTTGAAGTTTTTAGGGGTCAGTCCCTCAGTCTGGAGAAGAGTATTGTTCAACAGTCTGAATCATTATGGATTTTGAAGTGACAGGAGGGAGCCTTATATACCACCAGAGGTGAGATGTAAGCCACTAGTAGAGGTAAGAATATAGTCGTTTGGAGGTCAGGTCCCTCTCAGATCCAGCCATTCTCACTACTAAAGTTGCCCCAAGTTATTTCAGTCTGTAACAAGATACCCTTGTGTTAGATACCTAACTGATGCATATGTGTCTTACTTAACAACCTGTCGGTATTTTATACCATTTTAATGTTCACTCTGTCAGACACTGCAACACGAGGGTATCTTGGTACAGACCTGAAATCAACTTTGACAACTTGTACTACAACGACTACATTCTTACCTCTACTAGTGGCCTACATCTCACCTCCTGGTGGTATATAAGGCTCCATCCTGTCACTTCAACTCCAGAGATGGGTTATCGCAAGATTGAAACCTGTGCCAGGACTACGGTCTTGGCAAACATTATACATACATACTTCAACTCCATATTGTTTCAGATATGGAACAATACTCTTCTCCAGACTGAGGGACTGACCACCTCAAAACTTCAAGGGTGATGGACTGATTACATCGTCTTCAGGTTTCTTCTGCTTCTATTAACTTTTCTGTACTCGACTGAAGAAGCCTACTGTGTAGGCAAAACGTTTCGAAATGAAGATACCTAACTGTTGCGTATATGTCTTACCTAACAGACTGTTTCTACTTGTTATCACAGTGGTATACTTTTACATGTTATTTTTGCTATTTCAGTTAATATTATATTATTATCTGATTGTACAGTGGACCCCCGCATAACGATGGCATCACATAGCGATTTTTCCGCATACCGCTTACTTTTATCGCAAAATTTTTGCCGCGCATACCGATTAAAAACCCGCTCACCGATTTTCGTCCGAGACGCGTCCAATGTGCCCTCACATGTGCCGCCCGTCCCATTGTTTACCAGCCAGCCTCCGCGGTAACATCCAAGCATACACTCGGAATATTTCGTATTATTACAGTGTTTTCGGTGCTGTTTCTGGAAAATAAGTGACCATGGGCCCCAAGAAAGCTTCTAGGGGCCAACCCTGTGTAAAAAGGGTGGAATTAGTATGGAAATTAAGAAAGATTTTGAAGGGTTTGGGGCTAACCCTGAAAGCCTATGCCATTGTGGAATCCATTGTGCCTACTTCAAAGATTAAGGGAAAAATGTGTGCACAGTGGGTTGGAACTGCAAACCTTTATAGATGAAAATCACCCTGACACAGCGTTGCAAGCCGTGCTGGTGACTATTTCAATACAATGTTGTGGCCCATTTTAGACAAATCGTAAAGGAACGGGAGGTACAGAGCTCTATGGACAGATTTGTTGTGCGACAGAGTCCCCGTGACTCTCAAGCTGGTCCTAGTGGCATTAAAAGAAGAAGGAAGTAACCCCGGAAAAGGACTTGCTACCTCAAGTCGTAAAGAAGGGGATTCCCCTTCTAAACAGTAAGAAGATAATGCTCTCCCCTCCTCCATCCCATCAATCATCACCAGATCTTCAATAAAAGTAAGTGTCATGGGGAAGTGTGCATGGGCCCTTTTTTAGTTTGTGTGTATTAAAATTAATATTTTATGTGGTAAAAAAATTTTTTTTTCATACTTTTGGGTGTCGTGCACGGATTAATTTTTTTTTCCATTATTTCTTATGGGGAAAATTTATTCACATAACGATTATTTCGCAAAACAAATTTCCCCTCTGCACGGATTTAAAAACGTTAACCGGGGTCCACTGTATTACTTAGCTTTGTACATAGGTAGGTTGTTTAATTAGTTTTCAACTTCGGTGCGACCTGGCAAGCACCAGTAGGTGATTTGAGCTGCTCAACCTCTGCTCCCAACCACGTCAAAGTGGGGCTGGTAAAGCCTCACTGAGTTCAGTTTCATACCTTCCTCTGGACCCAGGAAGTGTCTAGGAAGTGTCCACCTCTAGACCAACATTTGCCTCCCTAGAAAATACCATGAATTTTTGGAAACTCATTGCTAAGACATATCTCGGTTGGAGAAGGTGGTTGGGAAACTCTTACAGAAAGTGAAGCCAAGTGATCAAGCTTTTGTGGTGTAAGGGTTATTGCAGAGTGAACCATATGTAAGAGCTCTATCAATGTGGTCAAGTTTTTAAAGCAATGCCTGTGCATGGAACATATACAGTGGACCCCCGCATAACGATCACCTCCGAATGCGACCAATTATGTAAGTGTATTTATGTAAGTGCGTTTGTACGTGTATGTTTGGGGGTCTGAAATGGACTAATCTACTTCACAATATTCCTTATGGGAACAAATTCGGTCAGTACTGGCACCTGAACATACTTCTGGAGTGAAAAAATATCGTTAACCGGGGGTCCACTGTACTGATATTTCCTGACTCACTCAGAGCCATTTGTAAATACATATCCTAGTACTGTGATGTTTTAATGAGGAGTGGCATAAGTGTTCTACTCATAGTGCAAAATATGAGAAAGTGGTTTTGGTTATTAATAAATTAAATAGAAACCAAGGAAATTCCTTTTCCTCCACGAATGAAGACCCCTAGACGTGCTAAATTTGTTACTTTGTTACAAAAAGCACTGTAGCCCAGGGACCAACTGACTATGTTCATAACACTTTCTAATACAGTCACCATGCCCCACCTGGTTTGTTTACATTCTCTGTGAGCTCTGTAAGCACTAAGTCTCCCCATTATGTCTCAAAACTCCAAAATTTAAAATGTTTTTAAAAGTTATTTCATATTTTATATTTTTTTTTTTTTTTTTTTATTATCACACCGGCCGATTCCCACCAAGGCAGGGTGGCCCGAAAAAGAAAAACTTTCACCATCATTCACTCCATCACTGTCTTGCCAGAAGGGTGCTTTACACTACAGTTTTTAAACTGCAACATTAACACCCCTCCTTCAGAGTGCAGGCACTGTACTTCCCATCTCCAGGACTCAAGTCCGGCCTGCCGGTTTCCCTGAATCCCTTCATAAATGTTACTTTGCTCACACTCCAACAGCACGTCAAGTATTAAAAACCATTTGTCTCCATTCACTCCTATCAAACACGCTCACGCATGCCTGCTGGAAGTCCAAGCCCCTCGCACACAAAACCTCCTTTACCCCCTCCCTCCAACCCTTCCTAGGCCGACCCCTACCCCGCCTTCCTTCCACTACAGACTGATACACTCTTGAAGTCATTCTGTTTCGCTCCATTCTCTCTACATGTCCGAACCACCTCAACAACCCTTCCTCAGCCCTCTGGACAACAGTTTTGGTAATCCCGCACCTCCTCCTAACTTCCAAACTACGAATTCTCTGCATTATATTCACACCACACATTGCCCTCAGACATGACATCTCCACTGCCTCCAGCCTTCTCCTCGCTGCAACATTCATCACCCACGCTTCACACCCATATAAGAGCGTTGGTAAAACTATACTCTCATACATTCCCCTCTTTGCCTCCAAGGACAAAGTTCTTTGTCTCCACAGACTCCTAAGTGCACCACTCACTCTTTTTCCCTCATCAATTCTATGATTCACCTCATCTTTCATAGACCCATCCGCTGACACGTCCACTCCCTACTCTGATAATTATACTTATGTATACCTGTACCTAAATAAACTTACACACTGTGCTGGTGTGCAGGTACACATTAAAATCAGTAAGAGTGTCTTATCTCTAGAGACATCATATTAGTAATGATAATAATCCAGCAGGCATATGTGAGCGTATTTGATAGGAGTGAATGGAGACAAATGGTTTTTAATACTTTACGTGCGGTTGGAGTGTGAGCAATGTAACATTTATGAAGGGATTCAGAAAAACTGGCAGGCTGGAGTCGAGTCCTGGAGATGGGAAGTACAGTGCGTGCACTCTGAAGGGGTGTTAATGTTGCAGTTTAAAAACTGTAGTGTAAAGCACCCTTCTGGCAAGACAGTGATGGAGTGAATGATGGTGAAAGTTTTTCTTTTTTGGGCCACCCTGCCTTGGTGGGAATTGGCCAGTGTGTTAATAAAAAAATAATAAAATAATAATCACCGAATCTCATTTAAATGTTGTATATTATGTTAATACAGTGGTCCCTCAATAATCATCAGGCTCAATAGTTGTCCTTTTTGGAAATTGTTGCGTTATTTTTGTCCAAACATTGGCTCGCAAATGGTCAGCTGGCTCGCTGATCATCATTTGTCCTGGATGCGTACTCATGGCTCTGAACCATCTCGGCCTCCCTTCCCAGCCAGTGTGCCATTGTTTACCAGTGAGCGACAGTCCCCTCATACGAAATATTCCATAATACAGTGGACCCTCAACCAGCGATATTAATCCGTTCATGAGAGCTCATCGTTAATCGAAATAATCGTTAGTCAAGTTAATTATCCCATAAGAAATAATGGAAATCAAATTAATCCGTGCAAGACACCCCAAAGTATTGGAAAGAAAAATTTTACCACATGAAATATTAATTTTAATACACACAAACTGAAGAAGACATGCACAGTTACATGACACTTACCTTTATTGAAGATCTGGTGATGATTGATGGGATTGGGGGAGGGGAAAAGCATTGATCTTTTTAGTGTTTAGAGGGGGAATCCCCTTCCATTAGCACTTGAGGTAAAAGTCTTTTTCTGGGGTTACTTCCCTTGTTCTTTTAATGCCACTAGGACCAGCTTCATAGTCACTGGACTTCTGTCGACAACATATCTGTCCATAGATACCTTACCTCTTGTTCCTTTTTGACTTTCCTAAAGTGGTTCCCCAACATTTTCAGTGTACAGGTTGCCAACACGGCTTGCAGTAGCTGTGTCAGGGTGATTTTCATCAAAAAAGGTTGCACTTCAAGCCACTTCGCACACATTTCCTTTAAACTTAGAAGTAGGCAACTTCTTTAATTTCTCTATCCCCTCCTCCGAAGCAGTTTCCTCAGGTCTGCCCTCTTGCTGTCCAAGATGATCTAGCAGCTCATCAGTGGATACTTCTTCATTGTCCTCCACCACCAACTCTTCCACATCCTCCCCACTAACCTCCAACCCCAAGGACTTTCCCAGTGCCACAATGGATTCCTCAACTGGCATAGGATTCTCAGGGTTAGCCTCAAACCCTTTAAAATCCCTTTTGTCTACACATCTGGCCACAGTTTTTTCCAAGCAGGTTCAAGGTCCTCTTAGTCACTTCCTCCCAAGCCTTACCTATAATGTTTTACAATTGAGGATGGTAAAGTGATCTTTCGAAAACTCTCTTAGAGTCGGTTGAGTTTCTGAGGTCACTACAAAGCACCTTTCAAACATAGCTTTTGTGTACAGTTTCTTTAAGTTGAAAATGACATGCTGGTCCATGGCTGCAGGAGAGGAGTGGTATTAGGAGGCAAAAACTTCACCTTAATGAAGCTCATTGTCCCTAGAAAGTCGCTCTGCCAAGTCCCGAAGGATGACCAGGAGCATTGTCTAATACCAGAGGCACTTAAGGTTTAATTTCTTTTTAATTAAAGGGAATTTTTCACATTGGGGGCAAATGCATTTGGTGTAACCATCATAGAAAAAGTCCCTAGTGACCCATGCCTTACTGTTTGCCCTCCACAGCACACACAAATTGCCTTGAGACATTGTTTTTCTGAACACACTG
This sequence comes from Cherax quadricarinatus, assembly GCF_026875155.1. NCBI lineage: Eukaryota > Metazoa > Arthropoda > Malacostraca > Decapoda > Parastacidae > Cherax > Cherax quadricarinatus. Next base: position 29,021,289 of record NC_069452.1, read on the forward strand.
GATTTAGTGATAACCAATAAAGGGTTAACTTTTCAATCACCCTAGCATTGGCTCACATCAGCAGAGTAAACCCGTCTTTTTTCCCGGGAAAACCCCCCCCCCCCCCAAAACTTTTGGCCCCCCCCCCCCAAAAACCTTTCCCTTTGTTTTTTTTTCCCCCCGGGGGAAAACCATTTTGGGTTAAAATTAAAACCCTTTTTTCCCCTTTCGGGAAAAAAAAAAGGGGGCCCAAAAACCCCCCCCCCCTTAAAAAAATTTTTTTTAATTTTTTCCCCCCAAAGTTTTGGGGGGGAAAAAAAAAAAAAAGGGGGCCCTTTTTTTGGAAAAACCCCCCCTTTTTCCCCAAAAAAATTTTTTTTTAAAAGGCCCCCCCCAAAAGGTTTTCCCCCCTTTTCCCCTTTGGGGAAAAAACCCCCCCAAAAACCCACTTTTTTTTTTTTTTTTTGGGGAAAAAAAGGGTTTAAAAGTTTTTAAAAAATTTTTTTTTTTTTTAAAAAACCACAAAGGCCTTTTTAATTTTTTTCCCCCCCCCCAAAAAAAAAAATTTTTGGAATTTTTAAAAAAAAGGTTTTGGGGGGGGGGGGGTTTTTTTTTTTAAAAATTTTTTTTTGGGGTTTTCCCCCCCCCTTTTAAAAAATTTTTTTTTAAAATTTTTTTCCCCCCCCAAAAAAAATTTTTTTTTTGGGGAAAAAAGGGGGGAAAAAAAACCCTTGGGCCCAAACCCCAAAAAACCCCCAAAACCCCCCCTTTCCCTTTTCCCCTTTTTTTTTTTTTTTTTAATTTAAAACCCAAAAAAATTTTTTTTTTTAAAAAGGGCCCTTTAAAAAACCCCGGTTTTCCCCCTTTTTTTTTTTTTAAATTGGGCCCCAAAAAACCCCCCAAAAAAAAAAAAATTTTTTCCGGTTTTCCCCCCCGGGGGTTTTTTTTTTTTAAAAAAATTTTTCCCCCTTTTTCCCCTTTTTTCCCTTAAAAATTTTCCCCTTTTAAGAATTTTTTTTTTTTTTCCCCCTTTGGTTTTTTTTCCCCCCAAAAATTTTTGGGTTTTTTAAAAAATGGCCCAAAAAATTTTTTTTTAAATGGGGGGTTTCCCCCTTTTTCCCGGGTTTTTTTTTCCCCAAAAAATTTAAAATTTTTTTTCCACCCCCAAAAAAAGGGGGGTTTTTAAAAACCCCAAATTTTTTTTTTTCCCCCTATTTTTTTTGGGGGAAAAAAAAGGGGGGGCCCGGCCCCCCCTTTTTTTTGGGGAAAATTTTTTTTTTTAAAAAAAATTTTCCCCCCCAAAAAGGGGGGGAAAAATTTTCCCGGGGGGGGAAAAAAAAAAAAAAAATTTAAAATTGGGGCCGGAATTTTAAAAAAAAAAGGGGGTTTTTTCAAAAAAAAAAGGGGGGTTTTTGGGGGGGGAAAGGGAAAAAAATAAAAAAGGAAAAAAAAATTTTTTTTTTTAAAAAAAAAAAATTTTTTTTAAAATTTTTAAAAGGGGGGGCCCCTTGGGGGAAAAAAATTTCCTTAAAAATTTTTTTTTTTAAAAAAAAAAAAGGGGGGAAAAATTTTCCCCGGGGTTTTTTTGGGGGAAAAAAAAAAAAAAATTGAAAAAAAATTGGGGGGGCCCAAATTAAAGAAAAAAAAAAAAAACCCCCCCCCTTTTAAAAGGGAAAAAAAATTTAAAAAAAAAAAAAATTTTAAAAAAAAAATTCCCGGGAAAAAAAAAAAAATTTTTTTTAAAAACCTTGGGGGGAAAAAAAATTTTTTTTTTTTAAAAAAAAACTTTTAAAAAAAAGGGTTAAAAAATTTTTTTTTTTTTTAAAAAAAAAAAGGGGGGGGGAAATTTTTTGGGGTTTTAAAAAAATTTTTAAAGGTTTTTTTAAAAAAAATTTTTCCTTTTTGAAAAAGGAAATTAAACCCCCCCCCAAAAAAAAACCCCGGGTTTTTGGGTTAAACGGTTTTTTAAAAAAAAACCCCCCCAAAAGGGAAAAAAGGGGGGTTTTCCAAAAAAAATTTAAAAAAGGGTTTTGGTTTTTTTGGGGAACCCCAAAATTAAAAAAAGGGGTTTGGAAAAACCTTAAAACCCCCTTTTTTCCCCAAAAACCTTTTAAAAAAGGGGGGGGTTTTTGGGTTAAAAAAGGGAAAAGGGGGAAATTTTTGTAAAAGGGTTTTTGGGGGTTGGGGGGTTTTTGGAAAGTTTTTCCCCTTTTTTTTTGGGGAAAAAGGGGGGAATTTAAAGGGGGGGAAAATTTGGGGGGAAAACAAAAAAGGGGGGTTTTTCCCCCAAAAAACCCCCCCCGGGGCCCCCCAAATTTTCAAAAAAAAAATTTAAAGGGGGGTTTTTTTTTTTTTTTGGGGGGAAAAAAAAGGGGGAAAAAAAAAATTTAAAAAAACCCCAAAAGGGGGGGGGGAAAAAAAAAAAAATTTAAAAAATTTTTTTTAAAAAAAAAGGGGTTTTTCCCCTTTGGGGGTTTAAAAAAAGAAAAAAATTTGGAAAAAAAAAGGGGGGGGTTTTTTTTGGATTTTTTTTGGGGGGGAAAAAAAAAACCCCCCGGGGAAAAAAAAAAAAAAAATTTCCCAAAATTTTTTAAGGGGGGTTTTTGGGGTTTTTTTTTTTAAATTTTTTAAAAAAATTTTGGGGGTTTGGTTTAAAAATTTTGGGGGAAAACCCCCAAAAAGGGTTTTTAAACCTTATAAAAAAATTTTGGGGAAAAAATTTTTTTTAAAATTTAAAACCCAAAAAAAAATTTTTGGGGAAAATTTTTTTTTTCCCCCAAAGGGGAAAATTTTTTTTTAAAAAAAAAAAATAAAAAAAAAAACCCCCCAAAAAATTTTAAAAAAATTTTAAACAAACCAATTAAAATTTCCCCTTTTTTTTTTAAAAAACCCCAAAAAAAAAAAAAATTTTTTTTTTAAAACAAAATTGGGGGGGGTTTTTGTAAAAATTTTTTTTTAAAAAAAAAAAATTTTTTTTTTTTTTAAAAAAAAATTTTTTTGGGGAAGGGTTTTTTTAAAAAAAATTTTTTTTTAAAATTTTAAAAAAAAAGGTTTTTAAAAAATTTTTAAAGGGGCCCCCCCAAAAAAAAATTTTTTTTTTTTTAAATTTTTAAAATTTTTTAAAATTTTTTAAAAAAAAAAAAATTAAAAAATTTTTCCCCCCCCCAAAAAAAAAAAAAAAAGGGGGGTTTTGGGGGAAAGGGAAAAGGGAAAATTTGGAAAATTTTTAACCCCCCCTTTCTTTAAAAAAAAATTAAAATTTTTTAAAAAAAAGGGGGGGGGGGGGGGGCCCGGGTTTTAAAAAAAAATTTTTTTTAAAAAAAAAAATTTTTTAAAAAAAAAAAAAAAATTTTTGGAAAAACCCCCAAAAAAAAGGGGGGAAAAATGGGGGGGGGGAAACCCCCCTTCCCCCCCCCCCTTTTTTTTTTTTGGGGTTTTAAAATTTTTTTCAATTTTTTTTTTAAAAAACCCATTTTTTTTTTTTTTTTTTTTAAAAAAATTTTTTTTTAAAAAAAAAAAAGGGGGAAAAACCCCCTTTAAATTTTTAAACCCAAATTTTTTTTCCCAAAAAGGGGTTTTTTTAAAAATTTTAACCCTTTTTTTTGTAAAAATGAAAAAAAAAATTTTTTCCCCCTTTTAAAAAATTTTTTTTAAATAAGGTAAAATTTAAAAAACCCCCCAAAGGGGGGGGGCCCCCCTAAACCTTGGGAATTTTTCCCTTTTTTTTTTTTTTTTTCCCCCCAAAAAATTTTTAAAAATTTTTTGGGGGAAATTTTTTTAAAAAAAAACCCTTTCCCCAAAAAAAATTTTTTTTTTGGTTTTTTTTTTTTTTTAAAAAAAATTTTTTTTCCCCCCAAAACTTTCCCCCCCCCCCAAAAAAAGGAAAAAAACCCAAAAAAAAACCCCCCCCCCTTTTTTAAAATTTTTTTTGTTTTTAAAAAAAAAATTTAAAATTAAAAAAACCCAAAAAAAATTGGAAAAAAAAAAAAGGGGGGGCCCCCCCCCCCCCCCCCCCCCCCCCCTTTAAAAAAAATTTTTTTTTTTTTTTTGGGGGCCCCCAAAAAACCCCCCAAAAAACCCCCCCCAAAAAAAAAAAGAAAGAAAACCCCCCCAAAAAAAGGGCCCCCCTTTTCCCCCCCCAAAAACCCCCGGGGCCCTTAAAAAAAAAGGGGGGTTTTTCCCCGGGGGGAAAATTTTTGGTTTTTAAAAACCCCGGGGGGGGTTTTTAAAACCTAAAAATTTTTTTTTTTTCCCCCCCCCCCCTTTTGGGGAAAAATTTTTTTTAAAAAACCCCCCCCCGGGGGGGGGGAAAAAATTTTAAAAAAAAATTTTTAAAAAAAAAAACAAAAACCCTTTAAAAAAAAAAAGGGGGAACAAAAAACCCCAAAATAAGGGGGGCCCCGGGTTTTTGGGCCCCAAAAAATTGGGGGGGCCCCCCCCCCCCCTTCCCCCCAAAAAAAAACCCCCAAATTTCCCCCCGGGGGCCGGGGGGGGTTTTTTTTCCGGGGGGGGCCCCTTTTTTTTTCCCCCCCCCCCGGGGGGGGCCCCCTCGACCCCCCCGGGGGGGGCCCCCCCCGGGGGGGGGGGGCCCCCGGCCCCCAAAAACCCTTTTTTTTTCCGGTTTTAAGGGGGGTTTTTCCGGGGTTTTTTAAAAAAAACCCCAAAAGGGGTTTTCCCCTTTTTTCCCTTTTTTTAAGGGGGGCTTTTAAATTTTTTTAAAAAAAAAGGGGAAAAAATTTTTCCCAAAAACCAAAAAAAAAAAAAAAAAAAAATTTTTTTTTTTTTTTAAAAAATTTTCCTTTTTTAAAACCCTTTCCTTTTTTTTTTTTTTAAGGGTTTTTTTAAAAAAATTTTTTTTTGGGAACCGTAAGGGCCTTTTTTTGGCAGTAAACACCTGCACGTCATCACCACGAAAAATTTTTCCCCCCTTTTTTTAAAAAAAAACCCCCCAAAATTTTTTTTTTGGGGAAAAAAAAAAAAAAAATTTTTTTTTCCGGTTTATTTTTTTTCCCCCCAAAAAGGGTTTTTTTTTCCCCCAATTTTTAAAAAAAAATTTTTTTCCCCCCCCCCAAAAAAAACCAAACCCCCACCCCCCAAAAAAAAAAAATTTTTCCCCAAACCCCCCTTTTGGGGTTTTTTAAAAATTCCCTTTAAAAAAAAAAACCCCCAAAAATTTTTTTTTTAAAAAAAAATATTTTTTTTTTGGAAAAAAAAATTTTTTAATTTGTTTTCCCTGTAAATTTTTCAGGCCTTTTTTAAAAAAGGGAAACATACATAAGAGAAGATAAACCTGTTCGCTGGTAAAGATTTTTACTGAAGACCGGGTAGAAAAAATTTGCCCATCTGTGGGGCCCGATCTTTTATATTATGCTTATAGACGTGAGGCATAAGCATTATTGTTACCCAAAAAACAAATACATTTCTGCAAAAAGTCGCCCCCTTTTCCAACCCCGTGGGAGTTTTGACTGTGGTGATAAGATGGTTTTTTCCCTTGGGGTAAAACAAAATACTTATTACTTTCCCTGAAAAATAATTTCCCCTCCCAAAGGTGGTCAAAGAAAATTTTAAAAAATTCCATTCATTGGGCCCTTTTCCAAAGGGGGAAAATAGGTTAAAAAACCAAAATTTTAGAAAATCAAAATGGTGAAAGGTTTTGGGAAAAAAAATTGGGATTTTGCTTTCCAAACCCACATACGGTTTGCTGGTGGATACGGGGGACATCCCTAGGCTTTGGGTTTTGCGGGTGGGGTTTTGGTTTTTGGTGGGTAGTGGGGGTGGCACTCCGCTTTTGGGCCTTTTAACCGCGAGTTAAACATGGGCCCAGCGTGGCCCGGGAGTCACGCCCGGCGGTGGGCCCCTTAAACCCTCACCACTAACAACCTTCCCCTGATGCCTGGGTCTATCCATTTCCAAGTGGGAGCCCCCATCATCCTCACTAAACACTAAACCCAAAACTGGTTTTTGGGCCAAAGGGATGTATCCCGGGGTGTACTCCCTCCCCTGGGCACAGCATAGGGTACACTACCCGAAACGCATGCGGCGGGGGAAAATACCGACGCTTCACTGGTGAATGTGAAATTTTCCTCCCCTTTTCCCCCACTCCCTTGATCGTCGAGCGCAAAAAAATCCAGGTCCCCCCGTCACTAACAAACATATTACTGAAATCAGAGGCCCCGGGCCCCGCGAAAATATTAGTTTTCCCCTTGCGATGAGGAAAAAAAAAAACCCACCGTGAGTTTAGAGTGCCCACACCTGGGTAGAAGGTTGGGACGTCGGGTTTTTTTGGGCCCTTTTTCGATATCCTGGCATTCTTTTCCCGGGCCAAAATGATCAAAAACCATAGAATTCGCTTTTATTTCCCCCTTCCATCATGTTTTAAATATCAGATTGGAAAGAGGAGAGTCCCAATTTTTTCCGGGGGGGTGAGAGCTGACTTGCGACGAGGCATGGTGAACCCAAAGGGGAAAATTGGGGCCGGATTTTCCCCCAAAGCTATGCGGGGGCGCCTTGATTTTTTGTTTATGGGCCCCCTCCACCACGCGACCCCTTCTCCAAAAGTAGGCCTAAAGAGCATTTTTTGCGCTAAAATTTTTCGGCGCTAGATTTTGGTGTTTGAAATTTTTTGGTTTTACACTCAACGTAAAGCCGTTTATTCTACGGGACGGGACCCCGAATGGTTTAAAAATACACATTTTCATTAAAACCCCTCCTTATATTTTTTTCAAAATTTTAAAAATAAACATGAAAACATAACATTAAAAGATTTAAAAACAAACCCCCCAAAAAGAATAAATAAAAAATAAATATGAGATGTCTTAGCCAGATAACCCTTTTAAAAAGTGACGGCCCTGAATAACATTTTCCTTTTCTAAAATCTTCAAAAAAAATTTTAAATTTGTAAAACGAATCTATTCCCACCCCCATCTCCCACAACAAAAACTCAACCCCTGTCAAATTTTGGGTTTTAGGGGCCCAATTTAAAAATTTTCTAATAAGCTAATTTTACACATGCTAGAACCCCTAACACTCAGTAGAGAAAAAAAAAAGCCCATGGGGTCTTCATTGACTTATGTAAAACTTTTGATAGAGTTTTACCCTGACTTGCTCCATATAAAAAAATTTTCACACTATGGTTTAAGAGGGCACTCCCTCAACAAACCAAAAATCTTACCCCAAACAACAAAAAGCCAACCTGTGTACACAAAAAAATTGGGGGCAAACTTTTTCCACACAAGGGCCAAAATTTCAGTTTGGGGCCACAGGGAAGTTATCCAAAGGGCCCTTTTTCCCCTTTCTCATATTTCATAAATGGGCCTACCAAATGCCCTCGCAAACTACTCCCAACCCAACTATTTGCCCGATGACAAATCAAAACGTCTTCTCTCCCCCTAAATGGAAAGCACAGGCCCCCACAGTAAAGACCCTAAGACCTGTTTTTGTAATTACTCAATTGTGCAAAAAAGTTATCTGTTTTCAAAAAATTTTTTTTTCCAGAATATATTTATTGCTTAGTTAAAAACTTAATTTAATTTTAAAACCTGCCCATAATGCTCTGCAACAAGGGGCCCTTTTCCCTGGTTTAAAAAAACTGTAATAACCCGAAAACCCTTTTTACCTTTAATGTATCATGTTAAAATAAATAAAAAAAAAAGTCTGAGGGAAGAGAAAAAAGTGTTACTGGGGGTAACTGTAGAAAAAAATTTTTTTTTCATATGGGAAGAAAGGGTTTTTTCAGGTATAACAATACAGTTTTCATAGATTATAAAACATAACAGAAAATATGAAAAGAACCCAGATAACCCAAAAAAATCAGAGTGATTATTTCCATTGCCCCCTTTAAATCGAGCACATTTCTTCTAAAAAAAGGTGTTACATTGAAAGGGAAAATGGGTTTTCCTTCATTTAAATTTTACCCTATCAAGTAAAAGGGCAATTGTGTACAAAATTTAAATTGTACACAAAAACCCGACCCTGTCATTTTTTTACTAAACTTACATTCACCCCGGTTTTTTTACTAACCCCTGTGCCTGTCCCTCCCTCAGTACCAAATTTTCTCTCCTTTTTCTCTCTCTATTTAAATTTGTTTTAAACCCCGTTTTCTCACCTCTGGGGCCCTACATTAAGGGCTTCAAATATTTTTAAAGGGGAGTAATGAAAAAAACTGTAAATGCATTTTTATCCGGGTCCCGGGATGCTTTTAAAAATTTATTGAATTTTTATGTTGGGTGGAAATGACCCCCTATTGGGAGCCTGGCTGGGCTCCCCTCATACCCCCACCTTTTATTTTTTTAGAATAAATCTACTTAAACCAAACCCCAGATTAAATAATAAAAAATTTTTAAAGGGAAAGGTTTAAAGAGTGCACTAAGTGTTTATTGTACTTTTTTTTTTTTGTTTTGATGCCTAGTTCTATTGCTAAATTAAATTTTTTGGTTTTGTAAAAATTGGGATCTAGTTTTTTTAGATTTTTTAAAAAAAAAAAAAAGGGGTTCCACTTTATGGCGTTTTCCCCTTTATTGGGGATTTCCAAATTTACGGTTTTATTTTTCCCCTTTTTCGGCAGTAGCCCGGGGAAACCTTTAAAAGCCCATATAAGGGGGGCCCCACTGTAAAAAAAAAGTATTCTTTTATTGATTTTTAATCCTTTAAAAATATTTCAAAAAATCACAAAGAAATTCCCCGTATAATTATTTTTTCCTACAAAATACATGTTAAAGAGAAGTGAAAAATTTCCAAATTTTTGCGAAACCCTTTAAATCAAAAAATTGAGAGGGAAAAATTGTGGACCTTTTATTTATTTACCAACAATGAGACTTTTGGTTATGCAACACTGATGGGCAGATAAAGAATATTAGTCCCTTTTTATTTTGTTCCCCCTTTAGAGATATACGTGGCCCCCCCCCTATTGTTTTTTTCCGTAAGGCGCTACTAATTTCCCCGACCCTTAAAAAGGTTTTTTCACTGAAAACCCTTGGGTTCACAAAAAAATAAGTAATGAAAAAAAACCTCCCCACTATCCCATTTCTTTTTAAAAACCCCCGTTTAAATTCATTTTCAAAAAGCCTTTAAAGTAATCCCCCGGGGCCCTAACATCAAGTGTCTTTCCAGATCCTGTAAAATTTTAAAGTTTAAAAAATTTAAAAAGTTCGCCCAAAGAAACGAAACAAAAGTTTAAAAACCCCCACCAAAAACAGACATTTCTTAATAAGGGCACTTTTTGGTTACTCTAAAAAAAAAATTTATCTCATCCAGACCTTCCAAAAAAATTTTTCCTCTTTTAAGGGGGGCACTTTGGGGTTTTGGGGAAGAGGGTCTTGGTCTGAGGAAATTTGACCTGTTCCCCCGGCTTCTTCCTTTAGCCGAACCTAAACCCCCCAATCTCCCCCCCCCCAATCCCAATTTTTTTCCCCCTTTTTTCCCCTTTTTTTTTCCTCCTCCTCCTCCCCACCCCCCCCTTTTTTCCCTTCCTCTTTTTTGGGGCCCTTTTGGGAAATTTTTCCCACACCCCAAATAGTTCCTAGGTTTGGGAAAGGACACCGGGGTCTAAACCCATTTTTTGTTGAGGTTCTTGGGGTGGGGCGTAGTTTGCCGTGGAATCTGGATCGGGCCCGGGGATGTCCCCCTCCCCTTCCCCCGGTTTTCCCGGGGTAGCCCTTTTGGGTTTCTTTTTTTGGGGGACGGGTGTATCTCGGAACCACCTTTCAGATTCAGGGGGTGGGGGGCCGAAGAGGTATGCCCTTTTTGGCGGATATCCGGCCGCCCTTTTTTTTTGTCCACCGAGGTAGCTCGGCAGATGTGAGGTTGCTTTTCCCGGATTGTTAGTTTACTAGCATTTATGGGTAGGGTATGGCACGGGTTTTCCCTGCCAACATCTGGCAAATTGCAAATTTCTGAGGTCCTCTTGGGCAAAGGAGGGAGGGTTTTTTGGCCCCCTTTTAATTTCCCCCTAGGGAAAAAAATCCCTCCTGGTTTCCCCCCTTTTTTTTTATTTTTTTTTTTTTTTTTTATTTTTATTTTCCCCTTTTTCTTTTTTTTTTTTAAAAAAAAAAAAGAAAGAAGTAACCTAACAAAGGGAAGGGCCCCAGTCCCTGAACCTTCCCCCCCGGGGCCCCCTTTTTGAACCGCCAACCCCGTTCTGGGCCCCCCCCTCGTCCTTTGGGGCCCCTCTTCAAGGGCACTCCTCATGCCTCTTTCCTAATTTCCGGTGCTGTTTTTTCCCCCACCGCTTCAGGTACAAAGGCCTCGACCCACCCCCCTTTGGTTTTCGGGGCCTTTGCTCTCCTTTTGAAATATGCCTTTCCGGCCTCTCCCTTACGTGCCGGGGGAATTTTCAAATCGCCGACCCCGTTCCAAGTCGGACCCAAACTCTGGTCCCACGCCCTAAAAAACCAATGACAATTACCTGGTGATGATACTTCTCCACCTTTCTCATTCTTCCCCCAGAAACGATCGACACTCCTTCACTACCTTTTTAAAGCTCATTTAAGAAATAACAATGGAAATAAATTCTTTTACTTTAAAAGACCGAAATTTTCCCCTACGCCCCATTTTTTTCTGACCAAAAGTAATTTGGGAAGGCAAATCCTTCGCCCTGTTGGAAAAAAATATTTCTTTTTATGCTCTTAAAAAGCGGTATGCGGGATCATTACCGTAAAAGAATGCTTAACCCCCGGGTCATTGCGGGTCTCTCGTCTTTTTCCCCTATCGATATGTTTCCCCGTCACTCTTGGGAAAAAAATCATTTCCCTTTAATTTTGTAGTGGTTTCCCTCAATTTTGCCCCATTCCATAGTTCAAAAAAATTTCCCCGAATATTGGGGACTGACATTCTTGAAACAGCTGGAAAATCCAAAATCTCCCAAACCTCAAGGTAAAAAACCCTTATGTTCTTCCTGCCCCCGGGGCGGGGACATTTCCCTGCAAAGTGGCTCATTTTAAATTTTTTTACAGGGGGCCCAGAACTCCCCCCTCCTCAGTTTATAAAAGCAGGAACCCTCGGGTTTTTTGGTTTGAAAAAGGGGATCCCTACACCACAAAAAGTGGGAGAAATTGCTGGCGATTTGGGGCCTCCCCGCGAAAAATTGCAAAATCTCTCTAAAAACCCAATGCCCAGTCTGTGGGTTGCCGATGACCATTCAAAAACGTCTTGCAACGGGGGTCCCCTCTTGGGCCTTTAACCCGTCATAAAGGTCACCCCTTTACTCCTTTGCCCTTTTCCCAAATCTATTTAAACGAGCGGGAAAACCGTTTTCCTCAAAGAGCAGAAGGCCCCAGCCCACCCCCCGCCTGCCAAGGGCCCCCCCCCCCCCCCCCCCCCCCCCCCCCCCCCCCCGGGGTTTTCCCATTCCCCTCCAAAATCCCCTTTTCTTTTTCCCGGTTTAAAAAGTCCCCCACTTCCCGGTTTTAAAATCTAACCCACCCCTTGGTTTCCCTCTCCCATAAATATCCGACAACCTTTGCCCTCCCCAAGCTCCCTACTTCCAAAAAATCAAAAATCCTTCCCTTCCACCCCCTTCCCCCCTCATTTTTACCCTCCCTTTACCCTTTTCCCCTTTTTCCCCCCTACCCTTTTCCAAAATAAAAATAAGGGATTAAACCCCTCCTCCCTACCCACTTCCCCCCTTTTCCCCCCATTTCCCTCCCCTGTCTCCGACCCCCCCCCCCACCCCCCCCCCTGGGTTTTTTGTAATTCAAACCCCCTTTCCCGCTTCCTTTCCTTTCCCCTTTTCCCCCTTGGCCCCCCTTCCTTTTTCAATCCAAATGTTTCCTCCCCTTTCTATCCCCCCCAAACCTTTCCTATTTCCCCCCCTTTGGGGCCCCCCTTTCCTTGGAATTTCCAAACATTCAATCTCTTAAAAATTCCCAAACCATTTTAAAAATTTTACCCCCCCTTCCTCTCGTTTCCCCACTTTTGGGGAACCCCCTTTTTTCCCGGACCAAAAAATTTCAATTTACCCCTGCCCCCCATGTTCTTTTCTAACCCCCTTTCCTTCCCCTCCTGGGGGCAAAATTTTTTTCTTCACAACGGGCCATTTCCTTCGGGGTGGGGGGTTGGGGTGGTTTTCCCTCCCTTTCCCCTGTTGGGGACTTTTTTAAAACCCCTCGGCCGTAAACCCTTCCCTTCCGGTTAAAATTTTTTTTTCTTTTCATTCCTTTTCCGTGGGGTTTTTAAAAAGGGGGCCCCTTTTAAGGGAACGGGGTATTCCGGTACCTCCATTTTTTCCCCTCTTGGTGTTTACCGAACCCGTTTTGCAAGGGGAAAAAACCCTGCTTTTATCTCTCCCTTTCGGCCTTTTAAATTTATTTCCTTTTCAGTTTTTCCTTATTGGGAACTTTTTAATTTTAAATCCCCCTTTCCCCTTTCCCTGAAAACCCCTTAACCCTTAAGGGTTTTTTTTCCCCCTACCCCCTCCCTTTTTAAAACAGGACCCAACCCCCTTTTTTGAATTAAACCCCTTCTTTTATTTTCTCCTCCTTCCCCCCGGGAATTAAACATCCCGGTACCCTGGGTTTCCCCTCATTTACCGCCCCCGAAAACTTTAACTTTTGATTTTTAAAACCCCCCACCTCTGGGGGGGGCCCCCCGGAAATTTCCCGGGGAAAAAAATTGGGGGCCCTTTTTTCACCCAAACCCCCCTTTTTTTAAAGGTTACCCAAAAATTTTTCCTCGAACTTTTACCCCCCCCCCTCCTTTAACCCCATTTCTCAGTCTTCCCTTCCCCAACCCGCTTAGAAAATTCCCTTGGTTGGGTTCCCCCCGGATTTCTTTTAAAAAGCGATCATTTTAGTCAAAAAACCACCCCTTATTTTCAAACCTCCTTCGGGTCCCGGGCCAAAGGACGGGGGAAAAATTTGGAAATTTTCCCCCCACACCTCTGTTTTTAAAAAAAAAAAGGGGTGGGGGCAGGTCCTTTTTTCGGGGGCCTTTTTAAACCCCCTGAGCCTTTACACTCTTCTGTCCTCCGTTTAACCGCAGCTTCTTTCTATACCACAAAACTTCGGGCAGGAATTCTAGAAATGCCGTGCCTGGTGGTCTCTGCTTGTGTTCGGCAGTACGTTTGAAACGCGCTGCATGGGCAGGTACTAGTACAATAGACCCCACAGAGAGACTCCTTGATTTTAAAGATGCGTGCGATCGCTCGCCGTGTCATCGTGACGCTAAACGACTTGCTGTGAGATTATGTCTCCCCATCACTTGCTTCCTCTATGAGTGCAGTCTGGAAAAAAGAGAAAATCTGAGTGGTAAATATTCTCCTGACCCGGGCTCTGTTCTGCGGGTTGCCGTTTGTTGATATAGCAAACCCACTAGATGTTGCCAATGAAATTGGCAATCATTGGTCCGTATTCTCAGGGACCCATCTATGCCCCACATTTCTTTCCTCAAAGTCTGCCAGAGATTGTTTAGCACCCTTGGACTTTCCTTCTCTCAGAGAAAAACAGTATAATGTGCCTTGGACCTTCAAGAACTGGAGGCAACACTCTCAGCTTGCCGATCATTGGCAGCGGCCAAACGACATTCATATTCGTATGCTAAACATTTACATCAGTCCCCATTGCAGTCTTATTACGCCTTTACAATCTTATTGGTCAAAAGGGAAAGTTCTTCACAGTGTGGAAATCCGCGATTGTTCTCCTTTCCAAACAGGCACTAGGGACATGAAACTCCCACTAGTCCCATTGCTCTTCCCAGTGCAGTTTGCAAAGAAATGGACGTTAGTAAATGGGACGTTTAGTGTGGTAATTAGAGACACATAACAGTCCTCCACTCGTCAATATGGCCTTTCGTAAGGGACGTTCTACCAAGACCCCTTACTACGCTTGGATACGTATGTTCGTAATGCCTTTGCGAATAACCACTCAGTTATTGCCATATTTTTTGACCTTGAGAAGGCATATGACACAACTTGGAGGTTTATAATTTTTAGCCCAAGCCCATCCTTAGGCCTTCGGGGCAATCTACCATCCTTCCTTAAGAACTTTTTAACTGACAGGCATTTCCGTGTTCGGGTTAATAATGTGCTCTCCCCGGACTTTACCCAAGCTGAAGGTGTCCCCCAGGGATGTGTTCTGAGCACAAACTTTTTCTCCTTGCTATTAATGATTTGGCCTCTAGTCTTCCATCAAATATTTGGTCATCACTCTATGTTGATGACTTCGCTATTGCCTGTGCAGGCGCTGACTGTCACCTCATTACAGTTTCTCTCCAACATGCAGTCGACTGTGTTTCCAATTGGGCCAAACCCCACGTGGGTTTAAATTTTCCCGCACTAAAACCCACCAAATTACTTTCACTAGACGCTCTGTCATCTCCGATCATCCTTTGTACCTCTATGGTTCCCGTATCCCTGAACGTGATACAGTCAAGTTTCTGGGCCTCCTCTTTGATCATAGGTTTTTCCTGGAAACCTCACTTACCTCTCTGAAGGCAACTTGTCACAGCGGCTGAACCTTCTTAAAACCCTTGCTCATCTTTCATGGGGAGCTGATCGTCGAACCCTCCTCCGCCTACATTCCACCCTTATTTTATCGAAACTTGATTATGGTGACCAGATCTATTCAGCGGCATCTCCTGCTACTCTCTCTAGCCTTAACCCCATTCATCACCAAGGATTACGTTTATGCCTTGGTGCTTTTCGCTCTTCCCCTGTCAAGAGCCTCTATAAAGAAGCAAACGTTCCATCTTTATCCCATCGCCGTGATGCCCATTGCCTGCGCTACTATGTACGCTCTCATGATCTCCGCAATCCTTCCATTTATAGAATGGTCACTGATATTAGTAGACATTCTTTATTTGTTCGCCGCCCTGTTTACTCCGTCCCTTCTCTCTTCGCCTTCATTCGCTCTTGTCTTCTCTTCAACTACCACCTTTCTATGTACATGTAGCATCCCACTTTTCCCTACCCCCCTGGGAAGTTCCAGCTGTTCGAGTCTGTTCTTTCTCCCTCCTTGCTCGAAAGCCCCAACTGTCTATGGTCGCTTCCCGCTCTCTTTTTCTTGACCACTTTCACTCTCTTTCTCATGCCATTGCCGTGTACACAGATGGCTTGCAGGATTCGCAGCAGCGTTTCCGGACAGCGTCGTACAAGGGCATTTACTATCTTCGGCTAGTATTTTTACTGCTGAATTGTATGCCATCCTTACAGCACTTATCCATATTGCATCTATGCCTGTGTCATCATTTGTGGTTGTCTAAGACTCCCTTAGTGCTTTACAGGCTATACAAAATTTTGATACACCTCACCCCTTAGTCCTCCGTATCCAACTTTGGCTACGCCGCATCTTTACCAAGCATAAAGATATTGTTTTTTGTTGGGTCCCTGGTCATGTTGACGTACAGGGCAATGAACAGGCAAACACTGCTGCGCGGTCAGTAGTACATGACCTACCAGTTTCTTATAGAGGTATTCCATTTACGGACTATTTTGCTGCAATGTCTTCCCACCTTCACACCCGTTGGCAACAACGTTGGTCTACTCTGCTCGGCAACAAACTTCAATCTATTAAACCAAGTATAGGTTACTGGCCGTCTTCTTATCACCAGTGTCGAGGTTGGGAGACTACTCTCTCCCTTCTTCGCATTGGCCATACTCGTCTTAGTCATGGATATCTCATGGAGAGGCATCCTGCTCCTCTCTGTGAGAATTGCCAAGCTCCATTATCAGTCAGCCACATTCTGTTGGATTGCCCACTTTATCAACGAGCACACAGAATTTACCTCTGTCGTCGTCTTCGCTCCGCTACTCTCTCTTTACCTTCCCTTCTCGCTGATGGACCCACCTTTCATCCGGACTCTCTCATTGACGTTTTCACAACAACTGACTTACTTCACAAATTCTGATACCTTCTGCCCTTTCTACTTCAATCTCTTGCTACCCCCTACCCCCGCACTATCCCCTGCCCCGCTGTTTTCTGTAACCTACTGATCATCCCTCCTCCCTTCTGCCATCCAATACCCTCGCTTCCTTCCCTACCCTGCAGCGCTGTATAGCCCTTGTGGCTTAGCGCTTCTTTTTGATTATAATAATAATAATAATAACAAATTGTTTCAAAACAAAACCTGGACTAAGTCAACAAACATTGTTGTACATTGTTGTACTGAATCCACCTCCTTCAATAAATTCTGATTTTGTCTTTTATTCAAAGCTCGTGCAAAAATGTAATTAGCAATCTTGGTGACTGTATCACTTCTTGAAGTTCTTATAGACCAACTTTTGTACATAAAGCCTTGTGTATGATGCAGTGAAAGTCTATCACTGGATGACCAACATCTTTAGCAAACTGATTTACAAATCCTGCTTCTTTACCAATCATGCTGGGTGCACCATCTGTTATAACCTTACCAATCATGCTGGGTGCACCATCTGTTATAACCTTACCAATCATGCTGGGTGCACCATCTGTTGTAACCTTACCAATCATGCTGGGTGCACCATCTGTTATAACCATACCAATCATGCTGGGTGCACCATCTGTTGTAACCTTACCAATCATGCTGGGTAGACCATCTGTTGTAACCTTACCAATCATGCTGGGTGCACCATCTGTTGTAACCTTACCAATCATGCTGGGTGCACCATCTGTTGTAACCTTACCAATCATGATGGGTGCACCATCTGTTGTAACCTTACCAATCATGATGGGTGCTCCATCTGTTGTAACCTTACCAATCATGATGGGTGCACCATCTGTTGTAACCTTACCAATCATGCTAGCTGCACCATCTGTTGTAGCCTTTCCAATCATGCTGGTGCACCATCTGTTGTAACCTTACCAATCATGCTGGTGCACCATCTGTTGTAACCTTACCAATCATGCTGGGTGCACCATCTGTTGTAACCTTACCAATCATGCTGGGTGCACCATCTGTTGTAACCTTACCAATCATGCTGGGTAGACCATCTGTTGTAACCTTACCAATCATTTCGCCATTGTAGACGTTTCGCCATCCAGTGGCTTTATCAATACAAATTCTAGGACATAACTTGAAGACAGTAGAACTATGTACAGAAGATGAGGTAATCAGTCCCTCAACCTAGGAGTAGGAGCGAACAGCACCATAGTCGTGGAGATTCTGAAGCAGAAGAAAGAATCCTGGCGCTTATATAGTAACGTCAGGTGAAGCAGACGAGGGCAAATTCACTGGTACACAACTTGTCAGACACTGCAACATCATGGAATCTTAATTCTGAGGACATGTACATAACCTTCACGACTACGACAACTACCTCTACAACTAACCCATCTCTTTGGGAAGGACCTACTTCCACTGGGGAATCCCGCCTACCAGTGAATTTGCCCTCGTCTGCTTCACCTGACGTTACTATATAAGCGCCAGGATTCTTTCTTCTGCTTCAGAATCTCCACGACTATGGTGCTGTTCGCTCCTACTCCTAGGTTGAGGGACTGATTACCTCATCTTCTGTACATAGTTCTACTGTCTTCAAGTTATGTCTTAGAATTTGTATTGATAAAGCCACTGGATGGCGAAACGTCTACAATAAAGATACCCAGATGTTGCATATGGCGAAACGTCTACTTACCAATCATGCTGCCTGCACCATCTGTTGTAACCTTACCAATCACTCTGGGTGCACCATCTGTTGTAACCTTATCAATCATGCTGGGTGCACCATGTGTTGTAACCTTACCAATCATGCTGGGTGCTCCATCTGTTGTAACCTTACCAATCATGATGGGTGCACCATCTGTTGTAACCTTACCAATCATGCTAGCTGCACCATCTGTTGTAACCTTTCCAATCATGCTGGGTGCACCATCTGTTGTAACCTTACCAATCATGCTGGGTGCACCATCTGTTGTAACCTTACCAATCATGCTGGGTGCACCATCTGTTGTAACCTTAAAAATCACTCTGGGTGCACCATCTGTTGTAACCTTATCAATCATGCTGGGTGCACCATCTGTTGTAACCTTACAAATCACTCTGGGTGCACCATCTGTTGTAACCTTACCAATCATGCTGGGTGCACCATCTGTTGTAACCTTACAAATCACTCTGGGTGCGCCATCTGTTGTAACCTTATCAATCATGCTGGGTGCACCATCTGTTGTAACCTTACAAATCACTCTGGGTGCACCATCTGTTGTAACCTTACCAATCATGCTGGGTGCACCATCTGTTGTAACCTTACCAATCATGCTGGGTGCACCATCTGTTGTAACCTTACAAATCACTCTGGGTGCACCATCTGTTGTAACCTTATCAATCATGCTGGGTGCACCATCTGTTGTAACCTTACCAGTCATGTTGAGTGCACCATCTGTTGTAACCTTACCAATCATGCTGAGTGCACCATCTGTTGTAACCTTACTAATCACTCTGGGTGCACCATCTGTTGTAACCTTACCAATCATGCTGGGTGCACCATCTGTTGTAACCTTACCAATCACTCTGGGTGCACCATCTGTTGTAACCTTACCAATCATGCTGGGTGCACCATCTGTTGTAACCTTACCAATCATGCAGGGTGCACCATCTGTTGTAACCTTACCAATCATGCTGGGTGCACCATCTATTGTAACTTTACCAATCATATTGAGTGCACCATCTGTTCTAACCTTACCAATCATGCTGGCTGCACCATCTGTTGTAACCTTACCAATCACTCTGGGTGCACCATCTGTTGTAACCTTATCAATCATGCTGGGTGCACCATGTGTTGTAACCTTACCAATCATGCTGGGTGCACCATCTGTTGTAACCTCACCAATTATGTTGAGTGCACCATCTGTTGTAACCTTACCAATCATCTTGGGTGCACCATCTGTTGTAACCTTACCAATCATGTTGAGTGCACCATCTGTTGTAACCTTACCAATCATGCTGGGTGCACAATCTGTTGTAACCTTACCAATCATGCTGGGTGCACAATCTGTTGTAACCTTACCAATCATGCTGGGTGCACCATCTGTTGCAACCTTACCAATCTCTCTGGGTGCACCATCTGTTGTAACCTCACCAATCATGCTGGGTGCACCATCTGTTGTAACCTTACCAATCATTCTGGGTGCACCATCTGTTGTAACCTTACCAATCATGCTGGGTGCACCATTTGTTGTAACCTTTCCAACCATGTTGAGTGCACCATCTGTTGAAACCTTACCAATCATGCTGGGTGCACCATCTGTTGTAACCTTACCAATCATGCTGGGTGCACCATCTGTTGTAACCTTACCAATCATGCTGGTTGCACCATCTGTTGTAACCTTACCAATCATGCTGGGTGCAACATCTGTTGTAACCTTACCAATCATGATGGGTGCACCCTCTGTTGCAACCTTACCAATCTCTCTGGGTGCACCATCTGTTGTAACCTTACCAATCCTGCTGGGTGCACCATCTGTTGTAACCTTACCAATCATGCTGGGTGCACCATCTGTTGTAACCTTTCCAACCATGTTGAGTGCACCATCTGTTGTAACCTTACCAATCATGCTGGGTGCACCATCTGTTGTAACCTTACCAATCATGCTGGGTGCAACATCTGTTGTAACCTTACCAATCATGCTGGGTGCACCATCTGTTGTAACCTTTCCAACCATGTTGAGTGCACCATCTGTTGTAACCTTACCAATCATGCTGGGTGCACCATCTGTTGTAACCTTAACAATCATGCTGGGTGCACCATCTGTTGTAACCTTACCAATCATGCTGGGTGCACCATCTGTTGTAACCTTACCAATCATGCTGGGTGCACCATCTGTTGTAACCTTACCAATCATGATGGGTGCACCCTCTGTTGCAACCTTACCAATCTCTCTGGGTGCACCATCTGTTGTAACCTTACCAATCATGCTGGGTGCACCATCTCTTGTAACCTTACCAATCATGCTGGGTGCACCATCTGTTGTAACCTTTCCAACCATGTTGAGTGCACCATCTCTTGTAACCTTACCAATCATGCTGGGTGCACCATCTGTTGTAACCTTACCAATCATGCTGGGTGCACCATCTGTTGTAACCTTACCAATCATGCTGGGTGCACCATCTGTTGTAACATTACCAATCATGCTGGGTGCACCATCTGTTGTAACCTTTCCAACCATGTTGAGTGCACCATCTGTTGTAATCTTACCAATCATGCTGGGTGCACCATCTGTTGTAACCTTACAAATCATGCTGGGTGCACCATCTGTTGTAACCTTACCAATCATGCTGGGCGCACCATCTGTTGTAACCTTTCCAACCATGTTGAGTGCACCATCTGTTGTAACCTTACCAATCATGCTGGGTGCACCATCTGTTGTAACCTTACCAATCATGCTGGGTGCACCATCTGTTGTAACCTTACCAATCATGCTGGGTGCACCATCTGTTGCAACCTTACCAATCATGCTGGGTGCACCATCTGTTGTAACCTTACCAATCATACTGGGTGCACCATCTGTTGCAACCTTACCAATCATGCTGGGTGCACCATCTGTTGTAACCTTACCAATCATGCTGGGTGCACCATCTGTTGTAACCTTACCAATCATGCTGGGTGCACCATCTGTTGTAACCTTACCAATCATGCTGGGTGCACCATCTGTTGCAACCTTACCAATCATGCTGGGTGCACCATCTGTTGTAAGAATAAGAATAAGAATAAGATTTCGTTCGAATTTTTAACCCCGGAGGGTTAGCCACCCAGGATAAGCCAAGAAAGTCAGTGCGTCATCGAGGACTGTCTAACTTATTTCCATTTGGGTCCTTAATCTTGTCCCCCAGGATGCGACCCACACCAGTCGACTAACACCCAGGTACCTATTTGCTGCTAGGTGAACAGGACAACAGGTGTAAGGAAACGTGTCGAATGTTTCCACCCGCCGGGAATCGAACCCGGGCCCTCCGTGTGTGAAGCGGGAGCTTTAGCCACCAGGCCACCAGGCCACCGGGCCTTAACAGTTTGTCTACTCACAGACAAATCTTTAATGAGCTGAATAATCTTTTTCTTTTTTGAAAGATTGTCAACAAGTAAAGAAGAACATAATAACATTGTTTCTTTAATTTACTTCCCATCACTAAGTGGCTTCCATGTTGAACAATAACTTTGGTGACGTCAAAGTTAGTAGCAACTATGTTGGAACTTGGCCAACCAGAAATGATGTAAAGTACTTATGTAAAGTATCACCGATTGTTATCAACACAATATCCCTCTTCCAAGGGGGCCTCCTTGTTGTGGTGAAGAGGCTCTTGGTCTGATAATTAGACATGCCGGTCTTCTTCCTCAGACCGAACCTAATTACCGCCCCCAATCTCTATCCTCCCCTCCCCCAACCCATCCTCCCCATCCTCCCCTTTTTCTTTCCCTCCTCTCTCATCCCCACCCCTCCCCTTTTGCCCTTCTTCTATTTGGCCTTTTCGGATTTCTCCCCACAGGCACGCTATTTCCTAGTTAGGGGGAAAGGGATCAACCGGGGTCAATCCCATTTCCGTTAGGTTCTTGGTGGTGTCGGTAGTTTGGCCGTTGGAATCTGGATCGCCTGGGGATGTCCCGAATCCCTCTCCTCTCCGGAATCCCCCGTAGTAGCTTTGGGTGTCCTTTCGGGCGACGGGAGTATCTCTGGACCAACCTTTTCGGATTCCGGGGGTGGTGGCCGATGGAGGTAGCTTTGTGGCGGATATCCGGCCGCCCTTTGCCCTTTTGATCACCGAGGTAGCTCGGCAGATGTAGGTTGCATGCCCAGATTGTTAGTTTTACTAGCTTGATGGGTAGGGTATGGCACGGGTTCCATGCTGCAACTGGCGCTACATGCGGTGCTGAGGTCCCTCTTGGGCGCGGAGGGAGATTTTCTGGCCCATTTCATTCCTCCTAGGAAACTAATCCCATCCCTGTCCCCCCTTTTTTTTATTCTTTTTTTTATTATTATTTCTTTTCTTTCTTTTTTTTCTTAAAAACAAAAGAAAGAATTAACCTAACCAGGGCAAGCCCTAGTCCATGAACCTACAACCCCTGGGCCCCTTCTCGATACCGCTCCCGTTTCTGACCCCAGCCTTCGTCATTGGACCACTCTTCAGACACTCCTCCTGCTGCTGTACCTATTGCCGTGCTGCTTCCCGTCCTCACCCGCTTCAGGGTACCCTGAGGCTCGACTGACTCCTTCGATTATCGACCTTCGCTCATCCTCTGCTAAGCTTCCAGCCTCGTCTCCCTCTACATTGCGGCAATTTTTCAAATCCGCCGACCCGTTCCACGTCGACCAACTCTGGTCCCACCCAAAATGGCCAACGACAATTACCTGCAGATGAAACTCTCCCTCCACCTTCCTCGGATCATCTCAAAACGATCGACGACGTCCTTCACTACCTTTCCACGCTGCAGTTTCAGACTGAGGCAATGGACTAAATTCTTTCACTTTACGACCGACTTCCCTCTACTCAGGGCCTATCTTTCTGACCAAAGTATAGGCAAGGCACTCCTACGCCATGTTGGTAAAGAAATTTCTTTTCATGCTCTTAAGAGCGTAAAACGCGTTCATCTCTACCGTACAGAATGCTACCCAGGCTCATGAGCTCTCTCGTCTCTCCCCATATCGATACTGTTCCTGTCACTCTCTAGAAAAACATCTATTATCCCTCAATTCTTTGTAGTGGTACCGTCATTTCTGGCCCCATACCATAGTTCAAACAAAATTTCAGAACATGTGGCACTGACATTCTTGAACAGCTGAACTCCAAGATCTCCCAATCCCTCAAGGTAATGCACTTACGTTCTTCCTGCCCGTGGGCGGAGACGATAACCCAGCAATGTGGCGATGTTTAACTTGACAGCCGAGAACTCTCCCATCCTCATTTATATAGCAGGACATCGGATACAAGTATTCGAAAAGTTGATCCCAACACCTACAACAGTGTAGAAATTGCTTGAGATTTTGCTCATCCATCAAATATTGGCAGATGTATCGCCGATGCCCAGTCTGTGGTGCGATGACCCATTCAATACGTCTTCAAACGATCCTCCCTCTTGCCTAACAGTCCATGAGGCTCACACATCGTACTCCTCGCGCCGTTGTCATCTATTTTAAACGAGCGGAAATCCGTTACCTCAAAGAGACAGAAGGTCTCTCTTATGCCATGGCAGTTCTCATCTCCGCCCAAGGGAGACACCCAATGTGTTTTCATATTCCCGTGTTTCAAAACGTCCCCCCACTTCTGTATCCCATCTTCTACACCCACCTCCAGTGGTTACCTCTCCCATAGTCACGTCCTGTAACTAATCCTTTTGCTGTCCTCGGCTCAGAGTAGTCCCTACTTCAAACGCCCTCAGTCTAATCTCTAATCTCAAGCTTCTTCGAGTTTCTCTCTCACAAGCCTCGGTATCGACGAGACCTTCGTAGACACCTCCTCCCCATCGTCCCTCTACAGTCTCAAAAGTCAAAAAAAGTTCCGTTAACACCTCCTACCCATCTCCACCTCCATTTACCACCCTGTCTCTGTCCCTGGTATCCTCCCCCTCTCACGTGGCTCTGTTACAAGTGTAGAGGTTCCACCCTCACTCCTCGTACTGTACCTTCCTCCCCCCCCTGATCCCTCCCGGTTCTTCCTCTTCTGCCACCTCCCTCGGTTTCTGCCTCTTCTATCCCCCTTCCACGCTTCTCCATTTCCCCCACCCTTTCAACCCCCCCCCTACTGGTACAGTCAATACATGTTCCAGTCTTACTCATCCTCCCCCTACCATATCCAATATTGTCTCCCATACGACGTCACCTGAATTCTCGAAACACTTTGAAGCAATCTTTTGAATATATTGCAGAAGACAAACCATCAAGACACGGAACCACCCTCTGTTTCCTTCTCTCACCTCTCCCCATCTCACAAATCCTTTCTTCACAGCGCACCATTCCTTCGCTGCTTGAACGTTTACCACTGCCTCCGCATGTTGACTTTTCTAACCCCTCTAGTTTCGTAGGAACCCTTACCTGTGGATTTAAAGTATCTTTATCATGAGCCAAACGTGGCCTATTTACAGTGGTAAAATACGCGGCCTTAATAGGGTTAATCGGAGTGAGCTTCAAAATTGTTACTCTCCCATTTGCTCCTGTTGGTTTATGCTTACAGGAAACCAAAATCACTCTGCTGTTTTCTCTCCCATCTCAGGCTATGATTTATTGTTAATCCCCTTCAGATCCTTTTCCTGATGGGACACCTTTAATTAAAGTGTCCCTCTCTACCACTAACATTCCGTACCATCAGCAATTTGTTCATACTTCGCTGCATTACAAAAGCAGCCCGTATCCACTTTGTAAGTGTGGTATACGCTCTGTTACTTATATCTCTCTCCTTCACGTGCATTAACAATTCCGGAAATTGAGGCTTTCCTTGTTTTCGTCATTAACCGCAACCTTCGATTCTAGTACTTGTATTTTTAAAGGCCACCATTTCCTCTGGGGGGGGGGGGTCTCACTGTGAATCCCGTGGAAATTCAGTTAAGGCTTTCTTGCCACCCACCCCCCTCCATTTTAAATACATTGTACTCAACACTCCAATTATGTATCCTCAGACTTCATACTCTCTCTGCATCGATCTCGATCTCTCAGTCTGCTCTTCCTCCACCACAATTAGACATCACTTGGTCTGTTCTCCCGGGACTACATGACAGCAATCATTTCCCCACATCATTCTACTTTCCCCTTCATATTCACCACCTCTTCGAACCCCCGCTGGCAATTTTGATCGGCAAAAAAATTAGGAACCTTTAACTCACACCTAAATGTTTTTTAGAGAGGATTCCTTCTTCGTCCTCCATCGATGAGCTTTTTACACTCTTCTCGATCCTCCTTTTTAACCGCACATCTCAATCTATACTCCAGAACATCGGGAAGTGCATTCTTTAGAAATGCGTGCTTGGTGGTCTCCTCGCTTGTGCTCGTGCCAGTACTTTTGAAACGCGCGCATAGGTCAGTACTGGTCAATGAACCACAGAGAGGACTCCTTGATTTTAAACAGAAGCATGCGATCGCTCTCACCCGTGACATCCGTGACGCCTAAACGCAGCTTGCTGGCGAGATTAGTCTCCACCATCACCTCTGCTTCCTCTAATGATGCATCAGGAAAAAAGTACGATAAACTGAGTGTAAATATTATCTCCTGACCCCGCTCCTGTTCTGCGGGTATTCCGTGTTGATATAGCAAACCCACAATATGTTTGCAAATGAAATTGGCAATCATCTGGTCCGTAATTCTCCATGGACTCCATCTATGCCCCTCATTTCTTTCCTCAAAGTCTGCCAGAGAGTTAGCACACCCTTGGACTTTTCCTTCTCTCAGAGAAGAACAGTATAATGTACCTTTACACTTCAAGAACTGGATGCAACACTCTCAGCTGAAGGATCATGCGGGCAGCTGGGCCCGACGACATTCAATTCGTATGCTAAACAACTTTTACATCAGTCAGCCCTTTCATCCCTATTACGCGCCTTTACAATCTAATTTGGTCAACAAGGATGTTCTATCCACAGCTTGTGAAATCCGCCATTGTCCTCCCCTTTCCACAAACTCAGGCACAAACTGGACATGAAACCTCCCACAACGTCCCATTGCTCTTACATGCCGTTTGCAAAGTAATGGAACGCCTATTAAATAGACGTTTAGTGTGGTATTTAGGAGACACAAAACAGTCTCTCCACTCGACAATATGGCTTTTCGTAAGGGACGTTCTACCATAGACCCCTTACTAATGCCTGGAACGTGATGTTCGAAATGGCCCTTTGCGAATAAACCACTCCAGTTATTTCCTTGCCGAATTTTTTGACCTTGAGAAGCATATGACACAACTTGGAGGTATAGAATTTACGCCAAGCCCACTCCATAGGCCTTGGAGGCAATCTACCATCCGTTCCTTAAGAACTTTTTAAACAGAACAGGCATTTCCGTGTACGGGTTAATAATGTGCTCTCCCCGACTTTTATCCAAGCTGAAGCGTGTCCCCCAGGGATGTTTTCTGACACAACACTTTATTCCCTCCTTGCTATTAATGAATTTTGGCCTCTATCATCTCATCAAATATTTGGTCATCACACTCTATGTTTGATGACTTTCGCATTGCCTGTGCAGGGCGCTGATGTCACCTCAAATAAAGTTTTCTCTCCAAACATGCAGTCGACCGTGTTTTCCAATTGGGCCACCACACATGGGTTTTAAATTTTCCAAGCACTAAAACCCGACCAAATTATTTTCAACTAGAACGCTCTGTCATCTCCCGAACAACCTTTGTACGCTCTATGGCTCCCCGTATCCCCTTGAACGTGATACAGTCCAAGTTTCTGGGCCTCCTCGTTGATCGTAGGTTATCCTTGAAACCCTCACATTACTTTTCTCTGAAGGCAACTTGGACACAGCCCGGCCTGAACCTCTTAAAACCCTTGCTCATCATTCATGTGGTAAGCTGAATCGTCGAACCCATCCTCCGCCTACATTCCACCCTAATTTATCGAAACTAGATTATGGTGACCAGATCTATTCACAGCAGCAATCTCCTGCTACTCCTCTCTAGCCTTAATACCCCCATTCATCACCAAGGATTACGTTTTATGCCTTGGTGCTTTTCGCTCCTTCCCAGTCAGGGGAAAAGAAAGCCTCTATAACAAGAAGCGAACGTTCATCTTTATCCGATCGCCGGTGAAGCCCATTGCCTGTGCAACTATGTAAACTCTCATGATCTCCGGCAATCCTTCCAATTTCAAGAAATGGTCACTGAAAATAGTAGACATTCTTTATTTGTTCGCTGCCCCAGTTTACTCCGTCCCTTCTCTCTTTGACCTTCATATTCGCTCTTGGTCTTCTCTTTTCAACTACCACCTTTCTTGTTACATGATAAGTCATCCGCTACCACTTTTCCCCATATAACCCCCCCTGGAAGTTCCAGCTGATCAGTCTGTTCTTTCTCCTCCCTTGCTCGAAAGCCCAACTTCTACGGTCGCTTCCTGCTCTCATTTTTCTTGACCACTTTCACTCTTATTCTCATGCCATTTGCCGTTTACGCACAAATGACTCGCAGGATTCCATCAGTGTTTCCGGACAGCGTCGTACAAGGGCATTTACTATCTTCGTCTATTTTTTTTACTGCTGAATTTTATGCATCCTTACACACTTACCCGTATTGCAATCTATGCCTGTTTTCATCATTTGTGGTTGTTCAGACTCCCTTAGTGCTTTACAGGCTATACAAAATTTGATACACCTCACCCCTTAGTCCCCGTATCCAACATGTCTACGCCGCATCTTTAACCAACACAAAGATATTGTTTTTTTTTGTGGGGATACTCTGGTCATGTTGACGTACAGGGCAATGAACAGGCAGACTCCTGCTGCGCGGTCAGCATTAAATGACCTACCAGTTTCTTATAGAGGGTATTCCATTTATGGACTATTTTGCTGCAATAACTCCCACCCTTCACACCCGTTGGCAACAATGTTGGGTCTATACTAAGCACGCAAACAACTTCAATCAATTAAACCGAGATAGTTTAACTGGCCGTCTTCATATCACCTGTGTTGAGGTTGGGAGACTAACTCTCTCCCGTCTTCGCATTGGCCCTTCCTCTCATTAACTCATGATATCTCTAGGAGAGGGCTGTCCAGCACCTCTCTGTGAGATTGCCAAGCACCATTATCAGTCCAGCCACATTCTGTTGGATTGCCCACTTTATAACACGAGCACGCAAATTTACCTCTGTCATTGTCTTCGCTCCGCTACTCTCTCTTTACCCTTCCCTCACGCTGATGGACCCACCTTTCATCCGGACATCTCTCATTGACTTTTTGACAACAACTGACCTTCAAAATTCTGATACCTTCACCCTTACTATCTTCAATCTCTTTGCTTAACCCTCTACCCCGTACTATCCCCTGCCCCGCAGTTTTTCATGTAACCTGCTGAACATCCCTCCTCCCTTCAGCCATCCAATACCCTCGCTGTCCTTCCCTACCCCTGCATCGCTGTAAAGCCCTTGTGGCTTAGCGCTTCTTTTTAAATATAATAATAATAATGATCCCTACAATTCTCCTGACATGCATGGGTCAAAGGTGGATTTCAATACATTTTACTGAGGAAACCGAAGTGATGGGTTCCCCATTACACCAGACATTAAAATCATTTACACTTCTCAGTTTATTTTCGTGCCAAAGAGAATGGCTTTTATTTTCATAGGTGTAACTAGAGTTGTGTTGTCTAATAACCATTTACTGCAAATTCTAGATCCCCTGAGTTACCTGGAGAGAGCTTTCGGGGTCAACGCCCCCGCGGCCCGTCTTTACCAGGCTCCCTGTGGATCAAGCCTGATCAACCAGGCTGTTACTGCAGGCTGCACACAAACCAAACGTACGAGCCGACAGCCCGCTGGTCAGGTTATTACATTAACACTTCAATAATAATGCAACATGCCAGCAGTGAAACACAGACATATGCTCTCCAGGCAAGCAATTAAGGCTTCTGACTACACTCCCTGGCAGTAATGAACCTCTGATTATATCTCCCTGCATCAAGTGAAGGCTAACACATGGCAGTCTCTGGCAGCAGTGAAGAGCCCTGTTTTATACAATCCCAGCAGGTCGAGTCACAGCTCCTGGGCCCCTGCCTCTCGCTGATTGCTACAAGGTCCTCTCTCTCCCTGCTCCATGTAGCCTATCATACCTCTGCCTTAAAACTATAGACTGTTCCCGTGTGAGTGTGTGTGTGTGTGTGTGTGAGTAGTGTTTCTGTGTGCGTGTTGTATGTTTATTAGTGTAAAGAAGTGTGGTGTGTGGTGAAAGAGTGTGTGTGAGTATGAGTGAGTGGTGTGCTATGTATGAGTGTGTGTGCGTGGTGTATGAGTTTGTGATATTTATGTGTGTGTGTTGAGTGTTTGTGTGTGTGTTTGTGTGTGTATGAATTTTGTATGTTTGTCGTGTGTGTGGAGTGAGTCTCAAACAATCAATATTTTCACCAATAACTCACTACAGTTGAGACCGGGTGTGGAGTGTGAATTGCTTCATTACACTATAAATTTGTTCATGATTGTAACCATGTTATAAACCGTAAGTAACCATTCTTACAGGATATCATTACCTTAGTAAACTTGTTGATTTCATTACCGTTGTACCAATTACAGCCATCACAACTTTGGGGGCCCCAGTCCCTGAACACATTACTTACTATCTGTAATCAGTAAATACCTTTGTAACTTGTCATGATTGTGACTAGACCTACCTGGAGTTCATTACCTTTGTAATTGTGGGTGTCATTTTACCTTTGTAAATGTGAATTCATTACCTCTGAAACTTGCTCCAGCTATCAATACTTTGGATGTCAGTCCCCGGACCAATTATGTACCACTGTAACCTTTTGACTACCCCCGACAGATGGGTACCTGAGTTTACCTGGAGAGAGTTCCGGGGTCCAACGCCCCCGCGGGGCCCGTCTGTGACCCAGGCTTCCTGTGGATCAGAGCCTGATCAACCAGGCTGTTGCTGCTGGCTGCACGCAAACCAACGTACGAGCCACAGCCCGTCTGATTCACATGAACTTGCTTTAGTGCTTGTCCAGTGCCAGCTTGAGACTGCCAGGGGACTGTTGGTATATCCCCCCTTATGTGTGCTGGGCAGCAGTTGAACAGTCTCGGGGCCCCTGACACTTATTGTAATGGTCTCTTAACTTGCTAGTGACACTCCTGCTTTTTCATTTGGGTGATGTTGCATCGTCTGCCAAGTCTATTGCTTTCGTAGGTGTGAGTGGATCTCCGTGTGCAAGTTTCGGTACTTTCTCCCCTCTAGGAATGTTCCAGGTTTATAAATCATGTATCTCTCCCTCACTGCGTACCAGTAAATACAGGTTTAGGACCTCAACGCTCCCAGTAAATTGAGGTGTTTTTATCTCCGTTAAAGCTTGCCGTAAAGTTCACTGGACATTTTCTAGGTCAGAGCAAATAACACCTGGCATTGAAGGTTGCTGTTAGTGTGCAGCAATATTTCCAGCCAATAGAACAAGTGACCTGAAGATGACATCATGGGCTTGGCCCCTCCCTAGTTTTTTGAAGGTTCTCATTATCCATCCTGTCATTTTCCTAGCAGATGCGATTGACACAATGTTATGGAACTTGAAGGTGAGATCCTCTTACAAAAATCTCTCCCAGGTCTTTGACGTTGTTATTCGTTCTTATTTGGAGCCAGAATTTGATTGTAACTCTGATTGAAGATTTAATTACCTCAAGTTTACCATATCTGAGTAAATGAAATTTCTCATCGTTGAACATCAAATTGTTTTTCTGCAGTCCCACTGAAAGGATTTGTTGATGTTCCCGCCTGAGCTTTTGCAGTGTCTGCAATGGAAGACACAGTCATGCAGATTCGGTTGTCATCTGCAAAGGAGACACGGTGCTGTGGCTGACATCCTTGTCTAGTCGAATATGAGGATGGAGGAACAATATGGAGCGAGTACAGTGCCTTGTGAACAGAGCTTTTCACCGTAGCTGCCACGGACTTTAATCTTTGACGACTACTCTCTGTTGTTCTGTTAGTGAGGAAATTATAGATCCATCGACACGACTTTCCCTTTTAATCCCTTTAGCAACGCGATTTTGTGCGCTATTACACCATGGTCATCACTTGTCGAAGGCTTTGCCAATCTGTATATAAAAACTATTCACTGCATTCTTTTTGTCTTCCTACTGCAATTTATGGACCTTGTCGAAGTGATCCAATATTGAGACATACAGGAGCGTACCAGTTCTAACTATATGCCCCCCTGGGTTGTGGTAACTGATTGGTTTCTAGTATGGGTGGTAGATCTTGCTTCTTAAGGACCCTTTCAAAGATTTTTAGTGATATGGTGATGTTTAGTGCTATTGGATCTGTAGTTCTTTGCTGTTGCTTTACTGCCCCCTTTGTGTGAGTGGGCTTATGTCTGTTGTTTTTAGTAACTGTGGACGACCCCCGTGTCCAATGCTCCCTCTCCATAGGATGGAAAAGGCTCGTGATAGGGGCATCTTGCAGTTCTTGATGAACACAGAGTTTTCCATGAGTCTGGCCCGGGGCAGAGTGCATGGGCACGTCATTTATCGCCTTTTCGAAGTCATTTGCGTCAGGATAACATCGGATAGGCTTGATGTTAATCAATTTTGTTGGCTCATAAAAAATTCATTTTGTAACTTCGAACTCTCAGTCTGGTTAGCGGCTTGCTAAAAACCGAGTCATATTGGGACTTGAGTAGCTCTCTCATTTCTTTGGTTGTCATCTGTGTAGGACTCCATCTTGTTTAATGTAGGGCCAATAACTGGACGTTGTTTCTCGATTTTGATTGCATAGGGAAAGAAATACTTTGGTTTTTCTTTCGATTTCATTTAAGGCTTTTAGTTCTTCCCGCGATTCCTGACTCCTAAAGGATTCTTTTAGCTTAAGTTTCGATGCTTGCTAATTCTCTGACCATGTCCCTCCCTACGCATCAGATATCATGACCTCTTATTTAGCCGCACTGTGTATTCTTTTTCCGTCGCCTGTAAAGGGAGCTCCTGTCTCTTTTCTATTTTACATCTACTCCTCCTTTTCTTAGAGGAATAAGCCTTGTGACATACATCGAGTGCCACCGATGTTAATTCTGTTCTAGGCATAATTGGGGTCTGTGTTGCTTAGTATATCTCCCAGCTTAATTTCAGTTAGGACTTGGTTTACTTGGCCCACTTATAATGTTTTTGTTATTGAAGTTGAATTTGTGATTGATCTCCTCTTGACTATCTCATTTTGTCGGTCTGGCTCCACGCATACATGGTTTCAACCTCATTATTGTGTGATCTGATATATTGTTTTTGATATGTGACATTTCTTATCAGATCATCATTGTTAGTGAATATGAGGACTAGTGTATACCGTCCAGTCCCTATTAGGCTTCTATTATTTGCTGGTTTAAAATTGAATTTTGTGCAGAGATTAAAAGCTCGAGTGATTGTGAGCTTATATCAGAGCTGCCTCCTGGTGTTATTACTGCAACAATATTATTTGCTAATTCCCTCCTTTTTTAGGTGCCTTAATAGGGGGTGCTAAATAAACTATTAAACAACTGGCAGCAGGAACTGCACAATCCCCCCCCGCATTAAAGTTCAGACACAACATTTGACAGCGTGAAGCTCTATCAAACCCCCTTTTGAGCAAGAAGCCGTCTTACACTCTCGGGAAAAAAGAAGGTTCCAACCCCACATGAACCCCTTTTTTAACATCTTGAAAAAAATTTAAAGCTCTGTCATAATTTCCCTGGGCGGGAAGCGCCCATACATTCCCTGGCAGTAGTAAAAGTCTGTAAACCTCCCGGGCAAAATGAAGCCTGTCATACACTCTTCGGCAGAAATTAAGCCCTACACTTTCGGGGAAAGGTAAATTCTATAAATACACCCCCTGGTTAAAATGAGCTCTGTCATACACTTCAAGGCCAATGAATTCTCCCATAACCATGGCAACAATAACCTCGTCATACACTCCCTGGCAACACTAAAACCTTCAATAACTCCCCTTCAACAATAAAGCTCGTCGTGCACTCCCTGGCAAAAGAAGTCTGTTTTCCTTCCGCAGCAAACTCACGCCAATGGCGGGATTGAACCCCGGTCAGAGAGCCAAAACTCCAGACCCTTGCGTTAGCCACTGGACCAACTATGAAGCTCTGTCATACACTCCCCGGGTTTAAAAGAAACGTTACATTGATGTGGTAAGGGCTCTTGATTTAGGAATTGGTCGTGCTCCAGTTCCCAGAATTAAGCCCCGAAAGCCTTCCACATGCCCCCCAGGGGCTGGATTTACCGAGAGGTTTCGGGGGCAACCCCCCGCGGCCCGGGCTGGACCAGCCTCCTGGTGGATCACCCTGATCAACCAGGCTGTTGGCTGGCTGCACCCAAAAAACCCAAAGTACGACCCCAGCCCCTGACAAAACGACTTTTGGTGCTGTCCATTGCCAGCTTGAAGACTGCCAGGGGCTGTTGGGAAACCCCCCTTTTGTGTCTGGAGGCGTTGAACAGCCCGGGGCCCCTGACACTTATTGTTTTGGCCCTTTTAACTGCTATTGAAAAACCCCCCCTGTTTTTTCATTGGGGGGAGGGGTGCATCGCTGCCAATCTTTTGCTTTGGGGAATTTGATGTTTTTGGTTTTGCAATTTTCTTTACTTTTTCCCTCGGGATTTTCCAGGTGTATAAAATCCTGAACTCTCCCTCCTCTTTCCAGGGAATACAGGTTTAAAAACCCCTAAAGCGCCCCCAGTAATTGAGGTTTTTTAAATCTCCGTTATCCCGCGCCGTGAAAGTTCTCTGTACATTTTCTGGGTTGGGGGAAATTTTCACCTGCCTTGAAAGGTCCCGGAGAGTGCAGCAATTTTCCCCAACCGGGATAGAACAAGGACCTAAAGAGTGCCCACAGGGGTTGGCCCCCTATTTTTGAAGTTCTTTTTCCCATCCTTTTCTTTTTTCTAGCAGTTTCGATTGATAAAAAGTTATGGTCCTTAAAGGGTGAGATCCTCCGGGGAAACCATAACATTGTTCAATCCCCTCTGCTAAAAAAAATTTACGGGAATGGATAATGAGAACCTTCAAAACTGTAAAATCCAAGGGTTTTTAAGCTTTTTCCCCTTTTTAATTATAATAATAAAATAAAAATTTTGTCATACATTTCCCTGGCAACAATGAACCT
Organism: Cherax quadricarinatus; assembly: GCF_026875155.1. Classification (NCBI taxonomy): domain Eukaryota; kingdom Metazoa; phylum Arthropoda; class Malacostraca; order Decapoda; family Parastacidae; genus Cherax; species Cherax quadricarinatus. The sequence continues at coordinate 29,054,908 of NC_069452.1, forward strand.
GTCAAACATTTCCCCGGAAGCAGTGAACTTTGTCAAACCCCTTTTCCTTTGGTAGCAGGGGAAGCTCTTTTATTCATTTCCCTGGCAGGATTTGGGGCCTGCCAAACACTCCTGAAACAAAAAAGCCTGTCAAAACCCCACCCCGGGCTGCAGAGAAGCTCATAAATACACCCCCTGGCAACAGTGAAGCTCTGTCATACACTCTTCCAAATATAAACCCACTTTCTTTAGACTTCCGGGAAAGCAAAAAGCTGTGTCTTTACACCCCCTTTGGCAACAATGAACTCTTATACACCCATGGAAAGCAATGAAGCCTGTCATAAAACCCTTCCCGGGGAGCGTGAAGCTCTGTCATGCACTCCCCTGGAAACCAAAGGTGAAGCTCTTTTCATGTATTTCCGGGCAGCATTTAATTTACTTCATACACCCCTTTGGTTTTACAATGAAGATCTGTCAAATCCCTTAAAGGGAAAAAAGAAGCTCTTTTAATACACTCTTCGGCAGCAATAAAAGCGCTTTTCCAAAACCACCCCTGGCGCAGAAAACCAGCCCATACTTTTCCATTCCCCCCCAAAAAAGGGGACTTTTTTTTTTCTTTTCCAAAACCCCGGGTTTACTTGAAGATCTGTCATAACTTAAAACCCAACAATGAAGTTCTGCCCTCCCTTTCCCTTTAAAAAATTTTGGAAAAGCCCCAATTCACTCCCTGGAAAAAAAAAAGCTTTTCCCCATACACTCCCGACAACAAAAAACTTTTTGTTATAAAGTCCGGGCAACAATGAAGCTCTGCCCATACACCCCCTGGAAACAAGAACTCGCAAAACACTCCCTGGCTGTATCAAGGTCTTTTCTTTACCCTCCCGGGTACCAGTAAATTTTTTGTTTACCCCCAACAGTAGTGAAGCTACATGCACCCCTAAAAGGCAAAAATGAAGTTCTCCCCAAAACACCCCGGGCAACAATAAAACTCGTCATACACCCCTCAAAAAAATTTTAAAAGCCCCATACACACTCGGGAAAGCCGGGGAAAGTTTTTTTCACACCCCTCCCAGGAAAGCATGAAGCTCTGTCATACACTACCTTTTAGCAAGAAGCCCGTCAAACACCCCCGGGGAAAGCATTGAAGCGGGTCAAACTCATGGCAAAAATTTAAGCACTGTCATACCCCTAAATTGGGCAAAAAGGAAGCTCCTCATACCTCAATGGTAGCAGTGAATCTTTTTATCACTCCCGGGGAGCATGAAGCCTGTCATACACCCCCTTTGGAAAAAAATGAAGCCTGTCATTCACCCCTTTGGAAACCAATGAAGCTGTCAAATCCCTTTTGGGCGGGCAATAAAACCTCTCTCATACATTTCTCGGGCAGCAGTAAAGCCCTGTCAAAACATTTCCGGAACATTTGAAGTTCGGCCCTAAACCCCTTTTTAAAATGAAGATCAACTACACTTAAAGGGCCCAACAATGAAACTCGTTAAACCCCTCCCTGGCAGCAAAGAATTTCTATCTTACACTACCGGGCAGCAAAGAAACATAGTCAAACACCCCCCCCTTGGGCAAATATAAGCTCTGTCATACACCCCTTTTGGGCAGCAATAAAGCTCTGTAATACTTTAGCGGGCAACAGTGAAGTTGTTATACTCCCCTTTTATAATGAAGCCTTTCATACACCCCCTAGCAACAGTGAAGCTCTGTCTCTCCCGGGAAACCAAGAAGCTCGCCCATACAATCGGGCATCAATGAAGCTTTGTAATACACTCCCGGGCAGCAATGAATTTTTCTGTCTTTCACATCGGGGCCCAAACGTGAAAAAAATGTCATACCCTCCCGGAAACCATTGAAGCTCGGGGGGGTCATCCACTCCCTGGCAACAATGAAGCCTGCCATACACTCCCGGGCAACAATGAAGCTCTCATAACTCCTGGAAACAATGAATTCAGCCCAAACTCCCCCTGGAAACAATAAAGCTCTTCAACACTCCCAGGAAGCAATAAAGCCTGTTTTAAAACTCCCGGGCAAAAGGGAGCTATGTTAGACACTCCCTGGAAACTTTTAAAGCTCGTCGCAAAATTTCCCTTTCAACAAATGAAGCTCTGCATACACCCCAAAGGGCCGGAATAAAAAGTCTGTCAAAACACTCCTTGGCAACTTGAAGCCTGTCATACACTCTCTGGCAGCAAGTTTGCTTTTTTCAAAACACTCCCTGGCAGCAATGAAGATTCAAAACACTTCCGGGCAACTAGGGAAGCTTTGTCAAACACCCCTTTGGTAGCAGTAAAGCTCTGTCATCCACTCCATGGCAGCAGTGAAGCTCTGTCTTTTTCCTTTTAAAAAACAATGAAGCCCTGTCATACACTCCCCGCCAGCATTTGGAAGCTATGCAAAACATTTCCCTGGCAACAATAAAGTTATGTCAACACCCCTGTCGGGAAATAAAGCGTGTCACACCCCGGCAGTAATGAAGCTCTGTAAAAATACTTTAAAGACAAAAATAAAGCTTTTCCATAAACCCCAGGAAAACATTGAACTATGTCTTACCCCCCCTTGGGAAACAATGAAGCTCTGTCATACACCCCCTGGCAACAATAAAAAAAAAGCTCTGCCATAAAACCCCCAGGAAAAACATTGAAGCTATGTCTTTCCCACCCCTTTCAACAATAAATCCCTCGTCCCCCCATTTCCCTGGAAATTTATAAAGCCTTCGCACATTCTTTTTCCAAATTTTGGGAAGCTCTGTCAAAAACACTCCCTGGCAATAATAAACTTTTGTCGTAAACCCCGGGAAAACCAATAAAAGCTATGTCATAAATCCCTGGCAGCAGTGAAGCTTTGCTACACTTCCTGGTAGCAGAAAAGCTCTTTCACCCAGGCAGAGTGAAGCCTGTCTCTCCCTGGCAACATGAAGCTCTGCAAAACACTCTCTGCCGCAATGAAGCTTTGTAATACACTCCCTGGCAGAATTGAATCTTTCAACACTGTGGAGCAGTTGGTAGTTTACACTCCCGGGCTAAAATAAGATCTGTCATGATTTCTGGCAACAAAGAACGTTGGGGTAAGACACCACATGCAACTTTGGGTACTTTATTTCGAAACTTTTTCGCCCCACACATTTTGGTTTTTCAGTGGGTTTTCAAAAAAGTTGATAGAGCAGAAGAGATTGAAGAGATGTAATCAGCCCATCCCCCTTAAAGTTTTTGCGGGGGGTCAGTCCTCATGACTGAAAAAAGCCTATGTGAGGCGCCTTTTTCGAAAAAAAAGTACTAACGTTGCATATTGCTTCCCAAAAAAACCGTCGGTATTTTATACCTTTTTAAAATGTTAAAAAAAAAAAGCTCTGTCATGCACCCCTGACAGCGGGAAAGCTTGGATGCACTCCCTCGCAACGTGAAGCTCTGAAAAAAAACCCCCCTGACAAAATAAACCCTTGTCAGACACTTTCTTGCAACAGGAAGCTCTGTCAAAAACCCCTGGCGACAAAGAAGCTCTATCTTTACACTCATGGAAAAGAAATAGGTATAAATCCCTGGAACAAAAAATCTCGTACCATCCCGGCGCAATGACGCTCTCTCTGCCCCCCCCTGGCTGCAATAAAAGTTTCATCAACTTCCTTGCAATAGAAGCTAGCCTACACTTCTTGGAATCTGAAGCTCTCTCTTTACTCTCCTGGCAACATGAAACTGTCAACACTCCCGGCCCAAAAAAAAGCTCGGGTTAACTCCTGGGGGGTAAAAAGCTCTGCAACACTTTTGGCAACAATGAAGCTCTGTCATACACTCTGTGGAAAAAAAAATAAAGGGTTTTTTTTTACACTCCCTGACAAAAAAAGAATCTTGTCTCTATCCTTTTAGAATTTAAGCTCTTCATGCATTTCCCTGGCAGAAATAAAGCTTGTCATAAAACCCCCGGCAAAAATGAAGGTGTTTCTATATCCCGAAAAAACAATAAATCTCTGTCAACATTCCTTTGAAGTTAAGTTCTGTTTCACTCCCTGGCAGCAGTGAACCCCGTCATTCACCCCGGCAAAAAAGATGCTCTCAGCATTCCGGCAGCATTTTAAGCGGGTTAATCACTCAATGGCAGCGGAAAAGCCCTCATCACTCCCTTCTACAGTGAAGCTCTGTCATACACCCCGGGAACAGTGAAGCTCTGTCTTTCCTCTTTTACAATGAGCTCTGCATCCCTTAAAGGCAAAAAGAACTTACTTTTTCAGTCCCGGGAAAAATAAAGCTTGTCATACACTCCTGGCAGCAATGAAGCTCTGTCATTCATTCCTGGCAGCAATGAAGATCTGTTTACACTCTCTGGCAGTAATGAAGCTCTTTTTAATTACCGGGGCAACTAGAAGCTGTCATTATTTCCTGAAAGCGGAAAGCTGTGTCATAAAACCCCATGGCACAGTGAAGCCTGTTCCCCCGGGGCAACAAAAGTCTGTCATACACTTTGGCATCAATAAAGCTTTGATTCACCCCTGGCGGCAGTGATTCTGTCGTACCTTTTATATCCTTTGAAGAATTCGAGGTATTTATCTTGAGCCCGGCCTTGGGCCGGGTCGTCGGTGTTTGCCGGGTAAACCCCAGATGTTGTGTGGAGGCCGGTGCCCCCAATCCATCCAGCCGGGTTGATCTGGCCCCTGGTGAAGAACTTGTCTAGTTTTTTAAAAGCTTGACACTTGTTTCCAGCGTGTTTTGAATCTCTGGTAAGTTTTTAAAAAAGTCTGGGATCCCCGGATGTAATACAGTGCTCCTTTTTGTGCCACCCCCAATGCCCCTCACTGGGTTTATTTTTATTTTCGAGTGGGCCACGTTTTTCCATTTCTTTCTTAAAATAAAAAGGGATCTTACTATGCCAGTTTGCGGTTTGTGCGACCTTCTGGAGTGAAAAATATTTTTTCATTTTTTACCTTGCTGTCTTTTGTGGTTGCTGAACCAGATATACTGTTTTTTTTGGTTTTTCCTCATTTCTGTTGTCGTCAGTATACGATTTCCCCCTCTCAGTAGTGTAATTCTACAGGTGGTTTTTAGCTTGGATTTTGCGTAGGAATAAAAAATATTTTGGGTTTTTGCAAATATCGTATGAAACCTTTTGCCCCCTTTGTCTTTTTTTGGAGATGACCCCTAAGTTTTTGCTCAATTCAGGATCTCTCTGCTAAGTCTATCTTTCCCTCTGTTGTGCATATTTGTGTTTTTAAGCAGTTCGAACCCTTTTCTTCCCCCTTTTGTACCATCTCCTCGCTCTCTCTCTATTCTTATTTTCCCCTCGGGTTTTCCCTCTATGGTAATGTTTTTTACATACTTGAAAGCTTCTGTATTGGGGCTTTCTGGACGGGTGGGGTTTTGGGTGCTCTTGTCTGTTTCCAGGGTATTTGTAATAGCTCTTGGTTTTTTTTTCCCCAGTTATTTCTTGATTGTTAAAATTAAACTTATGGCTTTTCCTCTCTGACTTTAGCGATCAGTTTCCCACCCTGAGTTAATACTAGTTTGGCCTTTGATGTTATGATCAGAGTAATTTTTTTGGAAAAACGCTATTTCTCTGATCAGTTCCTTGTTATTGTGAATATCAAATCCAGGGTATTTTCATTTCTGGGGGATCAATTACCTGTTGGTTTAAAGAAAATTTTACAAAAACCTCTTATTTCCCCCGGTATGGAGCAGTAAAAGCTATTCATACACTCCCTGGAAAAATGAAGTTCTGTAAAAAATTTCAAGGAAAAACAAATGAACCTTCCCATACCTTGGCAACATTGAAACTCTGTAGCACTCTTGACAACAATGAAGCTCGTCATAACTCCTGGCAAAAAATGAAGGCTTCATACACTCAGGGAAAAACAATGAAGCCTGTCTACACTCCATGGCTGGAATGAAGCTTGTCTTGCCATCCCTGGAAACAATGCAACTTTTCAAACCTTTTGCAGCAGTGAAGTTCTGCAATACACTCCCTGGAGCCCAGCTGGTACGAAGGGTATTTTTCGCCCGGAGATTAAGAAACATGTGAACATCGGGTATTTTTAGTGTAGGTTTCGCCATCCGGGGCTTTTCAATAAAAATTTTAAAGGACAAAAATTAAAGCAGTAGAACATTAAAAAGAAAAAGAAATTTCGTCCTTCCCCTACTCCTAGGTGGGGGACGATTACCCATCTTCTGTACATAGTTCTCTGTTTAAAGTTATGTCCTAAAATTTGTTTTGAAACCCACTGGAGGGCAAAAACGTTCACAAAGATCCCCAGATGTTGCCGTGTCTAATCTCATCAGCCATCAAGCCTGTCTACACTCCTCGCAACAAGAAATTCTGTCACAACCATGGGGCAAAAAAAAGCTCTGTCTTGCGCTCCCGGGCCGCAATGAAATCTCCCATAAACTACCCTGACAACTAGAAGCTCTGTATACACCCCCCGGGAAAAAATGAAGCCCCGTCATCATTCCCGGGGGAACAATGAGCTGTTAAAATCTTCCCTCGCCAACAATGGGCTCGTCAACACTCCGGCAGAAATGAAGTCTGTTAGCATTTCCCTGGCAGCAATGAAGCTCTTTATGCCTCCCGGGAAACTATAAGCTCTGCGCATACCCCCTATCAACTTGAGCTCTGAAAACTTCCATGGCATAATAACTTGTCGTTCAATCTGTGGCAAAATGAAGCTCTTTTATACACCCCCCTGGAACAATGAAGTATGATTCACTCCCAGGATGCAGTAAAGCCTTTCATAAAAAACCCGGGAAAAGAAAAAGTCTGTAGCATTCCTGGCAGGGGGGAAAATTTGTATAAATCCCGGCTTTTGAAGCTTTTTTATATTTTCCTTTTGTAAAAATAAAACCTTTTCTAAATTTCCCTCTAAACAATAAAGCTCTTTCTTACACCCCCGGGCAGCTTTTAAAGCTTGTCTTTACACCCCCCTGGCGCAGTGAAGCTCGGGCATACACTCCCTGTAGCAAAAAAAATTGTAACACTCCTTGGCAGCTGGCTCTCATAAACCCCCTGGCAGCTTTGAGCTCGTCATTCACCCATGGCAACAATAACTTCTTTAAACATTCCGGGAAAAATTTGAAGCTCCGCATACCTCCCGGCAGCAGTGAGTTCTGTCAAAAACCGGGGCCGACTGGGAAAAAACTCCGTGTTCATCAAAAAACTGAAATTTTTTAAATCCGGGAGGGGTAATGGACACAGGGGTCGCCCCCAGTTACTAAAAAAAACAGAATACCCCCACTAAAAGGGGCAGTAAAGCAATGCCAAGTACTACAGACCGATGCATAATATCTTATCAAAAAATCTTTAAAAGGGGGGCCCTAAGAAGCAAGTCGCCACCATCTAGAAACCCACAATTACAAAACCCCAGGGGAACGGGGTTTTAAAAAAAGGTCGTCCTGTCTGTCTCAATTTTGGGATCATACGACAAGGTTTAGATGCACTAAAAAAAAAAGAATGAGTTTGAAATTTTAATACAGACTTGCAAAAGCCTCGACAATGAGACCATGGCATAATAGCGAAAAAAAAAATGCTGCTAAAGGAATCAGGAAAAGTTTGGTGGGGATCTAAAACTTCCTCCAAAAGAAAAAAAAAGAGTAGAAACAGAGTAAAGTCCGGGCGGCTTGGGTAAAAAGTGTGTTCCACGGGGCACAGACTCGCCCCACTTTTTTTCTCACCCCTTTTTTGGGGATGAAAAAGGGAAAATTCAGCCACAGACGTGTCTTCTTTTGCAGATACCCCCGAACTGCATGACGTGTCTTCCTTTGCAGACACGCAAAGGCACCAGGGGACATCAACCAAAATTTTCATGGTGCAGAAAAAATTGAAGTTCAACGATGAGAATTTCAATTACTCAGATATGGTAAACCGAGGAAGAAAAATCCAGAGCATAAACAAATTCCGGCCAAAAAAATAGAGTAAAAAAAACCAACGCATGACCTGGGATGACATGTCGGGGGGACCCACCTTAAAGGACCAAGCAGTATCAATCGAGCTGCTAGAAAAATGACAAGATGGTAAGGAAAACCTTCAAAACTAGGGATCCCAAAAGCCATGATAAACCCCTTTCGGTCACTTTTTTCTTCTAGGCTTGAATTTTTGTGCAAATAACAGCACCTTCAAGGCAGGTAAAATTTGAATAAAAAAAAAAATTAGAGAAAAACATTCACGGCGGAAAAAAGGAGATAAAACACCAATTATGGGAGCGCTTAAAGTTCCTAAACCTGTTTCCGGAATGCAGATACATGTTATTACACTGGAAAACCCTAGAATATACGAACTTGCACACGAAAATCACTCACAACGAAAGCAAAACACTTGGCAGATGATGCAACTTTCCCCCAATGAAAAACGGGGGTGTCATAGCACGTTAAGAAAATACAATAAGTGTCGGGGGCCTGAGTGTTCAATGCCCCCTGCATACTAAGGTGGATACCAATAGACCCCCGGCAGTTTCAAATGGAGGAAAGAAATAAAATCGATACCTGACCAGCCGGGGTGTGGCTCGTACGTTGGATTGCGGGAGCAGCAGTAACTGCCCCGGTTGACCCGGCTCTGATCCACCAGGGACCCGGTCCAAGCGGGCCCGGGGGCGTTGACCCCCCGGGAAAAATCTTCCAGGGAAACTTGGGAAACTCTTGGCAGTAGTGAACCTTGTCATACGTCCCCGGGGGGCAGTAAACTTTTATAACTCATGGGCAGCATTGAAATTGTGTCTAGTCCTTGGCGCAGTAAGGTCTGTATACATCCCTGGGGAACAATGAAACTCTGCGTTTTCATGCCCCGACGCGTGAAGCTCTGTTCATACACTCCCTGACGCATGGAAGCTCTGTCTTTCACTCCCTGGCAACACTGAAGCTTTTTTCATGCATTCCATTGTAACAAAGAACCCCTGTATACACTCCATCAAAAAAACTGAAGTTGTTATTCACTCCCTGGAGAGTGAATCTTTGTTCCTCCCGGCACAGTGAAGCTCTGCATCACTCCCCCGGCAACAATAAAAATCTGTCATACACTCCATTCAGCAATGAAGCCAAAATACACCCTGGCAGCAGAAATCTTTTGTCATGGGACTCCATGGCAGCATGAAAACTCTGTCAAAACACAATGAAGCTCTGCCCTACACTCCTGAGGCAGTAAACCCCTTTTCATATACTCAGGCAAAAATGAAGCTTGTTATACCTCCCGGCAGCAATGAAACTCTGTTATGACCCCGGGAGCATGAAGCTCTGCATTACTCCCTGGCAGGGTGATGCCTGTCATAAAACTCCCGGCTACTTCAAAACTTTGTCATACATTTTTTGTACAAAAAACCTTTTCATGAAATTCCTCTCAACAATGAACTCTGTCATACACTCCCTGGCAGCAGTGAAGCTCTCAAAAACTCCCTGGCAGCAATGAAAACCGGTTATACTTCCTGGGAAAATGAACCCCTGTCGTGCACTCCCCTTTCAACACCCAAGCTCCGATCACTCCCCGGCAGAGTGAAGCCTGTATACACTCCCTGGCAAACAGCTAATCTTGTTATACACTCACTGGCAGCGTGAAATTTTGTACAAAGTCCTTGGGAGCGTGAAGGTTGTCATACACTCCTGGCAAGAGAAAGCTTCGTCTACACTCCCCGGCACAGTGAAGCTCTGTCATAATCCCCGGGGAAAACAGCTAATCTATGTTATACACTCCCTGGGAGCGTGAGTTTTGTCACACAGTCCCCTTGGAGCAGTGAAAACTCTGCCTACCTACCGACAAACTTGAATTCGCATACATCCCTGGGAACAATGAAGCTCTGTCATAGCTCCCCGGCAAGACTGAAGCCTGTCATTAAACTCATTTCAAACCCTTGAAGGTTTGTCATACATTCCGTTTTAACAATTTAACCCCTGTTTACACTCCATCAAAAATTGAAGCTCTCTTATACAAACCCTGGCAGAGTGAAAACTTGTCTAAACTCCCCCGACAGCAGTGAAGCTCTGCAATACTTTCCCCCGGCAAAAAAAAAACTCTGGCATACACTCCCTTGCAGCAATGAAGCTCGGGAATACACTTCCTGGCAGCAGAAATCTTGGTAAAGCACTCCCTGCGCAGTGAAACTCTGTCATACACTCCCCGGCAACAATGAAGCTCTCCCATACACTCCGACGGGCAAGCCAAACCCCTTTTATACCTTATAGGGGGGAACAATGAAGTCTCTTATTTCATCCCAGGCTGAAATGAAAACTCTGCCCTCACCAATGGCAGCAGTGAAGCTCTTTAAAAACCGCTGGGGAGCAGGGAAGCTCTGTCATCACTCCCTGGCAACAGTGAAGCTCTTCATATTCTCTTGTTTTACAATGAAGCCTGTCCAACACTTCAGGCAACAATGAAAAACCCACCCTTTTAGCCCCGGCAACAAGAAGCTCTGTCATACCTACCTGGCAGCAATGAAGCTCTGTCTTATTCCCCCGGGAGCAATGAAGACTGTCTTTCACTCCTGGCAGAATGAAGCTCGTTAAAACTACCTGGCATTGAAAATCTGTATTCCTTCCTGAAAAACGGGTAAAGCGTGTCTACACCCCATGGGAAAGTGAAGCCTGATCTCCCTGGCAACAAAGAAGCCTGCATACCCTCTCTGGCTCAATAAGCTTTGTCATACATCCCCGGCGGCAGTGAATATCTGGTCCTTTTAAACCTTTGAAAAATTTCGAGAGTATATCTACCCCTGAGCCGGCATGGGCAGGTCGTCTGGTTTTCTTGGGCCCCGGTCAAAAACCCGGATGTTTGCTGTGGAGGCCCGGGGCCCCCCCAATATCCAATCCGCTGGTGATTGGACCCGGTGAAGATACTTGTCTAGTTTCCTCTTGAAGGGTTCGGACACTTTTTCCCGCAGTGTTTTTAATTTTTTTTTGGTAAGATGTTAAAAAATTGGGACCCCCGGGGGGAGATACAGTGTTCCCTTTTTGGCCCACCGACAATGCTCCTCATGGGTTTATTTTTACTTCGAGTGGGATGTTTTTTTTTCCCTTTTTTTTTCTGAAAAATTAAAAAGGGGTCTGTACTAATGCAGTTTGTGGGCTGTGCGACCTTTGGAGTGAAAATATTTCTTATTTTTACCGTTTTGTCATTTAGTGAGTTGCTGAACAACGACTCCTGCTCGTTTTGGATTTTACCATTTTTCTGTTCGTGTCAGTATTGAGTCTCCTTCAGTAGTGGGCCCAATTTAAGGTAGTTTCTTAGCTTGGATTTTGCGTAGGAAAAGAAATATTTGGGTTTTTTTTGCAATACCTGTTTACCTTTTTTCCCTTTGTACTTTTTGTGAGGTATGCTCCAAGTTTTTGCTCTAATTCAGTATTCTTGTAAGTCCCCTCTTTCCTCTGTTGAGACATTTGTTTTTTAAGCAGTTTAACCGTTTTCCCTTTTTCTGTACCCTCTCCTACCTCTCTTTATATTTATCTTTTTTTGGGTTTCTTCTATGGTACATGTTTTTTTACATACTTGTATGCTTCTGTTTCGGCTTCTCTAGGCACTGGTGGGGATTTTTGGGGGTCTTGTCTGATTTCCAGGTATGTTAATACTCTTGGTTTTTTTTTCCCAGTTAATCTAGTTTTTTTAAAAAATTTAAACTTACTGAGCATTCCGTCCTGACTTTGCGAAGCAGTTTGTACCCCTGAGTTTAAAACAGTTTGAGCCCTAGATGTTTTTACAGAGTAAAAAAGTTTTGGAAAAAATTTATGTCCCCTTTTCAGTTTTTACCATTCAGAGGTGACGTGCAGGTGCCTCGTTTTTGCTCGAGTTTTTTGGGGTTTTCACTGTGGCTCTAGTTCTAGAACTTTAAATTTTTTGTCTCAAAAAACCATCGATACCCTCTAGCGCCTGGAACCAATTTTGGGGGAAAACATTTATAACTGAGTCAAAAAAAGGGAATTGTGTGCACTACCTAGCAAAGGGTTACTGCCCCAAGGGGAATCATAGGCCGTTCCCTTTGAAAAAATAATAATAATTGAACTTTGTGTCGAGGAAAAAATTCCGAAAACATTGGTATACATAGGTTAGTGTATACACAGTGGCTCCCCTATTTTGATGATAAAACCTAAAGTGTCATTTGAAAACAGGGAATTTGGGAAAAGAAATGTTAAACTAAAGAGGGAGGTGCCAGAATCGCCAGAAAACTTACCCCCAGTGGTCAGCTTTTTTAAATCTTCCTGGTTGCAGTGTATCACATATAATTAGTGATACAGTGAAGCAAAAACGTGTTGTAGTGCAACTAACCAGTATTATAATGGTATTTGTGGAGTGGAGTGATTTATTGTTTTTTTTTTTTCTTGAAATCCGTCGTATACGTGATTTCATATAACCTTTTGTTTCCAGCGGTCGCAATATACACAAGAGAACAATTTTTTATACAGAAAAAGCGTCCTTCCCCCCAAAATTTTTCACCCTGAACATAGTGATAATATAGCTTTATTGTGGGGGGAGACGGAAAAAAAAAAAAAGAGAAGCTAGAAACGCGATTTTAAAAGGGGGAGGTCGACCGTTCGCATTTAGGGGCCCGCAGTCAAACCCGGCTCTTCAACACGCAAGTTATACTTTTGATCAATCAAATTACATATTACTCGGGTAGAAAATTTCCAGTGATCCTTCTGTGTTAGCCAAAAAACCGACCAGTTGGTTTAAAAAAAGTGCCCACGATAGTTTAGTGATGGGCCCCAACCCCTTTTTGGGGCCCAACCCTTGGGCTGGTCCGAACCTTGACTGGCCAACCCCTTGATGGAGTTTCCTGGAGTTACCCCGGAGGAGTTTGGGGGTCAACGCCCCCGCGGCCCGGCTTGGGCCCCGGGCCCTGGTGGGGTCAGGCCTATCAACCAGGTGTTGTGCTGGTACGCAAACCACGTAGAGCCACACCGGCTGATTGGAAATGACTTTAGGTGTTGTCCCGTGCCAGCTTGAAGACCCAGGGGGCTGTTGGTAACCCCCCTTTTGTGTGCTGGGGGCGTTGAACAGTCTCGGGCCCTGAAACTTTTTGTATGGTTCTTAAAAGTGAAATGACACCCTGCTTTTCATTGGGGGGGTGGTTTTTATCGTCTGCCCCAAGTCTTTTTTGTTTTAGTGAGTGATTTTCGTGTGCAAGTTCGGTACTATCCCTCTAGGGGTTTTCAGGTGTATATAATCATGTTCTCTCCCCCTGCTTCCAGGGGAAAAAGGTTTTAAAAAATCAAGCGCCCAGTAATTTAGGTGTTTTTTTCCCCTTATGGCCGCCGTAAAGTTTTCTGTTCATTTTTAGGTGGCAATTTCCCAATGCCTTGAAAGGTGCGTTTTGAGTGCAGCAATATTCCGCCCAGATGAACAATGACCTGAAAGTGCATCCCTGGGGTTGGCCTCCCTAGTTTTGAAAGGTTTTTATTATCCATCTGTCATTTTTCTAGCAGATGCGATTGATACAAAGTTATGGCCTTGAAGGGGAGATCCCCGACATAACACTCCCAGTTTTGCGTTGGTGTTTCGCTCTATTTTTTGGGGGCCCGAATTTGTTTTTTACTTTTTGGGAAAATTTAAAATTTTCCTCATGTTTTTCCATATCTGAGTAATTTAAATTTCCATCGTTGAACTTCAAATTTTTTTTTTGCAGCCCACGAAAGATTTGGTTGATGTCCGCCTGGGCCTTGCAGTGTCTGCAATGGAAGAACTGTCATGCCCGTTCGGGTGTCATCTGCAAAGGAAAAACCCGGTGCCGTGGTGACATCCCCTTTTCTATGCGGGTATGAGGGGTGAGGAACAAAAAGGGGCAGTCGTGCCTTGTGGAACAGAGTTTTTAGTAGCTGCCCCGGCCCTTTTCTTTTTGGACGACTACTCTCTGTGTTCTGTTAGTGAGAAAAATTTAAAACCATCACCGCTTTTCCTGTTTTTTCCTTTAGCCCCATTTTGTGCGCTATTTTTCGCCGGTTTTACCTTGTCGAAGGTTTTTTCAAAGTCTGATTATTACACCGCATTTTTTTTTGTCTTCTGGCATTTTGGTTTCGAGTGATCCCCTTTGTTGAGACAGACAGGAAACGACCTGTTTTAAACCTGTTGCCCCCGGGGTTTGTAACGATGGGTTTTGATGGGGGGTGATTTGCTTCTTAGGCCCTTTCAAAGATTTTTATGATATGGGTGTTAGTGCATTTGGTCGTGTTCTTTTCGTTGCTTTCTGCCCCCCTTTGTGGATGGGGTATGGGCTGTTTTTTTTGTAACTGAGGGACGACCCCCGGGGTCCATGTCCCCTTCCATAGGAGGGAAAAAGGTGTGAAGGGGCTTTTTTGCAGTTTTTTTGATGAAAAAGGTTCCCTGGTTGGCCCTGGGGCAAGTGCATGGGCATTTTATTTATCGCCCTTTCAAGTATTTGGCGTAGGATAAAGGATAGGCTTGTTTAATCAATTTTGTGGCTCTCTCATAAAAAATTTTTTTTATCTTCGCTTCCCTTTCTGGGTTTGCGGCTTTCAAAAATGAGTCTATTGGGACTTGAGGGGAGCTCATCTTTTTCCTTGCTGCATTGTGTAGGACCCATCTTGTTTAATAGGGGCCCAATTTACTGGGGGGTTGTTTTTTGATTTTGATTTGGGATAGGAGAAGAAAAACTTTAGGGTTTTTTTCGATTTCATTTATTGCTTTTAGTTCTTTCCCGCGATTCCGCTCCTAAAGGATTTTTTTTAGTTAAGTTGTGCTTGCTATTTCCGACCAGTGTCTCCCTGCTTTCGATATATTGACCTTTTTTAGCCGCGTGTTATTCTTTTTCCGTCGCCTTTAAAGGGCGCCTGTCTCTTTCTATTTTACATTACTCCTCCTTTTTTTTTAGAAAGGAAAAACCTTGTGCATTACATCGAGGCACGAGTTAAATTTTTCTAGATAAGTTTGGGTCTGTGTTGTTAATATCTTCCCAGCTTATATCGGTTAAACTTGGTTTACTTGGTCCCACTTTAGTTTTTGTTATTGAATTGAATTTTGGGGAATGCTCCCCCCGTGACTAGTCTCATTTTTTCGGTCTGGGGGTCCTCGCATCATGTTGAAACCCCAAATTTTGTTTTTGATCGAGATATTGTTTTTGTTATGGGAATTTTTTATCAGATCATCATTTTAGTGAATTGAGGTTAGTGTATTTTCCCGTTAAGGCTCATTTTTGCTGGTTTTTAAAATTTAATTTTGTCAGAGATTTAAAGCTCGTTGGTGTGGTTTTCACAACTGCCCCCCTGAGTTATTTCTGCAACAATATTATTTGCTATTTCCCCATTTTGGTGCCTTAAGTTTAAAACCCCCGGGGCAAAAAAGTTTTGGGGGCAGGAGCTGGAAGATTTTCCAGACAGTGGTAAATTTTTAACGCTGTTCCTGGGGAAAGCGGGATGTTGCAATCCGGAGGCTTTCAGACTACCACAATGATAGGTTTTGGCTCGCCTTTATGCTAAAATTCCCCTACGTCATTTGAGGCATTAACGTTCTGTGCAAACAAGTGACTCTGCAAGTAAGGCCAACCCCCCCCTTTTTCCTGTTCAATCGTCACATCTGTATAGGTTGTAACCTGGGGTCCTTTTTTTATTGTCCAAGTGATCCTTTTTTTGTGTCTCAGTGAAAACCGGACATTGCCTTTTTTCCTCTGCAAGCGTCCCGGATGAAAGGTATTTTGTTGTTTTTTGCTGGTTTTGCCCTGTATTTTTGCAAAGAAGAATGTTATCGGATGTGGGATTGTGGTATGGGGGGGATTTTTTTTCCGGCAAGTTTCTGTACGTTGGTTTGGAGGGGGAGGCCATCGACTGTGGTTCCACTCCCCGAAAGATGGTTTTGGGGTACATTTCTGCCCCTTTTCCCGCAGTTTTTTTTTTCCCCTTTTGGGACAAAAAAACCCCCCCCTTGAGGGGCTGTGGTCCCGGTTTTCCCCCTGGCCCGGTGTTTTGTATCTTTTTGTCCCCTTTAGTGGTTGCCCGGCAAATTTAAGTTATTGCACAGTCTTTCCTGACTGAAAAGGTACCATTTCAGGGGTGAAAAAGCTTCAGGAAGGGGGTTTGCTTTTCCTGGTTTTCATAGGGCATGGCATTTTTAAAGGGGGGTCTGTTGCACGTCCACTGTTTTTCCAGATTTCCCATCCAGAGATACCAATTTCATAGTATGTGACAGGGTTGGGGTTTCCCCTTGCCTGGGTTTCTGTGGCTGTATTCCCCGGGGGTGCTGTTTCCCCTTTTTTACTTTTATCCTCCCCAGCACCAAAAAGGACTCCCACAGTTGTTTTTTTGGGAATTTATCCTCTATTTTCTATTTGGGTCCTTTGTTTGCTATTTCCCCGGGGATTTCTAGTTTGCATTTGGTTTTTTCTTTATCTTTGTTTCACTTGTTTCCCCACTTTGGCCCCGTCCCCTATGAGGTTCTTTATATATTTCCTTCCCGCGTA
Organism: Cherax quadricarinatus; assembly: GCF_026875155.1. Classification (NCBI taxonomy): domain Eukaryota; kingdom Metazoa; phylum Arthropoda; class Malacostraca; order Decapoda; family Parastacidae; genus Cherax; species Cherax quadricarinatus. The sequence goes on from NC_069452.1 coordinate 29,071,247, forward strand.
TAATTTTCCGAACTACCTGGACAAAAACTCAGCTTCACCCTTACTGTTTCCCAGGACAGTTCTCCCCCTTCACCATTTTTGTCTCCCCGGGGCAGTACTCCACTTCACCATTTCTGTCTCCCGGACGCCCCTCCAGTTTCCCACCATTACTGTTCCCTGGAAAAGCACCCTCCACTTCCCCAAATTATTTGCCCTCCCGGACGCCCCCTCCGGGCTTTACATTACTGCCCCCCGGGCCCAATCCCCTCCTCCCCTTTTCTTTTGGGTGATTTTACAGGGCCCAAAATCTAGGGCAGTCCCAAATTCACCCCCGACTTTTTATTTTTTCCCATCTGTTGTAGAAAGCTTCCATTTTTTCTATGAAAGCGCTTTGATTTTTTTGTCCTTTTTTTAAAAACCCTTGGATTTTTGCCCACAGTTTTTTCCTCTTTTGGCATACCCCGAAAAATTTCCCCTTTTTTTAATATTTGCTTGTACTATTTTGGGGATTTTCTGCCCCAGGGGCTGACACCCAATTTTCCAAAAAAAGGGAAAATTTATCCACGGGGAAGCCCGTTTGTTTGCCCCTGCCCCACAAACTACACACGTTTCTAATGTTTTTAAAAATTTTGTTTTAAATGCAATTTTTTACAAGAAACCCCTCTTGAAATAAAAATTAAAAACCCTTAAAGGAACCCTCTAGCTAAATTTTTTGTATTTCTGTTTTTTAAAACTCTTTTTGTATTTTGGTCAGTTTAAAAACCGGGTCAGGGTTCCCCCTTTTTTTTTAAATTTTTGGGTTTAAAAAAGGGCCCGGCCTAAAACCCCCAAATCCGTTTACAGTCTGCTTTTTGTCCAAACAAAAACTGTTTAAAACCCAACCCCTTTTTGGCCCATCAAGGGTTCGGACCAGTAAAGGGGTCCGGACCAGTCGATCTGCTTGATCAGTGGGTCACTTATTAAAACATATGGTCGGTGTTTTAAACCCTAAACCTTGAAGGATCTACGGGAAAAATTATTAAACCCAGAAAAAATGTGTTTTTGGACTAAATTAACAAAAGTAAAAACTTGCGTGTTGAAGAGCCGGTGATATCTGGCCCCTCTTACAATAAACGAAGGGTCCCCTCCTTTTTTTTCAACGTTTGAAATCTGGTTTTTTTCCTTTTTTTTTTTTTTTTTTTTTTTTTTTTTTTTTTTTTTTCTCCGTCTCCCCCAAAATTTTAAAAAGTTTTTTTTATCATTTGGTTTGACTGGTGCAAATTTTGGGGGAAAGGGAACGTTTTTTTCGGAAAGTAAAAATTTTGTTTTCTGGGGGGGTTTTAAAATTGCAAACCGCGGAAAATTACGGTTTATATGAAATTCACGAAACCCCGTCTTTTATTTTCAAGAAAAAAAACTAATAAAAGTCACTCCCCCCACTAAGTCCCATTTTTAATACGGGGTTATTTTGCTATAAAACCCACTGTATTCGGGCTATTCACTGGTTTTCATAGTTTTTTATGCGGGAAACACTAGCAGGCCAGGAAGTTTATTAAAAAAAAGTGACCTGTGGTAAGTTTCTGGCGACTTTTTTTTGAAACCTCCTCAATAGGCTTACCCTTTTTCATTTAAAAATTTAAACCTTTTTTTCAAATTGACTCTTTATTGCCTTTATTCATAATTACGGGGGCCCCCACTGTATTTCACATCCCACAAAGGTATACTCAAGGGTTAAATTCGGGAAAGATTTTTCTTTCCTTGACATAAAAATTTAAATTTATTATTATTTTTTTCCAAAACGGGACAAAGGGTATAAACCCCCTCTGGAAATAAAACTCAGCAAAGGGCAGTGCACACTAATTTCCCCTTTTTTTTTTGACTAAGTTTTTAAAAATTTTTTTTCCCCCCAAAATTTTGGGTTTTCCAGGCGTAGAGGGATGCGTTAGGTTTGATAAACACAAAAAAAAAGTTCAGCACGAAAGGGAGCGACCGGGGGAAAAACAAAAAAAAACCGGGGAAAGCACAAAAAGGGCCCCCGCTGACCCGCGGTAGGGTATCCAAAACCCCGGACGGGTTTAAAAAGGGTTTTATTTCTTTTGTGCCCCTTCCTGAGGTTATTAAAAAGGTTATTCAAGGGGTTGCAAATTTTTAAAAATTCCCATTAAATCAATCATTAAAAATCTTTATGAACTGTGTGTACCCTGTGGCAGTAAAACAAAGGGGGGCTTCCACATGCTTTTAAATGTTTTTTTTGGGAAAAATTGGGTTTTCACGCCCCTTTGGGGCAGATTTTCCAAGAACTAGTTTCCCAAGCCAGTATTAAAACGGGGAAGGGTTTTTTTTTGGGTTTAACCCAAAGGATATTTGGGGACAAAAAATCACAAGGGTATTAAAAGGGTCAACATCAAAGTGCTTTCAAGAAAAAAAACCTGGAAGCTTTTTTAAAAACAGGGGGAAAAAAAAAAGGTCTGGGCAAAAATGGAAACTTGGCCCTTGTTTTAAGGGGGGGCCATGTAGTCAGAAACTGAAAGGGCGGAGATGATGTCCGGTAGTAAATAAAATGGGGGGAATCCCAGCCCCTGGGAAAAACAGTAAGGGGTAAAGGGGGAGGTGGCTTTTCCGGGGAGACAGTAATGGTAAAAGCTGGAGGTGCTGCCCTGGGAGCCCCAGTAATGGTAAGTTGGGGGATGCGTCCTGGGAGACATTTAATTTGGGGAAACCCTGGAGAGGGCTGCCCCGGGAGCAGAAAAGGGAAGCGGGGAAAATTTTGTCCGGGTAGTCGGGAATTATACGCAGGAAAGGAATAATATAAAGGGCCCTTTTATGGGGGGACGGGAAAGCCATAGTAGGGAAAACAAGGGGTAGTAAAAAGATAAGTTTAAAACCAATTTTGAAACTAGAAAAAAACCGCAAAAAATTAGCAAACAAAAAGGACCCCCTTAGCAAAAGTGGGATTTATTACCAAAAAAAAACTGGGGGGAAGGTCCATTGTTGGTGCTAGGGGGGATAGAATTTAGACAGGGAAACATGCCCCCCAACGGGGAAATTTCCCGCCCACAAAAACCCCGGGGGCCCCCAAAGGGAAAAACCCAAAGCCGTTTATTTAATAGGGCCTCGGTATTTGCTGGCATGGGAAATTTTTGGTAAAAAGAGGGGGACGCTTGCAAAATTTGACCACCCTAAAAAAGCCTTTGCCCTTTTTGACAACGGGAAAAAAATAAAAATTTCCCCTTTCCTGTAAGCTTTTTTCCAACCCCCGGGAACTGGGACCCCCTTCAGAAAAGGAAAAGGGACTGTGCAAATAACTTAAATTCCAGGCTTTTACCTTTCTAAAGGGGACAAAAAAAACAAAAAAAACCAGGCCAGGGGAAAAACGGGGGTAGCCCACCCAAATCAAGAGGGAGGGGGTTTTTTTTGGGTGCCGGGAAAGGGAAAAAAAAAACTGGCGGGAAAAATTGCAAAAATCGTACCCAAAATCCACCCTTCCTGGAGGGAACCACAGTCGATGGCCTCCACCCCAAAAACCAACGGAAATACAGATTTTAATCCCGGAAAAAAAATCCCCCCCGTACCAAAAATACCACCAGTCCGATAACTTTTCTTTTTTTTGAAAAATTTTAACGGGGTTTAAAAGGGCCGCAACAAACGCAAAAAACTTTTTTTCCGTGGACTGTTTTGCAAAAGGCAAAGGAAAATTTTTTCGCGGGCCTTTTTAAAGACCCACAAAAAGGAAATCATTTTGGAAACGAAATAGGATCCAGGTTACAACCTTACAGATGTGACAAAAGTAAAACCAGAAAAAAGGGGGGAGGGTTGGCCTGTAAAATTCCCGGGGTCACTTTTTTTGAACAAAAAGCAAAAATGCCTCAAATGAGTAAGTGGAAGTTTTAGCAGTAAAGGTGGGAAAACCCAAAACCCTAGTCTTTTGTGGAGTCTGAAAGGGGCCTCCGGATCCCAAACACCCCCAGAAATTTCCCGGAACGGGCCTTTTAAAAAAATTTAAAACCACGGGCTGGAAAAACCTTTTTCCCAGTTTCCTGCACCCAAACATTTTCTTCTGGGGGTTTTAAAATTTAAAGGCACCAAAAAATGGAGAAATATAGCAAATAAAATTTTTTTCAGTAAGACACCAGGGAGGAACCCTCTAATAAAAAACTCACACCCCACACGACTTTTAAATCTCTGGCACAAAATTAAATTTTAAAAAAAACCAAATTTAAAGAGCCTACTAAAATGGAAAGAATACACTAAACCCCTTTTCTTCTTCACAAACAAGGGATAAAACTGTTTTAAGAAATGTCCCCAAAATCAAAAAAAATATCCCTCAAAAACCAAAACATAATTGGGGTTTTTAAAACTGTATGGGGCCCGACCCCAAGCCGACATAAAAGATTTAAAGCCCACGGGGGGAAGCATTCACCCAAATTTCCCAACTTCAAAACAAAAAATAAAGTGGGACCAAGAAAAAACCAATTTCCAAAAACCGTAAAAGGGCTGGGAAGATATACTAAAACAAAAGGACCCCAAACTAATGCCAAGAACAGATTAACTCGGGGGCCCACTCGTTTAAAATGAACAAGGGCTTTTTCCCTCTAAGAAAAAGGGAAGGAGTAGGGGGGAAAACAGAAAGAGCCCAGGCGCCTCCCTTTAAAAGGGTGACAAAAAAGAATAACAGAGCGGTTTAAAAAGGTCTTAATTTTCTGAATGCGTGGGAAAGACACGGTCAGAAAAATAGCAAGCATAAAAACCCTTAAGCTAAAGAACCCCTTTAGGAGTCAGGAATCGCGGGAAAAATTCTAAAAGCCATAAATAAAATCGAAAGAAACCCAAAGAATTTTTTCTCCTATCCCAAATAAAAATGGGAAAACAACGCCCAGTTTTGGGCCCCCTACAAAAAACCAAGGGGCCCTACAAATTTTAAAGAAAAGGGAAATGATTGAGCTACCCCAAAGCCCCCAATTTTGACCCATTTTAAAAGCAACCCCTAACCAAAAGGATTTCAAAGTTTCAAAATAAATATTTTTTGAAAAGAGCCAAAAAATTTTGTTTAACACAACCCCAAACCGATGTTATCCTGCCCGAAAAAATGACTTCAAAACGGCAAATTACTTTCCCATGAAACTCTGCCCCGGGGCCAAAATCTGGACCCCGGGTGTTCATCAAGAACTGCGGAACCCCCTATCACGACCCTTTCCCCCAAATCCTTGGGAGAGGGGCATGGACACGGGGGTCTTCCCCCATTTTACTAAAAAAAAACAAAACATACCCCACTCCAAACAAAGGGGGCAAAAAAGAAACCCAGAAAAGGGAAACACAGCCCAAATAGCACTAACACCCCATATCATTAAAATCTTTGAAAGGGTTCCCCCTAAAAACCCCAATTTCAAAACCCCCTTTTTTAAAAAACCCATAGTTTAAAAAAACTAACCCAGGGCAAAACCAAAATTGGGTTTTGGGAAACAGGTGCCCCTTTGTATGTCTCAACTTTGGGTCATAGGGAAAAGGCCAAAAATTTGCATGGGAAAGACAAAAAAAAATGCGGGTTTTTAATATAACAGACTTTGAAAAAACCCCTTCGACAAGTGGGGACCATGGCGTAAATAGCACAAAAAAAATGCGTTAAAGGAAAACGGGAAAATTTTTCGGTGGGATGGATCTAAAAATTTCCCTCACTAAAAAGAACACAGAGAGTATGCCCAACCCAGAGTAAAGCCCAGCAGCTCCGGTGAAAAGCTCTTTTCCCAAAGGCACAGAAACTCGCCCCCAATCTTTTTTCCTCATCCCTTATCCGACATGGGACGGGTTTTTCCCACAGACCGTGTTTTCCCTTTGGGGCGGGAAGCACCCAAAATCTGCTGACATGTCTTCCATTGCGACACTGCAAAGCTCCAGGCGGGACATAAACCCCAAAATTCTTTCGGGGGGCTGCGGAAAACAATATAAAATTTTCAATGATGAAAAATTTAAATTTAAACCAGAAAATGGTAAACATGGGGAAATTTTAATTTTCTTCACCCCAAAGTCCCAAAAAAAATTTGGGCCCCAAAAAATAAGCAAAAACACCAACGTCAAAGACCTGGGGGGTGATCATGCCCGGAGGTTTCTACCTTAGGACCATAAATTGTACCCCAATCGATCTGCTAGAAAAATGACGGGAAAGGTTTAATGGAACCTTAAAAACAAGGGAGGCCAAGCCCATGTTTACACATTCGGGTTTCACTTTTTTCTTTTCTAGGCGGGAATATTGTTTGAAACACTAACAGCACCTTTCAAGGCAGGTAAAAATTGCCGACCTAAAAAATTGAACGAGAACTTTCAAAGCGGCATAACGGAGATAAAACACCTAAATTTAATTGGGGAGCGTTTGGGGGTCCAAAAACCTTTTTTTTCCCGGAACGGGGGGGAGAGATGTTATGATTATATACCCGGAAAAACCCTAGGGGGAACAATTTCCCGAACTTGCAACAAAAATCACTAAAATTTAGAAAGCAAAAGACTTGGCAGCGTTTGAAACCTTTCCCCCCAATGAAAACCCAGGGTGTCACTAGCCTTTAAAAGAGACCCATACAATAAGTGTCGGGGGCCCGGGGATTTTTTAAATTTTCTCCCTCCCAGCACACATAAAAAGGGGTTTAAAAAAAACAGCCCCCTGGAAAGTCTCAAGCTGGAAACTGGAAAAGAACCAAAAAGTCATTTCCCGGGAATCGGGCCGGGCGTGGCTGGGAATTTTGGTTTTGCGGGGCACCAGCACCCAAAAACCCTGGTTGATCAGGCTATAAACCCCCCAGGGGGCCCGGGTCACAGCCCGGGGCCCGCGGGGGCGTTGACCCCCGGAACTCTCTCCAGGTAAACTCCAGTTCCCTGTTGCTTGTGAATATCAAATCCAGGGTATTTTCATTTCTAGTGGGATCAATTACCTGTTGGTTTAAAAAGTACTTTTCACAAAACCTCATTATTTCCCTGGTATGGAGCAGTGAAGCTATGTCATACACTCCCTGGCTACAATGAAGTTCTGTCAAACACTTCAAGGCAACAATGAAGCTCTGCCATACACTCCCTGGCAACATTGAAACTCTGTCATGCACTCCTTGACAACAATGAAGCTCTGTCATACACTCACTGGCAACAATGAAGCGCTGTCATACACTCACTGGAAACAATGAAGCTCTGTCATACACTCCATGGCTGGAATGAAGCTCTGTCTTGCCATCCCTGGCAACAATGCAACTGTCAAACCTTCTCTGCCAGCAGTGAAGTTCTGCAATACACTCCCTGGCAGCCATCAAGCTCTGTCATACACTCCCTCGCAATGAAATTCTGTCATACAACCACTGGCGGCAATGAAGCTCTGTCTTTCGCTCCCTGGCAGCAATGAAACTCTCCCATAAACTACCTGACAACTATGAAGCTCTGTCATACACTTCCTGGGAAAAATGAAGCTCCGTCATACATTCCCGGGGAACAATGAGACTGTTATGCTCTTCCTCGCAACAATGGAGCTCTGTCATACACTCTCTGGCAGCAATGAAGCTCTGTCATGCACTCCCTGGCAGCAATGAAGCTCTGTTATGCACTACATGGAAACTATGAAGCTCTGTCGCATATTCCCTATCAACTATAAAGCTCTGTCATACTCTCCATGGCAATAATAATCTCTGTCGTTCAATCGGGTTGGCAACAATGAAGCTCTGTCATACACTCCTGGCAACAATGAAGCTATGTCATTCACTCCCAGGATGCAGTGAAGCTCTCTCATACACTCCCAGGAAGCAGTGAAGCTCTGTATGCATTCCCGGGCAGGATTTGAAACTCTGTCATAAACTCCCTGGCGATTTTGAAGCTTTGTCATATTTTCGTTGTAACAATGAACCTCTTTCATACAACCCCTCAAAACAATGAAGCTCTGTCTTACACTCCCTGGCAGCCAGTAAAGCTCTGTCTTTACACTCCTGGCAGCAGTGAAGCTTTGTCATACACTCCTGGAAAGCAGGAAAATCTGTCATACACTCCGTGCAGAAAGTGAAGTTTCTCTTTAAACTCCCGGGCCCAGCAAGGGAAGCTCGGTCATACACTCCATGGCAACAATGAACCTCTGTCGTACATTCCTTGGCAACATTGAAGCTCCGTCATAAACCCTGGCAGCAGTGAAGTTCTGTCATTACACTCAGGGCCAGACTCGTGGAACTCCGTGTCATCAAAAACTGCAAGAAGCCCCTATCACGAGCTTTTACTATCCTATGGAGAGGTAGCATGGAACAGGGGTCGTCCCACAGTTACTAAAAAACAACAGACATAGCCCCACTCCACAAAGGGGGCAGTTAAAGCAAATAGCAAAGTACTACAGACCCATAGCACTAACATCTCATATCATAAAAATCTTTGAAAGGGTCCTAAGAAGCAAGATCACCACCCATCTAGAAACCCAATTACACAACCATGAGCAACATGGGTTTAGAACAGGTCGCTCCTGTCTGTCTCCACTATTGTATCACTCGACAAGGTTCTAGATGCACTAGAAGACAAAAAGAATGCAGATGTAAATATATACAGACTTTGCAAAAGCTTCGACAAGTGAGACCATGGGATAATAGCGCAAAAATGCGTGCTAAAAAGGGAATTTGCAGGAAAAGTTGGTAGATGGATCTATAACTTCCTCACAAACAGAACACAAAGAGTAGTAAACAGAGAAAAGTATGAGGTGGCTTCGGTGAAAAGCTGTGTTCCAAAGGACAGTACTCGCTCCCATCTTGTTTCTCATCCTCATATCTGGCATAGACAAGGAAGTCACCCACAGCACCGTGTCTTCTTTTGCAGTGACACCCGAATCTGCATGACAGTGTCTTCCATTGCAGAACTGCTAGGCTCCAGGCGGACATCAACCAAAACTTTCAGTGGGCTGCAGAAAACAATATGAAGTTCAACGATGAGAAATTTAAATTACTCAGATATGGTAAACACGAGGAAGTTAAAACTTCATCAGAGCACTAAACAAATTCCGGCCACAAAATAGAGTAAAAAAACCAACGTCATAGACCTGGGAGTGATCATGTCGGAGGATCTTACCTTCAAGGACCATAGCATTGTATCAATCGCAGCTGCTAGAAAAATGACAAGATGGATAATGAGAACCTTCAAAACTAGGGATGCCAAGCCCATGATGACACTCTTCAGGTCACTTGTTCTATCTAGGCTTGAATATTGCTGCATACTAACAGCACCTTTCAAGGCAGGTGAAATTGATGACATAGAAAAAATGTAGAGAGAACATTCACTGTGAGCATAACGGAATTAAAACACCTCAATTACTGGGAGCGCTTGAAGTTCCTGAACCTGTATTCCCTGGAACGCAGATACATGATTATATACACCTGGAAAATCCTAGAGGGACTAATACCGAAGTTGCACTCGAAAATCACTCACAACGAAAGCAAAACACTTGGCAGATGATGCAACATTCCCCCAATGAAAAGCATTGGGTGTCACTAGCACGTTAAGAGACAATACAATAAGTGTCAGTATCATGTGGGGGTTCGAACACGTGGATAGGGTAAAGTAATACTCACGTAGGCTGGAAGTACGTATAATTATAATGGTAAGTATGGAAGAGCCAAACAGCCGTGAACCTGCCTCCTTGCTCACTCTCGTATAACTGACCGCCCACAGTACCCATATGTGGGGGTCTTTGAAATACTGCTGAGGTCAGCATGCAATACAAGGTATAATATAGCACAACTCATCGAATGATAGTCATTGAATGAAACTCATTGAATGAAACTCAACGAATGAAACTCATCGAATGAAACTCAACGTTAAGATTACACAATAGAAGTGATAAAAAAAAATTTGATCGATCGATCTGTATTCATGTGATCTACGGATTCTGAGGAAGGAATATATACAAAGAAAGAAGTGTTTAACAGAAAGGCAGATTCGGTGCACTCAAATCTAGACTGTTAACTCTCAGAATTCGGAGAGATCGTGAACACAAAAAAAAATTCTTGAATACTGATAAGTTGATACTGTAATTGTTCATCTATACAGATTATTTACATTTAACCCCAACTCTGCTAGGGTAAGATTGACATATGCAGAATGAGTGTCATCTCTGGGAGGATCAAACTCTGTTGCATTGGCTAACTCATGCTGTATTTGAGGCAAATCTGAATTGGAAGTTACAAATGTTTACTTGAGGTTTTCTCAAAAACCTGTTTGTACGTAGGGAATAAGACATTCAGGTTGATTGTCTGACTGAGTATCAGAGGAAGAGAGTACAGGATCAGAGGATTGTCAGAGTCTGTCACATTAGTTCTGGGTTGGAAATCATTATCATCACATACTAACTTCATATGATCAAAATGCGATTCTTTATATTGACCAGTATAATCTCTCAAAACCCTTATACTTATTACCAGTGATATGTTCAACTACTCGATAAGGACCAACAATACTTTTGATCAGCTTTGGCATTGCAGACGTTTTTTTTAAAGTTAATCAGCATAACTTTTCGAACCTACTTTGTTTTTGGATGGCTTTTCTCGGTGTTTGCGACTCTTGTAAATTCTGCTGTTGATTTATGAAGTGTTTCACGGATTCATCAAAAAACACTTTGAGCTAAGCTGGTACGAGTTGCTATGAAATCATCGGGGTTTTGTAATTTGGTTTCGGATTAGAATATAACAACTCATAGGGCAAACGTTTATCTACACCGTACAATGCATAATGTGGAGTGTCACCTATAGAAACATTGTAAGCAGAATTTATGCACACTGCACATCAGGTATAACTTCATCCAAGTTTCACTGTTGGGATGATAGTGGCTCTCAAGACATCAAGTACTTTTTTATTGGTTCTTTCCGCTAACCCATTGCTGCAGGATGATGAGGAACAATGGTGGATTTAGAGATCTTGTACAAGGTACACAAATTTTCAAGAATCTCATTACAGAATTCACCTCCATTATCTGTTACTGGGGGACTTAGGGGTGGTATGCCTGTAGATAATTTGCGTTCTTTAAACGCTTTAGCTACTGTCTCGGCAGTTTTATCTGCAATAGGAACTAACTAAAAAAATATCTGGTGAAATGGTCTACCATAACACACGATGTTTGTTGCCTTGGAGGGAACATTGAAATTAGTTAACAGATCTAGCGCAACTCTTTCCCACGGTTCGCTAGTAGTTGGATACACCTGGATTGGATTAGGGCCTTTTGCATTACCTTTATTTTTGCATGCATACACTACATTTCTTAACATACTCAGAAATATCAGTTGCCATCCGAGGCCAAAAGTATTTCAATCTGGCTTGTTTTACTGAACGACCCATACCAGGGTGTGCAACACCTGGTACATCGTGAACTAGCTGTAAGCACATTCACTAGTGATGTGGAATTTACAAAACTGGTATACTTTCTGCTAGGAGTACCAACTCGGCTGTTCGATACAGTAATTCTTGGTTCATGACAAAGTCACTGATGGGTGCTGGTGGCTTCACAGTCAGAATAAGATCTTCCTGGAGCAGGAATCGAATATACCAGACCGCATGGGATCTGTTCGTTTGAGCATTCTTTACATTCTTCAGCACTAAATGGAGGGTCTGCAGTTACTATACTAAATGTCGCGAAAAAGGCATCTGCGACAAAATTTGACTTGCCAGGTAAAAGCTCAAAGGTGGGATTAAACTCTTGGACAGTCAAGGTCCTCTGGCTAACCTTCCAGTAGGTTGGGTTTTTTCAGGATAAAGGTATCAGTGGAGCATGGTCTGTCAAGACATGAACAGAGTACTGATAAATAATGTCTCAGAAGTGCTTTAAAGACCATTTCTGTTGCTAAAGCTTCTTGCTCAGTTACTGTATAATTACGTTCAGCCTTTGTAAGGACTCAGCTAGCAAATGCAACTGCGTTGTACTTGCCACCGGTCTTCTGAGCTAGTACGGCGCCTATGCCAATTGAACTAGCATCAGTTGTCAGATAGAAAAGGGGTTAGAAAAATCTGGAAATTTCAAAATTGGAGCAGATGTTAGCTTTTCTTTTAGAGTCTGGAATGCTCTTTCTTGACGGAAGGTCCAAACAAAAGGAGCATCTTTCTTAAGCAAACTCAGTTTGAGGAGCAGCTATGGAAGAAAAATTGGCAATGAAAGATCTATAAAAAACCCGCTAAGCCACAAAGGATCTTTCGGCATGAGCAGTTTTGGGAGTTGGAAAATTTAGTACTGCAGTTACTTTTACTTTGGTCAGTCGTAACCCCTTAGGAGTGACTACGTGACCAAGAAACTTAATTTTTTGATCTGAAAAATTGACCATTTAGACAGTTTGATCTTTAAATTGGCTTCCTCAAGCTTACCAAGTACTACATCAAGTCTTTTCAAGTGTGTATCCAGTCTTTGGCATGACGATTACGTCATCTAAGTACACCATAAGTGCATTACCTATGAGACCCTCTAAGATATTTAATAAGCCTTGAGAACGTGGATAGGGGAGGATCGTAATCCAAACGCCTACGGAGGAAGTGTAATGACCTCAGGAGTGGAGAATGCAGTTAGCTCTTTGGGTGTCCTCGTGAAGGGGACTTGCAAAAACTTGTAACAAATCCAGGGTTGAAAGACTTTTATCTCCGATGTTATGTAAAAGATCCACCAGTACGGAAATGGGAAGCGTCTGGAATGTTTCCCCTTTAAACTTCCTAAAGTCAATCACTGGGCGCCAGTACATTCCCTTTTTGGTACTAGGTCAAGGGTGCATTCCAAGGTGAATTTCTAGGCGCCAATAACTCCATCATCAAGCATTTGATTGATCAATTCTTCTGCGGCAGCCCAACTTGTGAATGAGCATTCTGTACGAGGTATGTAGAAAGTCTAGTACCAGGTCAAGTGGAATACGATGGGCCCAAAAAGTTCGTTTACCATCTTCTCACCTGTAAGGCAATGGCTTTACGACGTTTGTTACAACAGAAATCAACAAACGTTTGATTCAACCTGGGAAGTCAGTGGGGGCTAATCTTTCTCCTCAACTGGTGGAACAGATTGATCCAGTGAAGTGGATGAGGTCTCCCCGGTAGAATGCACCGACCCACTGGTCAGGTGACAATCATCTCTACCTGACGGGAAGGATGTGAAAAAGGTCAACAGATGGTATTTGCTCTGAGGCGAACACTGTGACAGAAGTGTTGGGTAGGAGAAATGGATCTTACTACTCTTACAACATGTAAGGATGGTTTCAAACAAATAGACCTTTTACTTTGCAGGAATCACTGTCAACTAGGACGTTATCACCATCTGGAACACTAAAGGAACAACAACAGCTAGTGAGGGCACTAGCTGCTACAGAAACGTCTTTCTGCAGACGGCATGTGACATCAACAAGAGATGGCATTACTAGTTGCAAGTTAATTGTTTTCCGACAAGCGTCCCTGTGGAGAAACTACTACTTGAACTAGCAGACATTGCAAAGGGGTAGGCTCAGCACTCAAGGTAGTCAGAGCGTCCCTCGGACACTTGAGGTAACTGGACACTATCTTGCAAGTCTGAAGTTGCAGGAACACAGACAGAAGTGACAGGATCATCAGTGCCTGACCGCTTGGGTATGCTACTGGAAAATGCACTGGCCTGTAAGGACTTAATTCGAGTGTCATACTTTTGCGGCAGTATGGCAGATCTCGGATCAAGTGGTAACCCCAGAATGGAACGATCAAGTCGTCAATTTGGGCATGCCATCGGTACGGGTCGAGCACAATGCGTAAGTCTCGCATGGAAGCAAATCCCAGTAGAAGGTCACCAGGGAAAGTAATCTGGTCGACAACAAGGAAGGAAGCAGTGAAGTCTCTACCTTGGATAGAAAAAGTTAGGGAAGTCCGACCTCGGACACGCAGGTGAGAACCAGCTACTCCACTAAGGGAGGACACATGAGTCAGTTCTACGAGAAGGACATGTCATAACTGCTTATCCTTAAACAAACTAGACCTAATAATATTGACTTGCGCACCAGAGTCCATGAACAAATGAACGGGCACATTATGAACAGATGCTTGCACTATAGGGCCTATGGTTGCATGAGATCAGGGGCCTGAGACTGTTCAACTGCCTCCTAGCATACATAAGGTGGATTACCAATAGACCCCTTGCAGTCTTCAAGCTGGCACTGGACAAGCAAATAAAGTCGATACCTGACCAGCCGGGCTGTGGCTCGTACGTTGGATTGCGTGCAGCCAGCAGTAACTGCCTGGTTGATCAGGCTCTGATCCACCAGGAGGCCTGGTCACAGACCGGGCCGCGGGGACGTTGACCCCCGGAACTCTCTCCAGGTAAACTCCAGGTAAACTCTCTGGCAGTAGTGAAGCTCTGTCATACGCTCCCTGGGAGCAGCTAATCTCTGTTATACACTCACTGGCAGCATTGAAGTTGTGTCATACAGTCCTTGGCAGCAGTGAAGGTCTGTCATACACTCCCTGGCAACAATGAAGCTCTGCGATACACTGCCTGACAGCAGTTAAGCTCTGTCATACACTCCCTGACAGCAAGGAAGCTCTGTCATACACTCCCTGGCAACAGTGAAGCTTTGTCATGCATTTCCCTTGTAACAATGAACCTCTATCATACACTCCATCAAAACATTGAAGCTTTGTTATTCACTCCTTTGGTAGAATTTTGAATCTTTGTATGTTGAAAAATTTAGACCATGTCCCACTTTTGGGGGTTTTTTTTTGGGGAAAACGTTTCGCCACACGGGGCTTCATAAGCCCCCTAAAAAAGGAGAATCTTGAAAAAACAGGGGGGGAAAATGGGGTTTAATTTCGCCCCAAACCCTTGAGTCGATGTGGTCATTCCATCAACTTAAATAAAATTTATTCTATTCAAGATTGATGGACTGGACCACTTTCGATAAAGGTTGAGGGCCCTGATTACTCATTTTCCCCTGTTCTTAAAGATTCTCCTTTGTATGGACTGATGAAGCCACTGTGTGGCAAAAAACGTTTCCTCAAAAAAAGTTTTCCCCAAGAGTTGAACATGTGTTAATTTATAACATTTTTTTTAAAGCCCCATTCATCTAAAAATCTTTGTCTTTCCCTGGTTTGCAATTTGTACTCCAATAATTTCTTATGATACCAGTGAAGAGAAAGAATACAGTGTTGTGGGTAGCAACTAACCAGTATTATAAGGGAAACTTAGTGGAGTGGAAAAGGACTTTCTTTAGTTTCTTTTTTTAAAAAAAAAGACTTTATCCCGTGAATTTCAAAAAAAACCCTGTAGTTACCACCCGGTCCAATATAAAATTACGAGAAGAAATTTTTACTCGAAAAAGCTTTCCTTCCCCCAAAAAATTTCCCCCAGTAACTTTTGTGATAATTTTAGCATTTATTGGGGTGGGACGGAAAAAAAAAAAAAAAAAAGCTAGTTACAGCGATTGATAAAAAAGGGGTTTGAGGTCGACCGTTCGTCACTGTAGGAGTTCCCAGAGTCCCCGATTTCTTCAACACGAAAGTTATCTTTTGTTTTCGTCAAAAAAACATTTTTACTTGGGTAAAAATTTTTCCAGTAGATCCTTCATGGTTAGCCCCAAATCACCAAACCCAGTATTTTTTTAAATAAGTGCCCCTGTTTAGATCAAAATGACTGGCCCAAAACCCTTTGACTGGCCCGCCCCCTTGACTGGTCCAAACCCCTTGACTGGTCCAAAACCCTTGACGGGTCCAAACCCTTTGGGAGGGTTCCAAAAACCCTTTGACTGGTTTAAAATTGGTTTCGTTGGACAATAACCCGACGGGAAAACCCGGAAAGGGGTTGTAGGGGGCCCCCTTTATAAACAAAAACAAAAAAAATTCGGGAAAACGTGACGGTAAGCTGCCCAAATATACAAAAACAGAAAAACAAAAAATTAAAAAATAGTTAGAGCTTCTTTTAAAAGGTTTTTAAAAGAATATTCAAGGGTTGCTGGGTTGGAAATTGGGCAGAAAAATCAACCTTTTCAAATATTATGAAGCTTTTGTGTAGTCTGGGGTCAGTCAAACAAAGGGGTTCCCACAAAAAATTTAAAATTTCTTTTTTTGGGGAAAATTTTGGGTTTGTCACGCCCTTTTTGCAGTTACCCCAAGGGAACTAGTAAAACCCAGTTTTAAAACAGGGGAATGTTTTTGGGTATGCCCAAATGAGGAAAATCTGTGGACTAAAATCAAAGGGGTATTAAAGAGGACAACATAAAAGCTGTTTCATAGAAAACCGGGAAAGTTTTTCTAAAACAGATGGGAAAAAAAAATTTCGGGGGCTAAATGGTATCCCCTTGATATGGCCTTGTAGTCAAAAACTTTAAGGCGGGGGTGATTTTCCCTGGTAGTCAGAAAATGGGGGCTGATATGCTGTCCTGGGGGGCCCAGTAATGGTGAAGCTGGGGGTTCTTTTTCCTGGGAGCAGTAATGGTGAAGCTGGGGGTTTGCTTTTCCTGGGAGACAAAAAGGGTTTGAAGCGGGGAAAAGGCTGTCCTGGGAGACAGTAAGGGGTGAAGCTGGAGATTTTGCCCAGGTAGGGGAATTATGGGCGGGAAAGGAAATTTACATATAAGTGCCCTCATAGGGGAAGGACCATAGTAGGGAAAAAGTGTTTCAAGAAAAAGAAAAAACCAATATTGGCAAAACAGAAATACCGCGGGAAAATAGAAAAACAAGAGGATTTAAAAATAGCAAAAAAAAGGGGTTTGGGATATATTACAAAAAAATTTTGGGGGAGCTATTGTTGGGGGCTGGGGAGGATAGAAGTAATATGGAAAAACATGCACCAACAGGAATACAGTACGAAACCCAAGGCAAGCGGAAACCCAAACCTGGCCATTTCTATGCACTTGGTATCGTGGATGGGAAAAACCCGGAAAAAAAAGATGGGGGGTGCCCAATATGGGCCACCCTAGGGGAAAAAGCCCTGCACAATTGACAACAGGAAAATTTTCCCAAACTCCCCTTCCCGTAAGCCTTTTTTTACCCTGAAAATGTTTTTCCTCTTCAGTACAGGAAAGAATGTGCTTTAATTTTAAATTTTCCAGGGATACCATTAAAGGGGACAAAAAGATACCAAAAAAATCCAGGCCCTGGGAAAACCTGGGTAGCCACGCCCCTCAAAAGGGGGAGGTTTTTTAGTGCCCGGAAGGAAAAAAAAAAAAAGGAGGAAATGGGAGAAACGTTCACCAAATTCAGTCATTCCCGGAGTGGAAAAACCCCAGTCGATGGCCTCCCCTCCCCCAAAAACAGAAAACGATACTAAGCCCGGGAAAAAAGGGGTCCCCCCCCCCGTACCAAAAAAATTCCACCAGTCCGATAAAATTCTTCTTTGCAAATTTTACAGGTCTAAAGCCAGCAACAAACAACAAAATCCTTTCATCCGTGGACTGCTTGCAGAGGCAAAGGCAATGTTCGCGGCTTTTACTGAGAACCCCCATAAAGGGGGGGATCACTTGGGGCAACGAAATTGGATCTCAGGTTTTCAAAATATAAGATGTGACAGAATTTAACAGGCAAAAAAGGGGGGGGGGTTGGCCTGTAATTGCAGAGTCACTTGTTTTCATAGAATTTCTTAATTCCCCAAAAGATGTTTCTGGAAGTTTTAGAGGGAAAGGTTTGAGAACCAAAAAACCTTTGTCATTGTGGGTGTCTCAAGCCTCGGATGGGAACTCCCAGCAATTCCATGAACAGCTGTTAAAATTGACCACTGTTGGGAAAAACTTCCAGCTCGGGACCCAACATCTTGCTCCCGGGGATTTCAACTTAAGGGACCCAAAAAGGAGGAAAATAGAAAAAAAAAATTTTTGCAGTAATTTAAAACCAGGAAGGGAGCTTGATGAAAAATCCACTCCACGAGTTTTTAAAAATTTTGCACAAAATTCAAATTTAAAAACCCCCCAAAAAATAGAGCCTACTAGGGCTGGGGGAATACACTGACCCCATCTTAAATAAAATGATGAAACTGGGTAAGAAATTTTCCCATATCAAAAAAATATACTCAGATCAAACATAATTGAGGTTCAGACTTTTTTGCGCAGAGCCCCAGACCGACAAAAAAGAGATTTGTCAGAGGGGGGCATTCACCCAAAATTTAATTAAAAAACAAAAAAATTTTAAAATGGGCCCAAATAAAACCAAGGCCTAAAACCCATATAAGCTGGGAAGATATACTAAAGCAAAACAGGGCTCCAAACTTATGCCCAGAAAAGTTTTAATCGGTGGCACTCGATGTATGCACAAGGCCCTTTTTCCCCTAAGAAAAAAGGGGGGAGTAGATGTAAAATTTGAAAGAGGGAAAGGGGCTCCCCTTTAAAGGGGAAGGAAAAAGGGGAAAAACAGAGCGGCTTTAAAAAGGTCAAAATATCTGAAAAAGGGGTAGGGAGCACTGGTTTTAGAGAAATAGCAAGCATCGACTTAAGCTAAAAGAATCCTTTAGGATTTAGGAAAACGCGGGGGAAAAACTAAAAGCCCTAAATGAAATCGAAAAAAACCCAAAGTTCTTTTTTCCCAAGCAAATAAAAAACGAGAAAAACCCTTTCCCGTATTGGGGGCCCCTACTTAAAAAAGATGGGTCCTACACCCGATGACAGCAAGGAAATTTTTGAGCTACTCAAGGCCCAATATAATCCAGTTTTTAGCAAGCCGCTATCCGACTGGGGAGTCGAAAATTTAAAA
Organism: Cherax quadricarinatus; assembly: GCF_026875155.1. Taxonomy (NCBI): domain Eukaryota; kingdom Metazoa; phylum Arthropoda; class Malacostraca; order Decapoda; family Parastacidae; genus Cherax; species Cherax quadricarinatus. The sequence goes on from NC_069452.1 coordinate 29,089,856, forward strand.
AAAAAATTTTTTGGGGGGAGCCACAAAATTTGATTAATACAAGCCCCATCCCCTGTTTCCCGGGCGCCAAATGACTTCGAACAGGCGATTTAAAGGGCTTGCCCCTGCAATCTGCCCCAGGGCCCGGGCTCATGGAACTCTGTGTTCATCAAGAAAAGCAAAAAAGCCCCTATCACGAGCCTTTTCCATCTATGGAGGGGGACATGGACAGGGGGGTTTTCCTCAAATTAAAAAACAACGAATTTGCCCCACTCCACAAAGGGGGGGGAGTAAAACAAACAGCAAAGAACTGCAGACCCAAAGCACAAAAATCCCCTATCATAAAAATTTTGAAAGGGTCCTAAAAAGCAAGATCCCCAAAAAATCTAGAAAACCCTCAGTTACACAAACCCCGGGGCAACATGGGTTTTGGGAAAACAGGTCGCTCCTGTCTGTCTCAAAAAATATTGGTCACTACGACAAGGTCCTAAAGCACTTGAAAAACAAAAAAAAAGGCAGATTTTAATATAAACAGACTTTTTCAAAAGCCTTCGAAAAATGTGTCCCTGGCGTAATTTGCGCACAAAATGCGGGGTTAAAAAGGGAATTTAAAAGGGAAAAGTCGGTCGATGGATCTATAATTTCCTCACTAATAGAACACAGAGGGGTAGTCGTCAACAGAGTAAAGTCGAGGCAGCTACGGTGAAAAGCTCTTTTCCCGCAAGGCACAGTACTCGCTCGCATCTTGTTCCTCACCCTCTATCCGACTTTAGACAAGGATGTCAGCCACAGCACCGTATCTTCCTTTGCGATGACACCCGAATCTGCCCTGACAGTGTTTCCATTGCAGACACTGCCAAGGCTCCAGGCGGACATCAACCCAAAACTTTCAGTGGGCTGCAGAAAACAATATGAAGTTCAACGATTTAGAAAATTTCAATTACTCAGATATGGTAAACATGAGGAAATTAAAATCTTCATCAGAGTACAAAATAAATTCTGGCCCCAAATACAGCGAAACACCAACGTCAAAGACCTGGGAGTGTTACGGCGGAGGATCTCACCTTCAAGGACCCATAATTGTATCAATGCATCTGCTAGAAAAAAGACAGGATGGATAATGAGAACCTTGAAAACTAGGGAGGCCAAGCCCATGATGACATTTTTCAGGTCACTTGTTCTATCTAGGCTGGAATATTGCTGTTTCACTAACAGCACCTTTCAAGGCAGGTGAAAAATTTCCCACCTAGAAAATGTACAGAGAAAATTTCCGGCGCGCATAACAGAGATTAAAACACCTCAATTTTCTGGGAGCGCTTGAAGTTCTTAAAACCCATATTCCCCGGAACGCAGGAGGGAGAGATACATGATTATATACACCTGGAAATCCTAGGGGACTAGTACCGAACTTGCACACGAAAATCACTCACTACGAAAGCAAAAGACTGGCAGACGGGTGCACCATCACCCCAATGAAAAGCAGGGGTGTCATAGCACGTTAAAAGACCATACAATAAGTGGTCAGGGGCCGAGATTTTTCAATGCCTCCCAGCACACATAAGGGGGATTACCAACAGGGCCCCCGGCAGTCTTCAAAGTGGCACTGGACAAGCACCCAAAGTCGGTTGCTGCCAGCCGGGCTGTGGCTCGTACGTTGGTTTGCGTGCGCCAGCAGTAAAAATCCTGGTTGTTAGGCGTGATCCCCAGGAGGCCCCGGTCACAGAAGGCCGGGGGGGCGTTGACCCCGGAACTCCCCTTTAAAAACTCCCTGGAAAAATTGAAGCTTGTATACTTTCCCCGTTGTAAAAATTACCTCTGTCATGCACTCCCTCAAAACATTGAAGCTCTTTAAAACTCCTGGCAGCATGAATCTTTGTAAAATTTCCCTGGCGCAGTGAAGTTCTGCAAACTTTCCCTGGCAACAATTAAAATCTGCCATAACTTTTTTTGGCGTGAAGTCAACATCACTCCCTGGCGTCAAAAAAAGTTTGTCATGCTTTGCCTGACAGCAGCAAGCTCTGCATCCCTCCATGGCAACAATGAAGCTCTTCATACTCTCCCTGACGGCATTAAAAGGCTCTGTTATACATTCCCGGGCCCTTAGAAAAGCTCGTCATACACCCCCTGGCGCATTGAAGATCTTCATCGCCCCCTCTTTTCAGTGAAGCTCTTCCTATCCCCCCTCAACTTTGAAGGATTCATACACCCCTTGCAACAAAAAGCTCTGTATACACCCCCTGGCAGCAGTGAAATCTGTCATAACCCCCTACAACTTTGGAGATTTTTTTAACACCCCCTGGAAACATGAAGCTCGTAAAATCCTGGCAATAATGAAGTTGTTAAATCAAGGGCACATGATGCCTGTCATCACATTTGGCAGCAAAAGCTCTTCATACACTCCCCCAGTAGTGAAGCACTGCCACCCCCCTGGCAGCAGCGAGCTCTGTTATACCTCTTGGCAGACTAAAGCTTCATCACCCCCTGGCAGCAATGAAGCTGTATGACCCCCTCACACAGTGGGGTTGTCATACATAAAGGGCAGCAGGGGAAGCCGTCATGAAATCCCTGGCAGCAATGAACTCTGTCTACATCCCTTGCAGAAATAACCTCTGTCATAAGTAGTATACTGTCGATCTAGGAACCTCCCGGGTTTCCCAGGAAAATGCCCATGGAAAAAATGTGATAAAGGGGGGTCAGCTAACCTCAGGGTGTCAGGGGACGAGTTTAATATGTTTAACATCCCCCAAGGGGGATAGAGAACTTTTTCCTGTCATTTCTAAGTAGGGAAAAAAAGAAACAAAGGTTTTAGGGGACTGGGTGGAGTTTAGGATAATGAGTGTGGAAAAGAAAGTATACCGGGGCAGCAAAACCTCAGGGGTGTCGGGTACAAGTTTAATTGTTTTTAAACATCCCCAAAGGGGAAGAGAGATTATTTCTGTTTTTTAAAACAAAAAAGGTAGATAAGATCACTTTGACCCCCAAACTCTTCAGCCTAAGTGGGGGGAGGGATACAAAAGGGGTTCAGGTGACTGGGGACAAATTGCCCTCTCCCAGGGAGTTCCCCCCCGTCACGACGCAAGTGCTACTTTTCCCAACACGCTGGGTTAAAGAAGCGGAAAATGGAAGAAGGTTAGCCTCGAACTGTCAGAGGGCTTAATAAAGGGTGGGGTCAAACGCAACCCCCAAAGGGGATAGAGAAGTTTTTTTTGTGATGGGGGGTGTACAAATTCAAATTCAAATTCAAGTTTTTTTCTCTATAAAAGGGTTACAAAGCTGATTTACAGAAATTTGGTTTTTGTTTTGGTTTACGTTTGTAAAATTGTGATTACAGAGTGTACCACTAGAACGTTAGCATGGCTGGCATTTCGGGCATACTTAGTTTTATTCTTAATTGTAAAATATTACAAATTATGAGGTAAGTTGGTCTTATGGCTAAGTGACAAAATTTACTAGTTTATGAGTTTGCAATGTGAATGCTTTTGTTTTGGCACAGTATATAGTTTCAGTATTGGGTATCACAGGATTCTTTTATTTTAAGACTGAGATTAATATTTTGTTTATGGTCAAATGAGTGAGCGAGTGTAAGTGTAAAACCCACCAGGTGGTATTCGTGTTATTTTAGTTGACGGGTGTATCAGGGAGATAAGAGTTTTCTAATGGTAGTTTTGATGGTGATGAATGTGTCTGCAGTTCTAGATTTTCTCAGGTAGGGTATTCCAGATTTGGGGGCCTTTGACATACATTGAATTTTTGTAAAGGTTTAGTCGGACACGGGAAATGTGTAGAGATGTTTGTGTTGGTGTTATGCCTGTGGGTTCTGTCAAAACTATCAAGAAAGCGTTTTAGGTCAAGGTTGATATTAGATTTTAAAGGCCCTGTAGATATAGTTTTGCACAGTAGAAAGTGTGGTTTGTACTGAACTGGGAGTAAGTTTAGGCTTTGAAGATTTGGGGGGGGTGTGCTGCCAGGGATGGGATTTAGTGATTATTTCTTACTGCAGCTTTTTGTTGGGTTATTTTGGCTTTAGGTGTGTTGTGCAGTTGATCCCCAAGCATTAAATGAGTGGTATAGTGTGAGAAGGGCATTTTGCGGCACGTAGTATCGTATCTTGGAGAGGATCCCAACCGTTTTGGATATTTTTTTTGGCTATATGCTGGATATGGGTGCTGATATTCAGGTTGTTGTCAAGGTATAAGCCTAGGAATTTTCCCCCATTATTTCTGGTAATTAGAGTGTTGTCAATCTTAATGTTAATTTGTGCATCTCCTGCTCTGCTACCAAACATTTTATAGTAAGTTTTGTAAGTGTTAAGCGTAATTTTTATTGGCTGTCCCCCAAAGTCGATATTTTAATCAGCCCCTCATTCACAATGGTGTTGAGGGTGGCAAGATTGGGGTGAGAGATGACATTAAGTCGTGTCATCAGCAAAGAGAATGGTTTCAGGTGTTGGGATACTTTTGGAAGGTCATTGATGTATATGAGGAAGAGTAGGGGACCAAGGACACTTCCCTGCGGAACTCCAGTATCAAGTGGCCTTTGTTTGTAAATGCTGTGTCTTTAATGGTGACGTACTGATCCTATTAGTAATGTAAGATTTTGAAATAAGCAAGCGCATGGCCTCTTATACCGTATTTGGTCAAGTTTGTGGAGTTGGATTTGGTGGGTTTACGGGTGTCAAAAGCTTTTCTTAGGTCAATTAAAAATTCCTAGTGGATATTCCTTATTTTCCAATGCTGTGTAAAGCGATCTAGCATTTTTATGATTGCATCATTAGTGCTTTTATTTTTCCTGAATCCAAACTGGCAGGGGTTGAGTATGTTTGAGCCGTTATAAATGAATACAGTCTTTGTACACGAGTTTCTCAAAGATTTGGATAGCAATGGTATGTTAGATATTGGCCTATAGTTGTTTTTAAATCTGTAGGGTCACCACCTTATGTACTGGTGTAACCCTTGCCATCTTGAGTAGTTTCGGGAAGGTGTAGTCTCTATTGACTTGTTAAAAAGTAATGAAAAAGCATGCGAAAGGACATGGGCCGCTCGCTTTTACGTATAGTGGGACCCTGAGACCAGATTCCCGAGTTATTTTTAAGTGACTTTATGATCCCAATGACTTCCGTGGGCTCAGTTGGTGCAAGATAGAAGGAATTAGGGAAATTACCATCTATGTAGTTCCCCGGCATGGGCATTGGTATGTGGGATTTCACTGGCGGGGATTAGATCCTATGTTTGAGAAGAAGGGCGTTTATCTTGTTAGCTGTGTCAGTGGGATGTAGTGGTTTTTTCATTGTTTAGTTAGGACAATATTCTTGGTTTTTCTCAGTTTGTGGGTCCCTTGAATCTGAGAGAGTGTTTTCCAGGTTTTTTTATATCTCCTCTGTGTCTGTGAATCTACTGGAGTAGTATAGTTGTTTGGCTTTTTTTATTAAATTTGGGAGAGCTGATGAATAGTGTTTAAGAGTATCTTTGTGTATTAAGCCCTGTCTATATTGCTTTTCATATTGGTGTTTTTTGTCTATGGATTTCCCGAAAAGGTGCGGTTAGCCATGGGCAACCAAGCCGTTTGTTGTGATCTGTTTTGTTTTTATAGGACAATGTTTGGTTGTATAGTCTAAGTAATTTGTTAAGAAAGATGTCTGTCCAGTCATCAATACCATTGGCCTTGGAGAATTCTGTAGGCCAATCAACAGTCTCTAGGTCAGCTGTGAACTTCCTTACTGAGGCCTCGTCATGAGGTCTAAATGATTCAGGGCCTGGGTACGACTTAATAATTGGGTGGGGTCTCTGAGGGAGTGTTGCAGCCAGCCTGCTGGTCTAGTTCACTGCTTCTTTCGGGGGGTCATCGGCGTGATTATCTGGCTGCGCTCCGGGTAAAATCGGGGGGCATCTGTGTGAAAAAAGGGATAATAAAACCCAATTTTTCAAGGTGAAAACAAAAGTCTCACTTAGCAAATACATTTATTAGTTAACATTACATTGTTTTATTCCTCCCCTCCCTCAGAAAGCTAGCTTCTAAAAGCATGAAAACTACGACAGTGGCGGAAGATCTACCTTCTCGCGTCGAATGCTTGGGCCTGGGGAAAAATCTCTTACGGTGTTTTCTCTTCCCCGCCAAAGATTGCAACTGTCTCTCATCTCTAGTTCTTTTCTTCTGTACTCCCTTCTTCAGTACTGCTATTAGCTCCCTCGTCTTCCTCCACTTTGTCATCTGTTTTATTTTAAATAATTTAAACTTTTTTTCCGGCTTTTGGATGACCATAGGATACAGAGTGATAGGCATCTAAGTAAAAGCGCTTATCATCAAATGAGCTAAGACTCGTTTCCTAGTGGTGATAAGTGGTCATTGACCTTTTAAAAATTTTTTAAATTTTACTATATTGGAAGGAATGTTTAGAACCGTCTTCCAGCACACTTCTAAAGTTATTATGAGTTAATAAATTTTTGTTCAGACTGAGGAACTCCTTTCGCAGCGATGTGTTGTTGTTATCTTCTAGCAGGTTTCTATACATTTTGGGTTTAATGCAGACTATTTCTGAAATAAGGCGGTCCCCCCTCACTTTTAAGTAACCTAGGATCCCTTCCTTTAGTATTTTAGGAGGTA
>NC_069452.1:29096934-29133049 GCF_026875155.1 Cherax quadricarinatus
CATTTTTATAAAAATGAAAACCGGGTTTTTTAAAAACTCTTTTTAAACTGGAGATTAGGAGGAGGGCGGGATTCCAAAAAACTATTATCCGGAGCTGAGGGGGGTGTTGGATGTTTGGGCAGTAGAAGGGTGGAACGAAAGAATGACTTCGAGAGTGTATAAATTTGTAATGGAGGGAATGCGGGGTAAGGGTCGGCCTAGGAAAGGTTGGAGGAAGGGGATTAATGAGGTTTTGTGTGCGAGGGGCTTGGACTTCCAGCAAGCGTGCGTGAGCGCGTTAGATAAGAGCAAATGGAGACAAATGGTTTTTTAGGACTTGACTTGCTTTTGGAGTGTTAAGAAGGTAACATTTATGAAGGGATTCAGGGAAACCGGAAGGCCGGACTTGATTCCTGGAGATGGGAAGTACAGTGTCTGCACTCTGAAGGAGGGATGTTAGTGTCGCAGTTTTATAACTGTAGTGTAAGCATGCCTCTGGCAAGACAGTGACGGAGTAAATGATGAAATGGTTCAAGCTATGACTGGCCTTGACATTTGTGGGTAGTCTGTTCCATTCCTTTATTGCTGTACAATAAAAGGTGTTTGAAGCCTGGCCACTGACTGTGGGTACTACAAAGTTGTGCTCTCTCCCCCTAGTACTATGATTGCTTTGGTTCCCAACCTTGACAAAATTGACAGCAAGATATTCTGGACACGGGTTCGTGAGCAATTTTATAAACATGATTTAGCTTCAGTTGTTTACTCTGTCTTCAACATTCGGGCATACCCTATTGCTGTAAATTCATCCGGGGCCTACATGTTCTCTTGGTCCCAGCCCCAGGATGAATCTTTACGATTTTGTTCTGGGTGATTTGCAGTCTATCTTTCAGTTTTTTTATCAAGGCAGAGTACCAAGAAGAGCAAGCGTAATCCATATGGCATTGTATAAGGGCTAGACATGGGTCCTGCGAGCCTCAGTAGGTAGACACTGTGCTTGTCTATACAGGAACTTCAGCCTGGCATTCGCTTTCTTTACTACACTGTTCCCCATCAATTCTCCTGACATGCATGGGTCAAAGGGGATTCCCAGATATTAACTGAAAAACCAAAGTGATGGACTCCCATTACACTGAACATTAAAATTATTTACCCTTCTCAGTTTATGTTTCGTTCCAAAGAGAATGGCTTCAGTTTTCCCTAGGTGTAATGATAGTTTGTTGTCTACTAACCATTTGCTGCAGGACTCCAGTTCCAGTGTTAAAACATTAGCAATATCTTGTGGGTCTTTACCTGTCACTAACAGAGCACTGTCATCTGCATACAGTAGGAGTTTGCACTTGACATGATAGGCATATCATTGACATAACATAAGAATAGTAAGGGGCCCAGAATACTACCTTGGGGAACTCCACATGTTATCGGCAGGGGTTCTGATTCCGTTTTGTTGATTTTGACTATTTGTCTCCTGTTGCTAAGTAGGACTTAACCAGTCTACAGAACCTTACCCATGCTTGAAGTTTCTTACATAATATATTGTGGTTGACAGTATCGAAGGCCTTTTGCAGGTCTAAGGTTTACCATACCTATGAGGTTCCCCTTTTTACATTTTAGTTCTCAGGTAATCCATCAGATTAATAAGGGAGGTATCGGTTTTAGTAGGATCTTCTAAAGCCCGATTGATAGCTATGGAGAATGCTGTTGTCATTAAGGTACTTAACTACTTGAGATACACGCCCTCTCCAGAATTTTAGATATTATACTGAGCTATACTAACAGGTCAATAGTTGTTACATCAGACCAATTATTTTTCTTGAAGATGGGAGTAACTCGCCTCCTTGAAACCCCTCCGGTACCGGTATTAGTGGTGATTGATAGATTTAATTTTTTTATGTGAGCAATTAGGGATTGACAGCTTCAGAAGCACACATCTTTTAGGAACTTAGACGAGATGTTATCAGGGCCTGTGCTCTTAGTTGGGGTTTTAACTGCTTAGTTCTTTTGAATGAGGTCATGGCGATACACTTACTAGTTGACAACTGTTTGGGGTTTACCCCTTTATTGGTATAGTATGTTATGAAACTTATCAGAGTCTGTGTTAAAGGTATTTGATATGCAGCTGGTAGTTTACTACTTAGTGTTGATGCAACAGATGTGTAGTAAGGAATTAAAGCAATTTGCCACCTAGATGTTTCGTGGACATACCTCTTAGCGTAGTGAGTACTATGTTAGACCCTATCTACCTGGCTTATGGCTATACCCAACTTTGTTTTTAGTTGTTTGCCAGGCTTTCTGGGGTTATGCTTATATTCTTCAATTTTTGAGCAATGTGCTTTGACCTTTGTCTCCTTTTATAAGCCCTCTGTACTCTCTTCCTCACCCTTTTGGAATTCATTTAGTGGCTGCAATATCCTGTCTGTTTGCTTTAAATCTTTTTAGCAGCTGGTCTCTGAATTTCATTATTATCTAATATCTCAGTAGTATCCAGGGTTCAGTTCTTCGTTTAATCCTAACCTCTTTAACTGGTGTGTGCAATATTATTAAGAATGGTAGTGAACATTGTTTTGAATTTGCCCAGGCATCGTTTACGTCCGTGCAATTGTTATCTCTGTACCAGTCACAATTGGTAGCCTCTAGTTTCTAGTTGACCTCATTTTTATTGTCCTGTCGTAGGCCACAATCCTTCCCTAGTGATTTTCCTGGGCAGTAAAATGATGACTTGATCACTAAGACTGTGGTTAAGACGCCTGCACTGACTAATGTTCTCAGCGCGGTTTCAGAGTATGTGGTTCAATTAGGGTGGCTGAGAACTGTGTGATCGGGTTGGTTTATTAATTAGTTGGGTTGTAGCTATTTAATCTAGAATTTGCTTAATACCTTTTGCTAGCGTTATTTTGTTGCTGAAAACGATATTGAAGGTCGCCGTATAATTGTTTCGCAATTGCTTTCAACTCCTGACAAGACTCTGGAAAAGTCTTTCTAACGAACTGGTCCTGGGTAGGAGGGCGGTAATAGTTCTACTAAGATGGGTTCTGGTCTTGGGGAAGCAGCACTTCAAACCATAGAATCTCCAGTTTATTGTTATTTTGATCAGGTCTTGGGTTGTAAGCTAAGTCATTTTAATGTTGGCACATACTCCACACCCTTTTTCTGATTCCTATTAAGCGTTTTATATTGTAACCTTCTATTTTGACCTCGTAGTCAGGTCACCGTATCATCCACCCCCCGCTTCCGAGCTGGTTATAACTGCCCGCCCTAATTTGTTCGCTAGAATCCTAAATCTTGCCAATTTAGGAAGAAGTGATTTGCATTGACATGAATTAAAGTTGAAGGCTGATTCATAAACAATCATAATCTCAATATATGGCCAATGGGTCCTTTTGTATTAAAATTAGGTAATCAATGTCATCACTGCTATAGGGTAACGTGCCAAAGGATTTTTACACAAAAAAATTTTTGGCCCGTTGCTATAAATTTTACATACACACTCACCCACCCCTTACAATTTTTTCTAAGGGCCTTTTCTGTTTTTCTCTACTTTGTACATGTATGCACCGTTTTGGGAGTGTTTGAGAAAAATGGCTGTATTGTCCACATGACCTAGTATGATTACAAATTTTGGGTTAAGGTTATCATTCCTAGTACTAGACCGTCATTAGCCGTCATTTTTCTGTCGTTTTGCCCCTTTCACAATATTTAGGCCCGGATTAATTTGGGTATCACCACTTAAGAGCGCTACAATAAAACCCGTGGGAATGTTTTTTTTTTGGTATGCGGTTTTGCCAACTTGCGGCGATAGTGAATTACTTTTCTGGTAGATGGGAACTGTTGGGCTTTTTTGTCCAGGGGCTGTTACTCCATCACTTTCCACCCCCATGACTGATTTCTTTTTTTATGGGGTTGAAGAAGAAATATAAAAATAATTTTGGCAGCCTTTACCCCCCTAATGCTGCCTTTTTTACATCTTCGCTCTTTTAAACTCATAAACAATAATAATTATTTTTCCTCTTTTTCCCAGTCCCTATCTACACTTATAACTGCTTTAGCAATCACCACTGACTTACTAGTAAAATTTCCTCTTCAAAACCTCTTCACTGCTCACTTTTCCCCTTAACTTCACACCAACCCTTATACAGTTAACCCATTAATTACACATCCCCTTCCACCTCAACTTCACAGACCCTGTCCTTCCCCAATTTAACTTCTAACTCCTTTCCATTCTGGAAGATCAGAAATGTTTAAATCCATGGTTTTTTATCCTTCAAAATCCTCCCCCTCAATTCCATTTATCGGGGGTTGTGTGGTGTTTGTTTGTCCTCCTGACCTGTTCTGCTGAGCTCAGCCATTTTTTAAAACATCTGAGGGAGTAACGCCACCTACAACCTGACTTTTGCCTAGAGTTTTTAGATATATCTGGCTTTTCCTTCTGCTAAGATTCTCTCACAGTACACAGGTCATCTGAATATAGGTCAGCTACTAAAACAATAACCTTGAACTGTTAAACAATTCACTTCTTTCTCACTGACTGGCACTGAGGGATATCCGACCTAAAACCTAGGAGTTTTGTATTGTTGATTTGGACGATGTCTCCTGTTTTTCCCTCTCGTTTATCACTGGGTACAGGTGATAGAGGTGGTACAGATATGATTGCTACTGTCCAACAGATGAACGTCAGTAAAGATGAGAATTTCACATTCGCTAGTTGAGTTACGTCTGGCAGTAGCGGCTGTATGGATGAGCCGGTCAGCCATGTTTAATGCACAATTCTTTCCGGGAAAACGAATTGAGCATTTAAACATGGCCTGACGCGGCATCCATACAGCCGCTACGCAGACGTACTACTATCGAAGAGAAATTCTCATCTTTACTGACGTTTCATCTGTTGACAGTACATCATAACTGTACCACCATCATAAACCTGTACCAGGTGCTACGAGAGGGAAAACACAGGAGGACATCGTCAAATCAACAATACAAAACTCCAAGGTTATAGGTCGATATCCCTCAGTGCCATCGTGAGAAAGAAGTGAATAGTTAAACAGTCAAGTTAATGTTTTAGTAGCTGACCCTATATTCAAGCTGACCAGTGTACAGTGAGAGAATCATAGCAGAAAACGCCAAATATATCTATAAACCCAAGGAAATCAGTTTGTAGTGGCGTTACTCCCTAGTTTTTAAAAATGGCTGAGTCAGCAGAACAGGTCAGGAGACAACAACACCACACAACCCCCGATAAAAGGAATTGGAGGGGGATTTGGAAGGATAAAAGCCATGGATTAAACATTTCATGATCTAACCAAAAGGGAAAGGAGTTAGAAGTTAATTGGTGAAGCCAGACATGTGAAGTGAGGTGTGAAGGAGTGTGTAATAAGGGGTTAACTGTAAAGGTTGTTGTAAGTTAAGGGGAAAGTTAGGCCCCTGAAGAGAGTTTTGAAGAGGAAATTTTACTAGCAATTCAGTGGTGATTGCTAAAGCAGATACTAATTGTAACTAGGACTGAAAAGAGAAATAATTATTATTGTATATGATTAAAAGAGCGAATAGTTGAAAAAAGGCAGCATTAGGGGGTACAGCTTCCATAATTAAATATTTAATATTTCTCAGTCAATTCCATGAAGAAAGAAAACAGACCATGGGGCTGGAAAAGGTGAATGGAGTAACAAGCGCCCCTGGAACAGTAAAAGCCCAACAGTTGCCATCCTACCAGAAAATAAATGTCACTATCGCCGCAAGGTATGGCAACACCGCATACCAAACAAAAACAGTGGCACACAGCTCTTAATGAAGCGCTCTTAAGTGGTGATATCCAAATTCATCCAGGACCACAAAACTATTGTGCAGAGGCAAACTAGGACAGATAAATGACGCGATAATGACGGTCTAGTAGCTCGAAAGATAATCCTTAACTCATATGTAATGCATACATAGGTCAATGTGAGACAATACAGCCATTATGTATCTCAAACCTACCAAACCGGTGGCAACACTGTACTAAAGTACGTATGATAAACAGAAAAGGCACCTTATGTAAAATGTTGTAAGGGGTGGTTGTAAAATGGAGTACTTAACAATTTATAGCAACGGTGCCAGAAATTCATTTTGTGTGAACAAATGCACTTTGGCACAGTGACCCTTTAGCAGTGATGACATTGATTACCCTATTTTTTAATACAAATGACGCCAATTGCCATATATAGATGATTAAGATTGTTTTATGAAAACAGGCCACTTCACTTTAATTCATGTCAATGCAAGATCACTTCTTCCTAAATTGGCAGAGATTAGGATTCTAGCTAACAAAATTTAGGGCGGCAGTTATAACCATCTCTGAATCTGGATGGATGATACGGTGACAGAACGACCGAGGTCAAAATAGATGGTTACAATATAAAAACGCTTAGAAAGGAACAGAAAGGGAGGTGGAGTATGTGCCTACATAGAATGACTTATCATACAACCCACGACCTGATTTAAATAACAATAAACTGGAGATTCTATAGTTTGAAGTGCTGCCTTCCTAAGACCAAAACCCATCTTAGTAGGAACTAGTTACCGCCCTCCTACCCAGGACCAGTTCATAGAAACTTGTCAGAGTCTTTGCCGGAGTTGAAAACAATAGCGAGACAATAAAACAGGGCGACCTTCAATAACTGTTATCAGCAGCAAAAAAACGGGCTATGCAAAAGGTATAAGCCAAAATTCTAGGATTAAATAGTTACACTCAACAATTAATACTCCAACCCGGATTCACACAGTTCTCACCACCCTAATTGACCACATACGTTGTAACCGCGCTGATAACTTAAGTCAGTCCAGGCGTCATTTACCACAGGTCATATTGATCATTTCATCATTACTGCACAGGAAAATCACTAGGATATGTAGACCCTACACCGGACAATAAAAATGAGGTTCAACAAGAAACTACAGTAAAGAAACACTGGTAAATAGCTACACAATTTGACTGGACAGAGATACCAAGTTGCACGGACGTAAACGATGCCTGGGAAAATTCAAAACAATGTTCACTACCAACCTTGATAATATAGCACCAGTTAAAGAGGTTAAGATTAAACGAAGAAACTGAACCCCTGGATGAATACTGAGATATTAGATAATATGAAATTCAGAGACCAGCAGCTAAAAAGATTTAAAGCAAACAACAGATATTGCAGCACAAATGAAATTTCCAAAGGGTGAGGACAGAGTACAGATACTTAATAAAGGATCAAAGGCAAAGCACTACTGCTCAAAAATTGAAGATATAAGCATAACCCCCAGAAAGCCTGGCAACAACTAAAACGTTGGGGTATAGCCATAAGCTGAGATTAGAGGTCCTAACATAGTACTCACTAATCGATAAAGAAGGTATGCCCCGAAACATCTAAGGTGGCAAATTATGGCTTTAATTCCTCCTACACATCTGTTGCATCAACACTAGAAAGTAAACTATCCACTGCATCAATACCTTTAACAACAGACTCTGATAATTTCAAACATACTTATAACCATAAAGGGTAACCCCAAACAGTTGTCAACTAGTAAGTGTATCTCATACTTATTTTCAAAAAGAACTAAGGCAGGTTAAACCCAACTAAGAGCACAGGCCCTGAAACACCCGTCTAAGTTCCCTAAACGATGGTGCTTCTGAACTGTCCAAACCCTATTGCTCACAAATAAATCTTATCAATCACAACTAATACCGTACCGGAGGGTTCAAGGAGGCCAGAGTTACTCCTATCTTCAAGAAATAAAAGTAGGTCTGATGTAAGCAACTATAGACTGTTATAACTCAGTATAATATCTAAAATTCTAGAGAGGGCGGTGTTTCTCAGTAGTTAAGTTACCTTAATGACCAACAACATTCACCATAGCTATCAATCGGGCTTTTAAGAAGATCCCTACTCAAGACGACACCCTCCCTTATTAATCTGAAGGAATTACCTGAGAACTGAAATGTCAAAGGGACCTCAAAGGGTATGTTAACCTTAGACTGCAAAAGGCTTCGATACTGTCAACCACAATATATAATGTAATAAACTTCAAGCATCGTATAGGTTCTTAGACTGTTAAGTCCTACCTTGTTTAGAAGACACGTAAGCAAACACTATAACATTTTATTAGAAAACGATTCGTCCTGGACCTTGATCACTTCTAACATACAGAGTAGAAAAGACATTATATATAGGCGAAGTGAGATTGACGCACTTGACCTTGAGGAATGTCATAAAACATAAGAATGGAGGAACACTGTAGAAAGCCATACTGCCATGCGAGGCTGTCCTTACAAAAACCTCTGCCTATCATGAGAGACCAGTAGACGATGAAATCATTTGTTCCGACTCCTGTGTTGGTTGGTTGGTGCTGCTTAAAAGTATCATGTAAGCAATGGTTTTTTGAAATTTTGTAGTTTCCCAAGTGATGCGTTCTATAGTGTCGGTGGACGTGAATTATTGAGGCTTTTCTAGGGCACCGTCGGCGTCAAAGAGTGGTATATAAAAACCTACCAACACGGACGATCTTATACACTTATATTCACACCAAGATACCCGCACTAAGAGGAGGAGTCCTCATTGGGCTTACTTCTTGAGAGCTCATCGCATCTTCCAGGCCCTTGTTTTCTAGGGAAGAAGAATCACTTACAAAAACACTAGCCTTTACACTCTTCATTTCCCCATCTTTCATCATCCGAGATTGCAGACTCTAGGGCACAATCTATCCTCAACAAACCGCCCAGGAACAGCCCCCTAAACAGTATCATAGTACTCCCATGTGGCCGATGTTGCCACGAAAACTCGCCCGGGCACTTGCTATGAGTAACAGCAAACTGTTTCCACCATAAACACATCCTCTATCAAGACCTCACTACTAAACGCAGCCCCACACCTCTAACTTCTACACAGGCGTCCTACGCTATCCCCTGTTGGGTTCTGTCCCAAAAATATGTAGGCGAGACAGGACAGAGCTCATGGCAGACCGCCCTGAATGAGCAATCGAAATGACCTCTAACAGAGACGATGGCAGGTACGCATGTGTCCTCCACGGAACTCCACGGGGCATTTGATGAACTGGAACGAGGCACAACTCGTTCACACCGAACCATACCTCAGACGCCGACGGTGCCTAGAAGCCTCACTAATCACCGTCACCGACACTATAGAACGCAACACTGGAAACTACAAAATTTCAAAAACATTGGCATACATGATACTTAAGCAGCACCAACCCAACAACACAGGAGTCACATGATTTCATCGTCTACTGGTCCTCATCATAGGCAGAGGTTTTTGATAAGGACCTGCCTCGCATGGGCCAGTAGGCCTTCTACAGTGTTCCTCCATTCTTATGTTCTTATGACATTCCTCAGGTCACGTGCGTCACATCTCACTCTCCGCCTATATATATAATGTCTTTCTACCTCTGTAAGGTGTCCTCAGTGAGAAGCGATCAAGCGACTTAGCTCGAGTGGTGACGTGTGCTTACCTAACACATCGACGATCTCGCCTCTCTCGAAATTACCCCGTGTTGAGTAGTGCTTTGAGTAGTGCTTGCTGGACCTTCGTCTTCCTCTCCACCATCAGGATTGGTGCGTCGGTGGTTGCCGACCGAAGGGCAGGAAGCCTCTTGCTGCCTGAATTCTCTTCGCCTGTTGACTGCACGCCATACAGCCAGTCTCGCCACCACTCAGGATATACAGTGCTCCATCAACTACAGTTCCCTCCTCAGTGTACCTGCGCCAGGCAAGTACGTGGGTGTCTACTTACACGTACTTGCCGAGCTGAGTACTCCACTTTTTGCCGATTTGTCACCTCCAATTACATCTTTTCGTAAATTAGACGATGCCTTCGTTCCTTCCACCTCCCACCCCCCTTCCACTCCCCCAACCCTCCCACACCTGCCTCTGCTTCTACTAAATCCAATTCCATCTCGCTAACACCTCAAATTTTCCTAAACCAGATGGCCACTATCTGTCCGAAAATTTATTATATCAGATCACTGGTGCAGCCTCAACTTAAAGTCTTCAAAAACCAACTCAAGACTCAAACCCTTCTTGACAAACATTCCCACTGAAGCTACACCTCAAGCGATACCAGACAAAACTTCTCAACGCCAGCTTCACCATTATTTTGGACTCCGGAGCATCCGTGCCAAGCACAGTCATTGCTAAACACGTAGACTACTCTCTCCTGACAAGCCAATGACACTGACAAAGAAGACTTTAATAAAAGAATATCAGTACTAAGAACAAAGTCTCTGTTGACGATATTTTACAGACCAGAAAACTCTACCAATCTCAAAATAGCTGTTCTACTCCTGCTGACGCCCTCTACACTCTTCAGTCAAGGAACTTTGCCAAGACATCCGCATTCCTTCCAAAGGCTCTCTTCACTCCGAACTTCCCCAAACATACAATGTCTTAAAAGCTACAAATACGGCCACGACAAAAACACATGCACATCTACACAAGACTGCTCCAGATGTTTCAGCAATCTGGCCACTTCTGGAATAACGTGCAACCTCCCCCTTAAATGTTCTAACTGCGGCGGGTCACACACTGCAGTTTGCACATTCCTGCCCTTCAAGAAATCACATTCTCTCCTCCCTCAGAGCAAACCACCACCCTCCCTCCCCAACCCCTTCCCTGCTCCACCCTCCCCTTCCTACCTCCCTCCCCTTCCACACCTCCCTCCCCTACCCCCAATGCCTGGGCCTCCCCACGCACTTGGTCTACCTCATTCTACTCTACACACATCAAACACCAACACACAGACTACGAATCCCTTCTCCTTCTACACCCACACTAGACACAAAACTAACTGTCAACTTGCCACGCGCCCACTCTTGCGATGGTAATCTCACAAGCTTACCAAATCAGACTACTCACATGTCCCTTAACCTAATCTTGTACTCTAACAATCTTCCTCTTTAATTATCCCTCCTTCCTGCTTCTCTATCCAAGCCACCCTACTAACCTACTCCCTCCTTCCTCTCTCCCACCCCCCCACTCCCTACTCCCACCAGCTCTCCTCCTCCACTACCTCTCTTCACTACTTCTACACCTCCCACCAACCCCCCTCTGCTTACTGCAACGACCAACGCTCCCTCCACTACCTTACCCACTTCATCCCCTTCCAAAGCATTCCACTTCCTCACAGCTTACCAAAACTTCCACTTCCTCTGCAATCCACCTTCGCCACTCCACCACAACCAAACTCATCCAGGTCCACTCCACCTCCTCCAGACAAAAATCCACTCAACCTAAACCTCCCCAAACTTCTAACGGACAGACCAAGAGACCATAAAAACAGATCATTCTTCCTCCCCCTCCAGGAAACAGGGTCCGTAGCACTACAACCACACATCCACTGATGGCACCACTATCACGGGCTATAATCAAACTCCACCCCCGACATTAACTTTGCAGACGAAACCATTAAATCACGTTTAGGCGATCAGTTCAACGTACTTCTTACTTTAAATTAGACCCCTACTGGCCGAGCCCTTGAAGAGAGAGTCCAGATATAGTTTTGCAAAACAGTAAACCTACCTCAAAGCCCCTCAATAAATGATCCGCCATAATGGTTGTAGTCTGTGAATGCACAACAGTCCCCCCTAATTGATCACCCACATGGGTTGCATCCTTGTCAATTCCAACATAAAACATGAATTTCTCCCAATCCCTTTTATTCACAACAACTGTCTGCGGTCAGAATACACACCCACCATGGCCCCTTTATCTTTTTCACCACCTATGCTCGCCCAAACACTACTCACCACATACACGACTTTCTCTCCATAGTCTTCAACTACACCAACCACGACCAACTTACCTACTAGCTGACATAATGCCAAACACACTGCCTTTCATCACACCAGTAACAACCAACTAGGACACCAATTACTCAACTTTCACAAACCCATAAACACCTAATTCATCTTGCCGCTAGACTTCAATACCTTCTTCAACCACACGGGCCAAGGCAAACCAGACATCATCGGCAAACCGAGCCCAGCTCTCCTAGTTGTCAACATTACATCTTCACCTGGCCCTATACCAGGCTCTGATCACATCCCATCACCTTACAACATCTCCTCCAACCCTATCCTCCTTCCAACCACACCTTCATTCTCCTACATAACGCCTGACCTGGGATGCTTTCAAACAACACATAAGACAATATTAACCCACACCTATGACTACAACAACAAACCTATCTCTGACATCGATACTCAACTTGATCTCATCCCGACACCATTACACAAGCAGCCAACATCGCAATACCAAGAAAACTCACCCACTCGTATTCCCTTCACACCGTCAACTCAGAACAAGAAACTAGATTATCCTGCTATCCCCCCCACAACCGCTATCCTCTACAACCACACATAGATTTTAATCAAGTCCGATTAGATCCACTTAACCCTTAGAAACAACATTTTAACACAGCCCTAGACCAAGACCACAACAATCACTGGTCACGACTAATACACAGTCGGACAGGCAGCGTGTTAAAAACACTAAAGCCTTCTGGAACTTTAATTCAAAAAATCAGAGGCACTACTCCCCACCAACAAATTCAAACACATCACCCACACCAACACACACATCTCAGACCCACAGGCTGCTACAACATCTTCAAACACATTCTGGAGAACATCTTCCACGCTCACCCACCCCACCCTAACGTTATTCAACACATTCCCAGAACATAGAACACTGAACACTTCACACACACAGAAACAACACCAACAGCCACATACATCTAACACTCTTACCTCCTCCCAAGAACTCGACACTCCTTTCACCAACGCAGACATTAAAACCCCCTCAGACACCTTCCTCCAAAGGCTCCTGTTCCTCTGGCCTAAACCATATTAACCTGAAACACCTTTCCCAGACTCTATCATTACAGCCTAACACAAACCCCTCAATGCATCCCTTGCCTCTGGATACTTCCCTTCCCTCTTCAAAGCTGCCCCCCAACCTGTATCCTCGCATCCAAACCCAATAAAGACCACTCTGACACTAGAAACTATCGCCCATCAGCCTCCTCGAAACTTTAGGAAAACTCTTTGAAAAACATCATTAATCATCGCATTCGCAGATACCTGGAACATAAATCTCTACTTATCAGATGGCCAGTTTGCTTCAGAACACACAGACCACACAGGAATGCATTAACATCATTCTCCAACTACATCCACATAAACACAATACAAAGAAACAGGACAGGCCCATGGTTGCAAAAGACGTTGAAAAAGCTTGACACTGTGTGGCACGAGGGGCTCAAGTACAACTCTGCACAAACTTCAACCTGCCTCTCCATACTCGTAAAACCCCTCTGCAACTTCCTATACGGCCGTACCCATGAGAATCAAATTCCAAGGCTGTTACTCTGACTACTTCACACTAAATGCTGGAGTTTACCCCAGGGATCTGTCCTTTCCCCTACCCTCTACAATTTTATACACTAACGACCATTCCAACACCTATACACCACAACTCAAACACACTACCTATGCAGACGACATTACACAACTTATCAGTCTCCATGCCAATATAGATACACTCACACACAAAACACAAAATGAGGTTGACAGGATAGCCATCTGGGAACAAAAATGGAGGATCAAAACCAATAGATGCAAAAGCCAGCAATTACGAAATTTAACTACCTGGAAACGTGATCTCCTTACCTGTCCGAACTCAGAACAGCTGACACCCGCACATACTTCCCTATCACACAATCTGTCACTGTCCCTTGCGTTAATCTTGACTACCTTCTTCGTTTACACGTACACATTCACTTCAAGGCATGCAATAGCTAGTAAGGCCTTGCGGGCCTCTACAAGAGCTGAAACATGCTCTCACGCACCAAACTACACCTCTACACATCCCTAATACGTCCTCTGATAACTTACTCCTCCTCTACCCTCTCTCTTGCAGCAAAAACACACTACTTAAATCTGTAGCGTGTCCAGAACAAGGCGCTGCGCTGGGGTGCTTTATGTCAGATGGAGACTTCGCCACAAAAGGCCCGGTCTCTCCATGCCCGTTAGACGTCCCTGCGCTGAATCTGTACTGAAAGAGGCTCAGTGACAGACAGATAGACAAACTTGATACTACGACATGACTACTTGGACCTCTCTCCTTGACGAAGACATTCGCAACCCACAAACCAACACAACCTATTCTACTCCTTTGCATGATTTCCTGCTTCCTCACCCTAACATTACACAAATAACCTTAGATCCGCTGACAGGTACCTCTAAAGACAGTACCATTCACCTGACCCACGTTCGCCTTAGCTTTTTGGTGTAAGAACCTGACCCGTACTGCACGTCCTCACTAGCTCTAAAGGTCGCAAGTCCCTTACCCCACTCCACCCCACCGTAGTCCCAACAGAAGAAACCGAATTTCCTTTTTCAATATCTGTCCCACGAACGCCTTTGCTGCGTGGTTAAGCCCTGGCTCTATATCCCTACGACTAAGAAACACTCCTCTCCAGCACTATTCTTCGTCTGTCCCGTCCTTCGCCCGCTTCCATCCCATATGGGTGATCTTAACCTGACTTTCGTTCGTCTCGTTCGTTCTGTATGTTAGAAGTGACAAGGTCCCAGGACCGAAACGATTTCTAATAAATATGTTATAGTGTTTTGCACTTACGTGTCCTTTCTAAACCAACTTGTCGGTATTTATTACCAAGGTTTATACCAAGTCCACCTTAGCACAGGAGACAAATAGTCAAAATCAACAAAACAGAATCCAGAACCCCTGCCGATACCAAAGGGAGTTCCCCGAGGTAGCATTCAGGGCCCTATTAACTTATGTTATGTCAATGAATACGCCATCATTTCAAGTAGCAAAATCCTACTGTATGCAGATGACAGTGCTCTGTTAGTGTCAGGTAAAGACCCACAAGATATAGCAAATGTTTTAACCACTGGAACAGGAGCCCTGCAGCAAATGGTTTCAGTAGACAACAAACTATCAATACACCTAGGGAAAACTGCAGCCCTTCTCTTTGCACGAACATAAATGAGAAGGGTAAATAATTTTTATGTTCAATGTAATGGGGAGCCCATCACTTTGGTTTCATCAGTAAAATATTTGGGAAATCCCCTTTGACCCATGCATGTCAGGAGAATTGATAGGGAACAGTGTAGTAAAGAAAGCGAATGCCAGACTGAAGTTCCTGTTGTGATAGAAACACAGGCCTTATCTCTAGGCTTTATTGAACATAGAATCCTGGGCTACCTGGTGGTGATCCTGCGCTAGACTAATCACAACATGGCGCGTTACTGACACCTGAGAGGCTAGACTGTGACCCCAGCCTATCAACGGCTGCTCAGGAATGGAAGCACTGGTTTAAGACTTTCGAAAACTTCTTGGGAGCCCTTCCTAAAGAAGATCTAGATAAACTAAGTCTGCTCATCAATTTTGTGTCACCTAAGATATATGAGGCTATTTCTGAGTGTAATACCTACGAAGATGCTATCAAAACCCACAAGTCTCCAGAATATTAAAGACCTACAAATAAATCATTTGCACGCTAATCGCCTTGCAACTCGCGCCAAGCAGATTGATGAGTCCTTTAAAGAATACTTTCAAGCACTGAAAATTTTAGGTTAAGGACTGTCACTTCCAAGCAGTGACAGCCTGCTCATATTGTGAAGAGTCCACAGGTGATGCATTTATCAGTAGGTCCTGCATCACCAATAATAAGGCAGCGTTTATTAGAGAATAAAACTCTCGACTTAGCCGCTCCTTTTGGACCAGGCAAGAGCTCTAGATTCACCCAGAAGAATTCGAAGTATACAGTACCACTCAGCCTCTCGAGTGGTAATGCTGCAATTCCTGACCAATACTCATGCAATGAGTTTCTGTGGAACCTGCCTCAGTGACAGCAGCAGCAGGTTACGGTGTGATTCTTTATTGTGGTTTTTCAAGACATCCCAAGACCAAAGCTCGTGAAGCAAATGCATAAAGCCACAAGAAAGGTCACTTTGCTAAGTATGTCGTTCTACTGCATCAACAGAGCTAGTGCCTCCACACATTTCCAGTGATCATGCCGACTCTACAACAGTGACTTCTGCGGCTACTCCAAATTCACTGTCAAAGGTCAGTTGTGAAAGTATTCATCAAAGGAACAGAATAGATGGGCTTAATGATAGTGACAGCTCAGAGAGTTCATCAACCTATGCTAGTAAAACGGGCCCTTCTCCTTGACTCTACATCACTCATCAGGTACCTTTCCATTGCATCAACGGGCACATCTCTCTCCCTATTCAGACATTAGTTTTTGAAGGTAAATCTCAGAGTTATTATGGAAAGGATTATCAAGATGTACATTTAGCTATTCTGCCACAACTTGAGCTCTGATGGTATCCTTGGCCAGGACTTTCCAGAAGCTTAATGGTAGTGTCACCTTAACAATATGAGGTGAACTGCCTCCTCTTGTTCATTGGACCTTAGCACTTTAAAGGGTAGACCCCAACCAAAGCAGTTTGCCAAAATCTTACTGCGCGGATTGCCATCCTATATCAGCTAAGTCACGCCGCTATTCTTAAGAGGATCGGATGTCATTAAGAAAAAACTCGAGGCTGCGAAGGAGGGTATTATAGAACCGAGTGATTCCCCTTGGCGTGCACAGGTTGATGTATGATAAGATGGTTATAGGAAACGGAGACAGGCTATCGAATTACTCTGAGACAATCAACAAATTTACACTTCTTGATGGGTACCCTCTACCTCGAATGTGACGATAGCAGTGAAAAAATTTTTTTTTGCTCAGTACTACGTGTTTAGCACAATAGATCTGCAGAGTGACCTATCATCAATCACCTATAAGGAATGAAGAAAAACCAAACACAGCGTTTCAGGCTAGTGAATGCCTGTTTCAGTTTTACCCAGTTCCTTATGGAGTCACCAATGGGGTCGCCGCTTCCAACGAATTTATGGATTCAACTCATTCAGGAAGAGCAACTCATTGGAACTACGCGAAATTAGATAAGGTTTTACCATTTAGGTGGCAAGACCCAGTGAGGAACATGATTGCAAACCTTGATAAGTGTTTGGAAGCCGGCCACGAAGAAAAATACAGTATACAATGAGGAAAAGTGCACCTATATTCAACTAAAAGGCTAGCATCCTTTGGTTATGTAGTGGAAGGAGGTTCAATATTCCCAGACCCCTGAACGACTACGACCTCTACAGGGAACTTCCAATGCCTCAAGACAAAAAAGTCACTCCCGAAGAACTCTTGGTCTCTTTGCTTATTACTCACAATGGATCTACAACTATTTCAAGTAAAGTCCGCCCATTGAGTGCTACCACATATCCAGTGACAAATGGAAGCAGAAGCCGCTTCCATACTCTCCAAACAGGACATTGAAAACTCAGTAGTTCAAGCCATTGATGAGTCCCTACCATTCGAAGAGGAAACGGATGCATCTGACATTCCATTGCTGCAGTCTTATCTCAGGCAGGACGACCATAGCCTTCTTTTCGAGAACTTTTCAAGGATCAGAGAAATGTTATCAGCTGTAGAAAAGGAAGCCCAGGCCATCATAGAAGCAGTTCGCCACTTGAGGCATTATTAAACTGGTAGACATTTCACATAAGGACTCCCAACGTACCGTGATGTATATTTCAATAAATTGTTGTGAAAATTTTATTTTAGAAACACAGGCCTTATCTCTAGCATTATGAACAAAGAATCTTCATAGTACTTCTGCAACAACACATATATGACAGTACATCTAATAATGGCTTCTTACCGGGAGGTGATGTCTGCATATGTCAAAGAAAAGTTTATAACTACATGTCCACATAATTAAACCACCATGTAATCTGCATCGGTGATAAATGATATAAGTAGGAGAGAATCACACACCATATGTTGGTGCCCATGTACGCACGCCAAACTGTTGTTGTTGTTAAGGGCCCCTAAGGTGGTGTCAGTATTATCCTCTGCTGCTCCCCACAGGTCCAGTATCCTACAAAATAGACAAGCACAGTGTCTACCACGAGGCTCGCAGGACCCTATGTCTAGCCCTTATACAAAGCCATATGGATAACCTTTGCTCTCTTGGTACTCGCCTTGATAAAAAACTGAAGATAGACTGGGCAAATCACCCAGAACAAAATGTAAGATTCATCCTGGACCTGGGACCAAAGAACATGTAGCCAGGAGAATTACGGGGAGCAGTTTGGATATGCTTGAATGTTTGAAGACAGAGTAAAACAACTGAAGCTAAATCATTGTTTATAAATTTAGCTCACAAACAAAGTCCAGAAATCTTGCTGTCAATTTTGTCAAGGTTGGGAACCAAAGCAATCATAGTACAAGGGGGAGAGAACACAACCATTGGTAGTACCCACAGTCAGTGGCCTGGGTTTCAAACACCTTTATATTGAGTACCAGCAATAAAGGAATTGAACAGACTACCCCACATGTACAAAGCCAGTCCTGGGGAATGTCAAAAGAAATAAGAAGGGGAACACTGTAGGGGCCCTACTGGCCCATGCGGGCGGTCCTTATCAAAAACCTCTGCCTATGTTTGGGACAGTAACATGAAATCATGGCTCCGGTTGTTGGTTGGTGCGCAAAAGTACATGTAGCCAATGTTTTTAAAATTTTGTATTTTCCCGTGTTCGTTCTATAGTGTGGGTGACGGTGATTAGTGAGGCTTCTGGGCCCGTCGGCGTCAAAGGTATAGAAAAACCTACCAACAAGGACGTCTTAACATTTTTTATTCCCCAAGATACCCGCACTAAGAGAGGAGTCCCTTGGTTTTTCTTGGGTCTTCGCATCTCCACCCCCTTTTTTTTCTAGAAGAAAAATTTCACTTACATAACACAAGCCTTTACACGTCCTTACCCCATCTTTCTTCACCCGAGTTTGCAGACTCAAGGCACAAGCTACCCTCAACAAACCCCCATGGAACAGCCCCCTAAACAGTTCAAGTACCCCCGGGCGAGTTGCCCAAAATACTCCCCGGGCACTTGCTAGGAGTAACAAAACGTTTCCCCCAATAAACCATCCTCATCAAAGACCTCATACAAAAAGCAGCCCCACCCCCCAACTTCTACAGCGGGTCTACACTACCCCCCTTGGGGGTTTTCTGTCCCAAGAAATATGTAGGCGGACGGCAAGATTTGCAGTCCCCGAATGAGCATCGAAAAAGCCTCAAACAGAACGAGTAAGGTACCCCTGTGTCCTCCCGGAACCCAGGGGCTTTTGATGAACGGGAACCGGGGCACAACCTTTTCTCACCGAACCAACCTCAGACGCCGACGGTCCCTAAAAGCCTCCTAATCCCGTCCCCGAACTATAGAACGCAACACTGGAAACTCAAAATTTCAAAAACATTGGCATAATGATTCTTAAGCGCCCCAAACCCCAAACAAACACAGGGTCCATATTTATCGTCTATGGCCCTCATCTAGGCAGGGGTTTTTTGAAAAGGACCTGCCTGCTGGGCCGTAGGCCTTCTACAGTGTTCCTCATTCTTATGTTCTTATACTTTTCCTCGGTCACTGGTCAATCTCACTCCCCGCCTATTATAAGTCTTTTCCTCTGTTTGTTGCCCTCTGAGACGTCAAGCGACTTAGCTCGAGTGGTGATGGCTTACCTAACACATCGACGATCTCGCCTCTTCGAATTCCCCCCCGTGTTGGTAGTGCTTTGAGTAGTGCTGCGGGGACCTTCTCTTCCTCTCCCCCTCGGGATGGTGGTCGGGGGTTTCCCGACCAAAGGGGCAGGAACCTTTTTTGCTGCCTGAATTCTTCCCTGTTGACTGCACGCATACAGCCAGTCTCGCCCCCACTCAGGATTACGTGCTCCATCAAGTACAGTTACCTCCTCTGTCCTGCGCCGGCAAGTACGTGTTCTATTTTCACGTACTTGCCTAGCTGAACTCTCATTTTGGCCGATTGTCACCCCCAAATTTACATCTTTTCGTAATTAGACGATGCCTTGTTCCTTCCACCTCCAACCCCCTTCCCTCTCCCCAACCCCCCCACCCCTGCCTCTGCTTCTACTAAATCCAATTCCCTTCTCGCTAAACCTCAAATTTTCTAATCCTGATGCCATATCTGTCCGGAAAAATTTATTTTTAAAAGATCCTGGTGCCCTCAACTTAAAGTTTTAAAAACCACCAGGTTCAAACTCCTTTTGAAAAACTTTCCTCGAACGTACACCTAAAGGTTCCCAGACAAAATTCTCAACGCGGGCTTCCCATTATTTGGACTCCGGAGACCGTGCCAAAAAGCCAGTCATTGCTAAACACGTAACTAACTCCCCTGAAAGCCTATGACCGACAAAGAAGATTAAATAAAAGATTCATACAAAGAAAAAAGTCTTGTTGACGATTTTTACAGCCCAGAAAACTCTCCCTTTCTCAAAATACCTGTTTACCCCTGCTGACCCCCTCTCATCTTCGTCAAGGAATTTTTGCCAGCCATCCGCATTCCTCCAACGCTCCTTCACTCCAAAACTTCCACCCAATCACACAATGTCTTAAATGCTAAAAATTTCGGCCACGAAAAAAAACACATGCACTCACACAATTGCTCCAATGTTCACAAGGGCCACTTCTGGAATCTTGCAACCTCCCCCTTAAATGTTTTTTCTGCGGCGGGTCACACACTGCATTTGCAAATTCCTGCCCTTCTAAAAAGCACATTTCTCCCCCCTCAAGAAAAACCAAAACCCCCCTCCCTCCCCAAAACCCCTTTCCCCTGCTCCTCCCCCCCCTTCCTTACTCCTCCCCTTCCAAACCCCCCTTCCCCTACCCCCAATCCCTGGGCCCCCCCAAGCACTTGTCTCCTCTTTACCTACACACATCAAACCCCAAACACGACTACAAGCCCTTCTCCTTCTACCCCCACAACAAAAAAAACTAACTGCAACTTGCATTGCCCCTCTGCGATGGTAATCCACAATTTACCAATCAGATACTCCATGCCCCTTACCAAAATTTGTCTGCAACAATTTTCCCCTTTTTAATTACCCTCCTTCCTGCTTCTTTCCCAAGCCCCCTAAACCTCTCCCCCCTTCCTCTCTCCCACCCCCCCACTTCCTACCCCCCGTCTCCTCCTCCACTACCTCTCTTCACTTTCTACCCCCTCCCACCAACACCCCACCTCTCTCACACCCCCCCCCCCCCCCATTTCCCTACCCACTTCATCCCCTTCCAAAGTTTTCCCCCCTTTCCCTCCAGTTTCCCAAAAACTTCCCTTTCCCCTTGCTCCCCCTTTCGCCCACTCCCCCACAACCAAAACCTCATCCAGGTCCAACCCCACCTCCCCAGACAAAATCCACTAAAACCTAAACCCCCCCAACTTCAACGGACAGACCAAAAAACATAAAAACAGATCCATCTCTTCCTCCCCCTGGAAACGGGTCCGTGCACCAAAAAACCCATCCACTGAGGGCACCACTATCACGGGTTTTAAATCCAAACCCCCCCCGACATTAACTTTGCTAAACAAAACCTTTAAAACCCTTTTAAGGCGATTCGTTCAACGTACTTTTACTTTACAATTAGACACCCTATGGCCGACCCCTTGAAGCGAGGGGCCCAGATTTTTTTTTGCTAAACGTACCTCCCCAAAAGCCCCCAATGTATCCGCCATTATGGTTATACGCACTACAGTCCCCTATGACCCCCACGTTGGGGTTCCCACCTTGTCAATTCCAAATAAAACATGAATTTCCCAATCCCTTTTTTTCACCAACCTGTCTTGCGGTCAAATCCCAACCCACCTTGGCCCCTTTTCTTTTTCACCCCTATGCTCGCCCAAACACTACTCTCCCCATACCCCCTTTCCCTTATCTTCAACACCCCAAACACCCCAACTTACCTACTAGCTGACAGAATCCCAAAAACACATCCCTTTTAAACCCCAGTAAAACCAAACTTGGTCACCAATTACTAAATTCAAAAACCATAAACCCCTAATTTTTTTGGCCCAGACTTCAATCCCTTTCTTCAACCACACGGGCCAAGGAAAACCAGACCATTCTGGCAAACCGGCCGCTCTTATTTAAACATTACATCTCACCTGGCCCATTAAGGCTTGATCACACCCCCAGTCATCTTACACTCTCCCCCAAACCCTACCTCTTTCCAACCACCCTTTTCATTCTCCTCATGAACGCTGACTGGGATGCTTTCAAACAACACTAGACAATATTAAACCTCACCTATGACTAAACAACAAACCTATTCTGAACGATACTCAACTTGATTATCCAGGACACCATTACCAAGCAGCCAACTCGCAATCCCAAAAAAAAAACTCAACCCCCTCGTTATTCCTTCAAACCGTCCCAGAACAAGAAGACTAATTATCTGTCCCCAACCGTTCCTCTACAAAACATAGATTTAATCAATCCCATTTATCTCACTTATTAGAAAAAAAAATTTTACACGCCTAGACCAAAGACCCCAACAATCATGGGGCACGATAATACAAAAAAGCGGACAGGAGCGTGTTAAAAACACAAAGCCTTCTGGAACTTTATCAAAAAATCGAGGCACACTCCCACCAACAAATTCAAACACATCACCCCCAACAACACACACACTCAACCCCCAGGCTGCACCAACATCTCAAAACCCTTGGGAAAATCTTCCCCCCCACCCACCCACCCAACGTTTTTCAAACACCCTTCAAACATAGACACTGGAAACTGCCACACACAAGAAACACACAGACAGCCACATACATTAGACACTCTTACCTCCCCAGAACTCGACCTCCTTTCAAACCAACAAGACATTTAAACTCCTCAGACACCTTCCCCCAAAGGCTCCGGTGCCTCTGGCCCAAACCAAAATTATCCTGAAACACCCTTTCCGACTTATATTACTGCCTACACAAAAATCCTCAATGCCTCCCTTGCCCCTTTGGGAAATTCCCCTTCCCCCTTCAAAAGCGCCCCTGCTTTCCCCCTTCCTAAACCCCAAAAAAGACCCCTCTGACCCTAGAAAAATTCGCCCTATCAGCCTCCTCGAAACTTTAGGAAAACCTTTGAAAAACTCATTAATCATCGCTTCGCAGATACGGAACATAATTCTCTACTTTCAGATGGCCCGTTTGGTTCAAACACACAGATCCACACAAGCCATTAAAATCATTCTCAACACATCCACATAAAACAAAAACAAAGAAACAGGACGCCCCCGGTTGCAAAAGACGTTGAAAAAGCTTTTGACACTGGTGGCACGAGGGGCTCAAGTAAAACCCTTTCACTACTTCAACCTGCCCTCAATACTCGTAAATCCTCTGCAACTCCCAACGGGCCCTACCTGAGAATCAAAATTCCAAGGGGGTTTCTCGACTCTTTACACTAAAGTGGAGTACCCCGGGATCGTCCTTTCCCCTACCCCCTACATTTTATAAATACGACTTCCAAACCCCATCACCAACCCCATCACACTGCCTATGCGACGACATTACCAAAATTATCACTCATGCCAATATAGATACACTCACACACAAAAAACAAAATGAGGGTTTCAGGATAGCTTGGGAACAAAAAAGGAGGATCAAAACCAATGGCAAAATCCAGCATTACGTTTTTTAACTAAAGGAAAACGTGATCCCCCATTTCCGTCGAACTCAAACAGCTGCACCCCACTTTTTTTCCCTATCACACAATCTGTCACTGTCCTTGGTTAAACTTGATACCTTTTTCGTTTACAAAGGGCACATTCACTCAAGGCTGCAATAGCTATTAAGGCCCTTGGGGCCTCTACAAGCTGAAAATCCTTCCCCAACCCCCAAACTTTTACCCCTACAAATCCCTAAAACGTCCTTGATTAAATTTCTCTCCTCAACCCTCTCTCTTGCAGCAAAAAAAAACTACTTAAATGCAGGTGTCCAAAAAAAAGGCGCTGCGCTGGGTGCTTGATGTCAGATGGGAGGACTTTGCCCCAAGCAGTCCTCCATGCCCCTTAGACGTCCCGCGCTGAAACTGTACTGGGAAAAGGTCAGTGACGACAGAAGACAAAATTGAGACACGACATGATATGGAAACCCCTTCCTTGACGAAGACATTCGCAGACCCACAAAACCCAAAAAACCTTTTTTACTCCTTTTCATGATCTGCTCCTAACCCTACTTACAAATAACCTTTTGATCCGCTGCAGGTACCCTTTTAAAACGGTACCATTCCTGACCCCCGTTCGTTAGCTTTTTTGGGGTTTAAGACATACCAGTTCTGCACTCCCCTCTACTCTAAAGGGCGAAGTCCCCTTTCTCCCCGCTCACCCCCCCGGAAAATCCCAACAGAAAAAGGAATTTCTCTTTTTAATACTGTCCCACGATCGTTTGCTGTGGGGTTTAACCCTGGGTCATTTTTTACGACTAAAAACACTCCTCTCCAGCACTATTTTTCGTCTGTCCCGTCTTCCCCGTCACCCATTTGGGATTTACCTGAAAATTTCGTTCGTTCGTTCGTTCTGTTTTTGAATGATCAAGGTCCCCGGGGCCCAAACGTTTTTTAATAAATATGTTAAGTGTTTGCTTTCTGTCTTTCTAAAAACCCAAATTGTCGGTATTTTACCCAAAGGGTTTTTTTCCCAAATCCTACCTTAGCAACAGGGACAAATAGTCAAAATCAACAAAAAAAGAACAGAACCCCCGCCGATAAAATGTGGAGTTCCCCCAAGGTGCTTTTGGTCCCTTTTATTTTTGTTATTCAAAGATAGCCTTCAGGTCAGTGCAAAAATCCTCTGATGCAGATGACGGCCTTTTTAGTGCAGGTAAAACCCCAAGATTTGCTAATGTTTTAACCGGAACGGGGTCCTGCAGCAAAAGGGAGTAACAAAAAAACTATCATTACCCTAGGGAAAAAATGAAGCCCTTCTCTTTTGGGACAAACTAAAATGGAAGGTAAATAAATTTTTTTTTTTTTCAATGTAATGGGAGCCCATCACTTTGGTTTCATATAAAATATTTGGGAATCCCTTTTACCCATGAGCAGGAAAATTTATAGGGGGCGTGTAGTAAAGAAAGCGAATGCCAGACTGAAGTTCCTGTTGTGATGAAAACAAACCCTTTCCTAGGCTTTTTTGAACAAAAGAATCCTGGGCTACCTGGGGTGTCCTGCGCTAGACTACACACAAAATGGAGCGTTTACTGAAAATGAGAGGCTAGACTGGACCCCGCTTTCAACGGCTGGGTCAGGAATGGAAGCACTGGTTTAAGACTTTCGAAAAATTCTTGGGAGCCCTTCCCAAAGAAGATCTAGAAAATAAGTCGCTCATCAATTTTGTGTCACCTTTTAAAAATATATGAGTATTTTTGAGTGTAAAAAACCTACGAAGATCTATAAAACCCTCAAGTCTCAGTATTTAAACCTACAATGAAAAACTTTGCACGCTACGCCTTGCAACCGCCGCCACAGATTGATAGTCCTTAGAGGAAATACTTTCAAGCACTAAAATTTTAGGTAAGGACTGTCATTCCAAGCGGGTGACAGTGCTCTATTGTAAAGGTCCTAGGGGCTTTTTCGGGGCCCTGAATCACCAAAAATGGGCAGCGTTTATTGGAGAAAAAATCTCGTTTTTGCCGCCCCTTTTGCAGGAAAGAGCTTAGATTCACCCCCCCAGAAGAATTCTGAAGTATACATACACTCAGCCTTCTCGATGTAAGTGCCAATTCCTGACCAAGACTCTGAAATAATTTTTGGGGGAAACCTTTGCCTCATGACAGCGCGCAGGTACGGTTGTTTTTTTTGGGTTTTTTTAAAGACATCCACGTAAAAAGCTCGGAAGCAAGTGCCAAAAAAAATTGCCACAAGAAAGGTCACTTTGCTAAAATATGTCGTTCTAATGCATCAACAAAAGCTAGGCCTCCAACATTCCAGTGATCATGCGACTCTGCAACAGTGATTTCTGCGGCTACCCCCAAATTCACTGTCAAAGGGCAGTTGTAAAAAGTTTTATCAAAAGGAAGAAGTAGAGGGGTCTTATTGAAGTGGCAGCTCAGAGGTTTCATAAACCTTGACTTTTTTTTAAACGGCTCTCCTTGACTCTACACCCTCATGGGTACCTTTCCTTTGCATCAAATCTCTCTCTTTTTCAGCCCTTGGGGTTTTGTAAGGTAAACTCGGGTTTAAAGGGAAAAGGTTATCAAGTTTTACATTTATATTCTGCCACAACTGTGCCTGATGTTATCTTGGTCGGACTTCGAAGCTTCATGGTGGGTTCCCAAAAATATGGAGGTGAACTGCCTCCTCTTTGTCTGGGACTTAGCATTTTAAAAGGGAGACCCACCAAAGCTGTTTGCAAATTTACCGCGGTTTCCCATCCTATATAGCTAAGTCGCCGCATTCTTATGGGGACGGATTTCATGGAAAGAAACTAAAGGGGGCTTGAAGGAGGGTATTTAAACCGGTGTTTCCCTTGGCGTGCACGGTTTTTTTGTTAAAGGGGTTATAAAAAACGGAGAGGCTATCGATTACTCTGAGACAATCAAAAAATTTTTTCCTTCTTGGGGGTACCCCTACCTCGAATTGAGATACAGTGAAAAAAAAATTGCTCAGTACACGTTTTTTTAGCACAATTGACTGCAGATGCCCATCATCAAGTCCCTATAAGGAAAGAAGATAAACCTTCCAGCGTTTCAGGTAGTGATGGCCGTATCAGTTTACCAAGTCCCTTTTTGGGGTCACCAATGGGTTGCCTGCTTCCAAGAATTATGGATTCACTCATTCGGGAAGAGCAATCAGGGGAAATTACGGTATTTAGATAATGTTTCCCTTTTTTGGCAAAACCCAGGAGGAACTGATGCAAAACCCTTAAAGTTTTTGGAAGCCGCCAAGAAGAAAAATACAGTTACAATGAGGGAAAAATGCATTTTTTTTAACTAAAAGGCTTTGATCCTTGGTTTTGTAGTGGAAGGAGGTTCAAAATTTCCCCGACCCCGAACGACTACACCTCTAAAAGGGAAAATTCCCAAAGCCTCAAGACAAAAAGTCACTCCGAAGAACTCTTGGTCTCTTTGCTTATTATCACAATGGGTTACAACATTTAAGTAAAGTCCCCCTTGAGGGTGCTCCACATTTCCTGTGACAAAGGAAGCAGAAGCCGCTTTCCTCTCTCAAAAAGGAATTGAAAAAATCAGTAGTTCAAGCCCCTTTTGAGTCCCTCCATTTGAAGTGGAAACGGATGCATTGCATTGCCATTGCGGGCAGTCTTATCTCAGGCAGGACACCAAACCTTTTTTTCGAGAATTTTTTCAAGGATCGGGAGAAAGTTATGCTCCCTGTAGAAAAGGAAGCCCAGGCCATCATAAAAAGCATTTTCGCCACTGGGGGCCCTTTTTTTAACTGGAAGAATTTCACCATAAGGATTGCCCAACGGTCCTGATGTTAATGTTCAAAAAATTTGGTTGTGATAAAAAAACACAGGCCTTTCTTAGGCTTTATTGAACATGAACTTTAGTATTTCTGAAAACAAAAAAAATAAAAATGACTAGTACATTAATAATGGCTTCTACAGGGATGGTTTAGTCTTTCAATGTCAAGAGAAAAAATTATAATTCAGGCCACATATTTTTTAAATCACCATGTAATCTGCATCGGTGATAAATGGATAAAGTAGGAGAGAATCACACACCATATGTTGGTGCCCATGACGCACGCCAAACTGTTGTTGTTGTTAAGGGCCCCTAGAGGTGGTGCAGTATTATCCTGCTGCTGCTCCCCACAGGACCAGTATCACTACAATAGACAAGCACAGTGTCTACCTACTGAGGCTCGCAGGACCCTATGTCTAGCCCTTATACAATGCCATATGGATTACGCTTGCTCTTCTTGGTACTCTGCCTTGATAAAAAAACTGAAAGATAGACTGCAAATCACCCAGAACAAAATCGTAAGATTCATCCTGGACCTGGGACCAAGAGAACATGTAGGCCAGGATGAATTACAGCAGTTGGATATGCTGAATGTTGAAGACAGAGTAAAACAACTGAAGCTAAATCATGTTTATAAAATTGCTCACAAACAATGTCCAGAATATCTTGCTGTCAATTTTGTCAAGGTTGGGAACCAAAGCAATCATAGTACTAGGGGGAGAGAACACAACTTTGTAGTACCCACAGTCAGTGGCCAGGTTTCAAACACCTTTTATTGTACAGCAATAAAGGAATGGAACAGACTACCCGCACATGTCAAAGCCAGTCATAGCATGAACCAGTTCAAGAAGAGTGCCAAAAGGTGTCTGATGAATGTAGCTACAGAAAGGGAGGGGAATGATTTTCTATTTTTTAGCTAACATACGTGTAAATTTTACCTTATTCCTATTAATGACCCTCGTATTGTAGATAGTCTTAATGACCTTGGTGTAGCAGATAGTCTTTTTAGTATGATAATAAGATGTTATCTTCATTGTTGAATAATAAGAAAATATTATAACCTTTATATTATAATAATAAGGTAAAAGGACCCCAATGGAAATAAGTCACTGTGTCTGACTTTTTTGGGTTATCCTAGGTTCTCTACACATATGCTGCTATGTATGATAATTCTATGTAACTGTATTTGTGTATACCTGAATAAACTTACTTACTTACTTACTTACTTATGATGGTGGTACAGATATGATGCTACTGTCAGTACAGATGAACGTCAGTACAGATGAGAACTTCACTTCGCTAGCTGTACGTCTGGCAGTAGCTGGTGTTTGGATGCCGGTCAGCCATGTTTAAATGCTCAATTCTTTCCCTCGTTTGGCACTGAGGGAAAAAAGTCCTACAGACCTGTCGTTTCCTTGGAGTTTTGTTGATCAGGTTTTCTGCCATGTTGTCTTCCCGTTGAACACTGGTGCAGTTGATATGGAGGTCAGTTATTTCAATGTAGTTTTAAAACGTCTCATGTCTGGTTCACGTCTGGCAGCAGGTCTGGTACTTGAATGCCAGTCCCTCTTTCGTCATATTTACTCCATTTCGCTGTCGTCACCGTCAGTTTTCATGTCACTATAGGTTCCTTGCATGTTGTTGCAGCAGTACTTGCAATTAGGCCATCACTGGAGTTCGGATAGGCCCAGGGGACGGCAAGATATAGGAGCAGTCTTGTTGCTGCTTGCTTGTTGTTTTATTGACTATATTTCTGGCACACAGTGGGTGTTATCTAGTAACTAAAAAGATCTACCTGAGCAGAGGCTGCTTGGTTATACATAACGAGAATAGTGACGGAATGGGCAAGTAGGTTTGTTGCTATGTAGGATAATGATGAAGTTACTGACAAGGGGTTGAGCTATATTGTAAAAGTCGTTGTTGGGGTTGAAATTGTTGGATATAAAGAAGAAAGATGATTGTAAGATCTTGTGTCTCTAAGAGTCTTCTTCCCTGGCAATGAATCTTGCAGCTTTGTAATTGATCGAGTAGTGGTTTAAGTTTCGGTGTAAAGCACAGACATTCTTCAAGTCTTCCATTCTGCTGGGATATTGCTGTTCTGAAATAATTAGTAAGTAAGTAAGTAAGTTTATTCAGGTATACACAAATACAGTCACATAGATTATCATACATAGCAGCATGTGTAAATTACCTGGGATAACCCAAAAAAGTCAGAGTAATTTATTTCCATTGGGGTCCTTTTTCCTTACTGCGTGATGTAGTTCAGCTGGGCTTGTGAGGTCTCCCCAGAGACCTCACAAGCCCAGCTGAACTACATCACAGTTATAATATAAAGGAGATAATATCGTATTATTACACTTTAAAGGAGATATACTAGGATTAAGGGAAGACTACATGTGTGTTAGCTAAAAAAATATAAAAAAATAAAAATCATTCTCCTCCCTTTCTGTCGCTACATTCATCAGACACCTTTTGGCACTCTTCTTGAACTGGTTCATGCTATGACTGGCTTTGACATGTGCGGGCAGTCTGTTCCATTCACTTACTGATGTACAATAAAAGGTGTTTGAAGCCTGGCCACTGACTGTGGGTACTACAAAGTTGTGCTCTGACCCCTAGTACTATGATTGCTTTGGTTCTCAGCCTTAACAAAATTGACAGCAAGATATTCTGGAAGTTTAGACACATGTGCAACATCTGGGTATCTTTATTGTAGACGTTTCTCCATCCAGTGGCTTTATCAATACAAATGCTAGGACATAATTAGAAGACAGTAGAATTATATACAAAAGATGAGATAATCAGTCCCTCAGCCTTGGAGTTAGTGTTCACAGAATCGTGGTGGAGGAGAATCTGGAGCAAAGGCAAGAAGACTGGCGGTTATATAGGCGTCTGTGGATAAGGACGTGTAGCAGACGAGGACATAGTCACTGGTAGGCGGGATTCCCCAGTGGAAGTAGGTCCTACCCAAAGAGATGGGTTAGTTGCAGCAGCCGTGAAGAAGGTCTTGTAGATGTCCTCTGAACCAAGATTCCATGATGTTGCAGTGTCTGACAAGTTGTGTAAGAAAGGTATAAAATACCGACAATATGAAAGTTAAGACACATGTGCAACATCTGGATATCTTTATTGTAGACGTTTCGCCAACCAGTGGCTTTATCAATACAGATTCTAGGACATACTTAGAAGACAGTAGAACTATATACAGATTCTAGGACATACTTAAAGACAGTAGAACTATATAAGTATGTCCTAGAATCTGTATTGATAAAGCCACTGGATGGCGAAACGTCTACAATAAAGATATCCAGATGTTGCACATGTGTCTAAATATTCATATTACCGGTATTTTATACCTTTCTTGCACAAGATATTCTGGACATTGTTTGTGAGCAATTTTATAAATTTGGTTTAACTTCAGTTTTTACTCTGTCTTCAACATTCAGCATATCCAGTTGTTGTAATTCATCCTGGCCTACATGTTCTCTTGGATCCAGCCCCAGGATGAATCTTACCATTTTGTTCTGGGTGATTTGCAGTCTATCTTTCAGTTTTATTGTCAAGGCAGAGTACCATGAAGAGCAAGGATAGTCCATATGACATTGTATAAGGGCTAGCATAGGGTCCTGCGAGCCTCAGTAGGTAGACACTGTACTTGTCTGTAGAGGAACTTCAGTCTGTCATTCACTTTCTTTACTACACTGTTCTCTATCAATTCTCCTGACATGCATGGATTCCTAGATATCTTACTGAGGAAACTGAAGTGATGGGCTCCCCATTACACTCGTCATTAAAATTATTTACCCTTCTCAGTTTATGTTTCGTGCCAAAGAGAATGGCTTCAGTTTTTTCGAGGTATAACGATAATTTGTTAAGATAAGATAAGATTTCGTCCGGATTTTTAACCCCGGGGGGTTAACCACCCAGGATAACCCAAGAAAATCAGTGCGTCATCGAGGACTGTCTAACTTATTTCCATTGGGGTCTTGTCCCCCAGGATGCGACCCACACCAGTCGACTAACGCCCAGGTACCTATTTACTGCTAGGTGAACAGGACAACAGGTGTAGGGAAACGTGTCGAAATGTTTCCACCCGCCGGGAATCAAACCCGGGCCCTCCGTGTGTGAAGCGGGAGCTTTAGCCACCAGGCCACCGGGCCTGGTCTACTAACCATTTGCTGCAGGACTCCAGTTCCTGTCTTAGCTATATATTGTGGGTCTTTACCTGACACTAGCAGAGCACTATCATCTGCATACAGTTGGAGTTTGCACTTAACACTGATGGATGTGTCATTAACACAACAAAGGAATAATAAGGGACTCAGAATACTACTTTGGGGAACTCCACATGTTATCGGCATAGGTTCTGATTCCGTTTTGTTGCTTTTGACATTTTGTCTACTGTTGCTGAGATAGGACTTAAACCAGTCTGCTGAACCTATGCCTATAGCTTGAAGTTTCTTACATAATATGTTGTGGTTGACAGCATTGAAGGTCTTTTGCAAGTCTAAGGTTACCATTCCTATGAGGTTCCCCATTGACATTTCAGTTCTCATGTAATCCATCAGATTAATTAGGGAGGTGTCGGTTGAGTAAGATCTTCTTAAGCCTGACTGGTAATTATGGAGAATGTTGTTGTTATTAAGGCACTTAACTACTTGACAGTACACCGCCCTCTCTAGAATTCTAGATATTACAATGAGTATTCTAACAGGCCTATAGTTGCTTACATCAAACCTACTATTTTTCTTGAAGATAGGAGTAACTCTGGCCTCCTTGAACCCCTCTGGTACGGTATTAGTGGTGATTGATAGATTTATTATGTGAGCAATAGGGATTGACAGTTCAGAAGCACCATCTTTTAGGAACTTAGATGAGATATTATCTGAGCCGGTGCTTAGTTGGGTTTAATTAACCTGCTTAGTTCTTAATGCACAAAGTCATGAGATACACTTACTAGTTGACAACTGTTTCGGGTTACCCCTTTATTGGTATAATGTTTGAAACGCGACAGTTGTGTATTATGAATTAAAACAATTTGCCACCTTAGGGACCTGTAGGGCAATTTTCCGCGCTCGCTCAACAAAAAATCGGAAAAATTATGGAAATTAAGTTTTATATTATATATTATATATATATATATATATATATATATATATATATATATATATATATATATATATATATATATATATTATATATCTAGTGATACCAGTGAATAGCAGAATACAGTGTTGTAGTAGCAACTAACCAGTATTATAATGGAACTTAGTGGAGTGGAGTGACTTTCATTAGTTTCTTTTTTCTTGAAATACCAGAAATATACTGTGAATTTCATATAACCTGTAGTTACCAGCGGTCGCAATATACACAACGAGAAGCAATTATTACTACAGAAAAAGCGTCCTTCCTCCAAAATTTGCACCAGTCAACTATAGTGATAATATAGCATTTATTGTGGTGGAGACGGAAAAAAAAATAGAAAAGCTAGACACAGCGATTAATAAACAAGGGTGGAGGTCGACCGTTCGTCATTGTAGGAGTTGCCAGCAGTCACCGGCTCTTCAACACGCAAGTTATACTTTTGTATCAATCAATCACAAAATTACTCGGGTAGATAATTTCCAGTAGATCCTTCATGTGTTAGCTCAAATCATCGACCAGTATGGTTTAAATAAGTGACCCACTGATCAGATCAGATCGACTGGTCCGAACCCTTGACTGGTCCGAACCCTGGACTGGTCCGAACCCTTTGGGAAGGTCCGAACCCTTGACGGGTTTTTCAAACGGTTTTGTTGGACAATAAAGCAGACTGTAAACAGAGGGGGGTTGTAGACGCCCTTTATAAACACAAACAAAAAAAATATATACCAGGAACGTGCACGGTACGCTGTCCAATATACAAAAACAGTTAGAAACAGAAATACAAATAGCTAGAGCTTCATTTAAGGAGGTTATTAATAGAATATTCCCAAAAGGTTGCTAGTAGAATTGCAGTAATCAACCATTCAAATCATTATGAAGCTGTGTGTAGTCAGTGGTCAGTCAAACCCAAACGGCTTCCACATGCATAAATTGTCATTTTTGTGGAAATTGGTGTCACGCCCTTGTGCAGATATCCAAGAACTAGCTACAAGCAGTATTAAAACAGGGAAGTGTTTTGGGTTTTGCCCAAATGAGATAAACTGTGGGCTAAAATCACAAGGTATTAAAGAGGTCAACATCAAGCTGCTTTCATAGAAAACCTGGAAGCTTTCTACAAAAAGATGGAACATAAAAAGTCTGGGCTGAATGGTACTGCCCTTGATACTGGCCATGTAGTCAGAACTGTAAGGCTGGAGATGATGTCCTGGTATCAGTAAATGTGGGGCTGATAATGCTTCCTGGGAGACAGTAATAGTGAAGCTGGAGTGCTGTCTGGGAGACAGTAAAGGTGAAGCTGGAGGTGCTGTCCTGGAGACAGTAATGGGGAAGCTGGAGATGCTGTCCTGGAGACAGTAATGGTGAAGCTGGAGGTGCTGTCCTGGGAGACAGTAATGGTGAAGCTGGAGATTTTGTCCAGGTAGTCGGGAATTATACGCAGGAAGGAATACATATAAATGACCTCATAGGGGACAGGAGCCATAGTAGGGAAACGAGTGTAGTCAAAGATAAGATAAAACCAGTATTGCAAACTAGAAATACCGCAGGAAATAGCAAACAAGAGGACTCCACTAGCAATAGTGAGGATATATTACCAAAAACAACTGGTGGGAGCTCCATTGTTGGTGCTAGGGAGGATAGAAGTAAGACAGGGAAACATGCACCAACAGGGAATACAGTCACAGAAACCCAAGGCAAACGGAAACCAAGCCTGTGCACATACTATGCACTAGGTATCTGCTGGCATGGGAAATCTGGAAAAACAGATGGGACGTGCAACTATGACCACCCTAGAAAATGCCATGCCCATATGACAACAGGAAAATGCAAACTCCGTTCCTGTAAGCTTTTTCACCCTGAACTGTGTACCTCTTCAGTACAGGAAAGACTGTGCTATAACTTAAATTGCCAGGCATACATCTAAAGGGACAAAAAGATACAAAACATCCAGGCCATGGGAAAACCTGGGTAGCCACAGCCACTCAAGAGGGAGAGGTTTTTTAGTGCCAGGAAGGAAAAAAAACTGGCAGGAAATGGCAGAAATCGTACACCAAATCCAGTCATTCCTGGAGTGGAACCACAGTCGATGGCCTCCACTCCAAACCAACAGATACAGATACTAATGCCGGAAAAAAAATCCCCCACAGTACCAACAATACCACCAGTCCGATAACATTCTTCTTGGCAAATATACAGGGTCTAAAGCCAGCAACAAACAACAAAATACCTTTCATCCGTGGACTGCTTGCAGAGGCAAAGGCAATGTTCGCGGCTTTCACTGAGACCCACATAAAGGATCACTTGGACAACGAAATATGGATCCCAGGTTACAACCTATACAGATGTGACAGAGTGAACAGGCAAAAGGGGGGAGGTTGGCCTATACATTGCAGAGTCACTTGTTTGCACAGAACTGCTAAATGCCTCAAATGATGTAGTGGAAGTTTTAGCAGTAAAGGTCGAGAACCAAAACCTAGTCATTGTGGTAGTCTACAAGCCCCGGATGCAACATCCCAGCAATTCCAGGAACAGCTGTTAAAAATTGACCACTGTCTGGAAAATCTTCCAGCTCCTGCACCCAGCATCTTGCTCCTGGCGGATTTCAACTTAAGGCACCTAAAATGGAGTAATATAGCAAATAATATTGTTGCAGTAATAACACCAGGAGGCAGCTCTGATGAAAACTCACACTCACGCGAGCTTTTAAATCTCTGCACAAAATTCAATTTAAACCAGCAAATAATAGAGCCTACTAGACTGGAGAATACACTAGACCTCATCTTCACTAACAATGATGATCTGATAAGAAATGTCACCATATCAAAAACAATATACTCAGATCACAACATAATTGAGGTTCAGTCATGTATGCGCGGAGCCCCAGACCGACATAATGAGATTAGTCACGAGGGAGCATTCACCAAATTCAACTTCAATAACAAAAACATAAAGTGGGACCAAGTAAACCAAGTCCTAACCGATATAAGCTGGGAAGATATACTAAGAAACACAGACCCCAACTTATGCCTAGAACAGATTAACTTGGTGGCACTCGATGTATGCACAAGGCTTATTCCTCTAAGAAAAAGGAGGAGTAGATGTAAAATAGAAAGAGACAGGCGCTCCCTTTACAGGCGACGGAAAAGAATAACAGAGCGGCTAAAAGAGGTCAATATATCTGAAATGCGTAGGGAGACACTGGTCAAGAAATAGCAAGCATCGAACTTAAGCTAAAAGAATCCTTTAGGAGTCAGGAATCGCGGGAAGAACTAAAAGCCATAAATGAAATCGAAAGAAACCCAAAGTATTTCTTCTCCTATGCCAAATCAAAATCGAGAACAACGTCCAGTATTGGGCCCCAACTTAAACAAGATGGGTCCTACACAGATGACAGCAAGGAAATGAGTGAGCTACTCAAGTCCCAATATAACTCAGTTTTTAGCAAGCCGCTAACCAGACTGAGAGTCGAAGATCAAAATGAATTTTTTATGAGAGAGCCACAAAATTTGATTAATACAAACCTATCCGATGTTATCCTGACGCCAAATGACTTCGAACAGGCGATAAATGACTGCCCTGCACTCTGCCCAGGGGCCCGACCCTGGAAATCTGTGTTCA
>NC_069452.1:29133549-29152105 GCF_026875155.1 Cherax quadricarinatus
CCTCAACGGAATGGGATGGACCCCGGTACCCTTTCCCCTACCTAGGAACTAGCGCGCCTGTGGGAAAAATCCCAAAGGCCAAAAAGAGGAAGGGCAAAAGGGAGGGGTGGGGAGGAGGAGGAAAGGAAAAAGGGGAGGATGGGATAGGGGAGGGGAGATTGGGGGGTAATTAGGTTCGGTCTGAGGAAGAAGACCGGCAGGTCTAATTCCTCAGACCAAGAGCCTCTTCACCACGCCAAGGAGCCCCCCTTGAAGAGGTAAGCCTGTAGAGCGCTTTATAAAATTCATTCCTCTTTCAGGCCATGATGGAGAAACAATGATGAATGTAGTACTGGATACTCTGCTTGAACATGATCTCTCTATTATGGATTGCCAT
Source organism: Cherax quadricarinatus (assembly GCF_026875155.1). Taxonomy (NCBI): domain Eukaryota; kingdom Metazoa; phylum Arthropoda; class Malacostraca; order Decapoda; family Parastacidae; genus Cherax; species Cherax quadricarinatus. Next base: position 29,133,926 of record NC_069452.1, read on the forward strand.
GGCCAGAGCTACGACAATGCAAGTAACATGTCGGGTAAATATAATGGATTGCAAGCCTGTATCAAGCAAATCAACCCACTTGCTGAATATGTGCCCTGCTCAGCACATTCTCTTAATCTGGTTGGGTCATGTGCTACGGAGTGTTGTGTCGCTGCAATATCATTTTTTGGACTTTTACAAGCACTCTAATTTTTTCTCTGCTTCAATGCATCGGTGGAGTATACTCAAGTCAACCATTCATGGAGATGTCATCAAATCATTATCAACAACAAGGTGGTCAGCGCAGCATGATGCAACACATGCTTTGAAGGACAGCTTTGCTGAAATACGTTCTGCTTTGATCCAAATAGCAGAGGATGAAGACCAGACAGCAACTACAAGAAGCGAAGCAGCCAGCTTAGTATCAAAATTGGAAGATTTTGAAATGGCCTTACTCTGTGTGCTTTGGGACTGTATACTGGAACGGTTAAATGCCACGAACAAGACACTTCAGAAAATTGAAATTGAAATGGCTACTTGTGCTAACCTCTATGCAGGCTTAGTGGAATTTGTAAGCTCACTTCGCAATGATGAAGCTTTTGAAATGTTTGAAGAGAAAGATAAACTGCTGGTGAAAGACTACAGTTACCGGGCTGATCATCAGCGGTCAAGGAAGAGGAAACGCAATTTTGAAGAGCCAGACAATGAAATTGTGTTGCTACCAAGGCAGAAATATAAGACAGCTACATACTTCGTCATTCTGGATTTACTGATTACAGAATTGGTGAAAAGAAATCTACCAGACTCTCAATGCAGAATTGAGAGAAGCTGCATTTAAGTTGCAACAACACCTTTCAGCAGATGTTCAGGACACATTTGTTGAAGAAATAGTTATTTTTTCTGGGCATATGAATCAGATTAAAGCTCCACCTGAAAAATGTGCGCCCTCAGCTGCTTTGAAACATTTAAGAAATGCAGGTATCTCAGAAACCTTCCCTAATGTTGACATAGTGTATCGCCTTTACCTAACACTTCCAGCTACTAACTGTGAAGGAGAATGTTCATTTTCTGTTTTGAGAGAGTGAAAAACCAGCTCCGTTCAACAATGAGCCAAGACAAATTGTATAACCTAGCCTTGTTGACCATTGAGTCTGATCTAACAAGAAATATTGATTTTCAGAATATAATTGATGATTTTGCCAATATGAAATCCAGAAAAAAGTTTATTTAAGAAGTGCCTGTGAATATAAACAATTCTTTACTTTCTTGAGTTTATATGATTTGATAGTCTTATGCATGATGCAATGATAATAATGGTCAGTGATTTATAAAGGGAATAATAGTGCTGTAGTGGTTATGCTGAATATAATAGGTACATGATGTCACTACTTTAATAGCCTAATCTAGTAATACTATTCTGTCTTGAGTTTATTCTCTTTAAAATGCATGATTTAACAAGATAGTTATAATGGCTGTTGGTAAATGGTTTTGGTTGTCTTGATGTACTTTCCTTATTAAATTTAATCGAAATAGCCAGAATGTATTTAATTAGACCTTAAACAGGCTCACACCGACCCCCCCCACCCCGAAGCTGGAAGGGGTCGCTTCGCTTACCTGTAACTCAAAGGGGCCCCGCCAATCTGAATAGCCTAGGGCCCGGAGACTTCTTAATCCCGCCCTGTCTACCTTGAGGATTGGGAGATCTTGGAGTTCCAGCTGTTCAAGAATGTCAGTGCCACATGTCTGGAAATTTTGTTGAACTATGGTATGGGGCAGAATGACGGTACCACTACAAGAATTGAGGGAATGATGTTTTTCAATAGTGACAGGAACAGTATCGATATGGGAAAGACGAGAAAGCTCATGAGCCTGGGTAGCATTCTGTACGGTGATGATGCGCGTACCGCTCTTAAGAGCATGAAAAGAAATATCTTTACCAACATGGCGTAGGAGTGCCTTGCCAATACTGTGGTCAGAAAGATAGGCAGTAGAGGAAGTCGATCATAAAGTGAAGAATTTAGTCCATTATGCAGTCTGAAACTGAGCGTGGAAAGGTAGTGAAGGACGTGTCGATCTTTTCTGAGAAGAACGAGGTGGAAAAGTATCATCAGCAGGTAATTGTCGTTGGCGTTTAGGCGTGGGACCAGAGTTGGTCCGACGTGGAACGGGCCGGTGATTCGAAAATTGCCGCACCGTAGAGGGAGAGGCCGGAAGCATAGTCAGAGGAGAGCGAAGGTCAGATAAATCGAAGGAGTCAGTCGAGGCCTCAGTACCTGAAGCGGGTGAGGAAACAGCACCGGCAAGAGGTACAGAGGCATGAGGAGTGTCCGAAGAGTGGTCCAAAGACGAGGCGGGGTCAGAACGGGGTGCGGTATCAAGAAGGGGCCCGGGGGTAGCAGGTTCATGGACTAGGGCTGCCATGGTTAGGTTACTCCTTTCTTTTTATTTTTAAGAAAAAAAAAAAGAAAGAAGAAAATAAAATAAAAAAAAGAATAAAAAAAGGGGGGACCGGGGAGGGATAGTTCGTAGGAGGAATGAAAGGGCCAGAAATCTCCCTCCACGCCCAAGAGGACCTCAGCACTGCAAGTAGCGCAGATGCAGCATGGAACCTGTGCCATACCCTACCCGTCATGCCAGTAAACCGGCAATCCGGGATAGCAACCTCACATCTGCCGAGCTACCTCGGTGGACAAGAGAGAGGGCGGCCGGAAATCCGCCACAAAGCATACCTCCTTCGGCCACCACCCCCGGAATCCGAAAGGTGGCTTCCAGAGATACACCCGTCGCCCGAGAGACACCCAAAGCCACCCTCCGGGATACCAGAGAGGGATCGGGACATCCCCAGGCAATCCAGATTCCACGGCAAACTACGCCACCACCAAGAACCTCAACGGAATGGGATGGACCCCGGTACCCTTTCCCCTACCTAGGAACTAGCGTCCCTGTGGGGAAAAAAAAAATCCCAAAGGCCAAAAAGGAAGGGCAAAAGGGAGGGGTGGGGAGGAGGAGGAGGAAAGGAAAAAGGGGAGGATGGGATAGGGAACGGTGGATTGGGGGTAATTAGGTTCGGTCTGAGGAAGGAGACCGACAGGTCTAATTCCTCAGACCAAGCGCCTCTTCACCACGCCAAGGAGCCCCCCTTGAATTATTATTATAATCAAAAAAGAAGCGCTAAGCCACAAGGGCTATACAGCAGCCCCCCTTGAAGAGGATCCTGGGGACAAAATTTACCTAATTTGCCTGAAATGCTCTGCATAACCAGGGGTTTTCTATATATGTAGTAGTATGTCACTGACGTCATCTAGACCAGTATACTTTGTACATGTACTTGTAGAAATAATTATGATTATTATATGATCTTAGTCTTTGCCTTGTTTCTGCCGATACCTTCCCTTCTCACTACATTGCCAAATGTTCTGACTTGATCTTTATCTCCTTACCTCTTCACCTTCCCTATATTTTCATTGCTTCTCTTGTCTTCTGCCTTGGTGGGTTCTGTCCTATAGGGATTTTATCATGTGTTTTTTGTGCTATTACTGTGTGCCAGTAGCTCTTCTCCAGTGTTCCTGTTCTTATGCATTACCATCACTATCACTACTACTACAGTGCGTGTCATAATTGTTTCTTAGTTTTCCACTTTCAGTACCAATACTTCTACTAGAATTATTACAATTGTAAAATAAGTACTAAACCCTCAAGGTTCACAAACTCTGCATCATATGACTGGAAGAGGGGGCTTTGGGGACTTGTTTTGAAGCAGCAGCATTTTTTATTCAGGAGTCGTCGTTTGAATTTTAGGGGCTTCAGGATCACCCCCACCCCTTTCCTTGTAGATGAATGGTTCACAGAACTAACACGTTGATAAATTACACACATGTGCAACTCTTGGGGATCTTTTTTAAGGAAACGTTTCACCACACAGTGGCTTCATCAGTCCATACACAGGAGAAGCTTGAAGAACAGGAGGAGAATGAGGTAATTTAGTCCCCAACCTTGAGTCGCTGTGGTCAGTCCATCAATCTTGAATAGAATACGGCATATGAGCGGAGGAGGAGCTTATAAACCGTAGGCAGGAGAGGTGCAGCAGTCGTAGGTGGTGTCACATTTGGCGAACGTTTCCTTAATAAAGATACCCAAGAGTTGCACATGTGTCTAATTTATCACCCCTTTCTTGCTGTTGCCCATTCCTCAGACTGCATATCTACTGAAGTACAGTACATTATTAATAACCAAGAAGTGGGGGAGCACTAAACTCATAAGGGTCGTGCAGCTTATGGAGAAAAACAAGACCCCTTCTCTAACAGCAAGTAGGAGGAGGAACATCAGGTGTGAGAACATAGCAAGGATTGCACACTGAAGCAACCTTGATATTATTACAATCAAAACTAAGAGCTAAACTAGAGGCAGCAACCAGAACAGAGCTTGGTATTCCTTTCTGCATGGCATGGGCAGGTTGGGCAGCTGCTAAACGAATGTTTAAACATTAGACTTCTGGGAGCAGAACTCATATATTCATAAGCTTTCCAGCTCTTAAAAAGCATGAACAACTGTGTGATAGCAGTCATTATTGGATGAGGAGGCTTGTCTGGCACACAGAGTGTGCTTTTTTTTTATTGGCAGATGAAGAAACAGTTTGATGTTAAACCCATTTCTCCTTCAATATTGGATCTCGCTTCCTGAGGAAAACAGGACTCGCCAATTACATAAGGAAGATGCACACTGAGTGGGGTCATTTAGATCCATTTATCTCCAAACAAAGTTATTCTTGTGTCTGTGTTATTTTGCCAGGAAGAAAACGCCCAGAAAGTGAGGTAGTGCTGTGGTTGTTGAATCGAATTTCTTACCAGCAAGCTTGGACCTTTTTCTTCTTCTTTACTTTAACCACCACCTCCCTCACAAAGCAGCTGAGACTCAAATTATTATAATCATAATGAAGCGATAACCTTATGGGTCATGAGTGACTGGAATAAATGTTCGATACCAATACATTCAATTGCTGCCTTCCTAGAATTATTATTATTATATTCAAAAGAGCGCTTTAAGCCAAAGGGGCTTTACAGCGATGCAGGCGTGAGGAAGGAAGCAAGGAGATTTGGAGATGGCAGAAGGGAGGGGGGATGATCAGCAGGTTACAGAAAACAGCAGGCAGGGGATAGTCCGGGGGTAGAACGTAGCAAGAGATCGAAGTTAGAAAGGGCTGAAGGTATCAGTAATTTGTATAAGTAAGTCAGTCGTTGTCAAAAAGTCAATGAGAGAGTCGGATTGAAAGGTGGGGATCATCAGGAGAAGGGAAGGTAAGAGGAGCAGCAGCGGAGCGAAGACGACGACAGAGGTAAATTAACTGGTGCTCGTGATAAAGTGGGCAGGCCAACAGAATGTGGCTGACTGATAATTGGAGTTGGCAATTCTCTCAGAGAGGTGCAAGATGCCTCTCCATGTAGATTTCCATGAGTAAGACGAGTCATGGCCAATTCGAAGACGGGAGGAGAGTAGTCTCTCCACCTCGACTCACTGGTGTGATAAGAAGACGGCAGTAACCTATACTCGGTTTTTAACTAGTCTTGAAGTTTGTTGCCGAGCATTAGTAGACCAACGTTGTTTGCCAACGGGGTGTGAAGTGTGGAAGATATTGCAGCAAAATAGTCCGTAAAATGGATTACCTCTATGAGGAAACTGGTAGGTCATGTACTGCTGACCGCGCAGCAGTGTCGGCCTGTTCATTGCCCTGTACCGGTCAACTCATGACCGGGACCAACAAAAAATACAATATCTTTATGCTTGGATAAGATGGCGTAGCCAAAGTTGGGATACGGAGGACTAAGGGGTGTGGTGTATCAATATTTTTGTATAGCCTGTAAAGCACTAAGGGAGTCTGAGACCACCACAAATGATGAACAGGACATAGTGCAATACGGATAAGTGCTGTAAGGATGGCATATAATTCATGCAGTAAAAATTACTAGCCGAATGTATAGTAAATGCCCTTGTACGACGCTGTCGGAAAACACATGCTTGCGAATCCTACGCGTCAGAAGACTTAGAGCCATCTGTGTAACACAGCAATGGCCATGAACGAGAATGAGAGTGAATAGTGGTCAGAAAAGAGGAGCGGGAAGGAAGCGGACCGTAGACAGTTTTGGGCTTTCGAGCTCAAGGGAGGGAGAAAGAACAGACTCGGAAAGCTGGAACTTCCAAGCGGGGGTAGGGAAAAAAAAGTGAGAAAGGCTACATGTACTAGAAAGGTGGTAGTTGAAGAGAAGTCAAGAGCGAATGTAGGCGAAGAGAGAAGGGACGGAGTATAAAACAGGGGCGGCGAAGACAAATAAAGTATGTCTAATAATAATCAAGTGACCATTCTATAAATGGATGGATTGCGGGAGATCATGAGAGCGTACATAGTAGCGCACAGGCAATGGGCATCACTGCGATCGGGAATAAGGTTGGAAACTCTCGCTTCTGATAGAGGGCTCTCGACAGGGGAAGAGCGGAAAGCACCAAGGCATATACGTAATCCTTGGTGTATGAATGGGGTTAAGGCTAGAGGAGAAGTAGCAGGAGATGCCGCTGAATAGATCTGGTCACCATAATCAAGTTTCGATTAAAATAAGGGTGGAATGTAGGCGAAGGAGGGTTCAACGATCAGCTCCCCACGAAAGATGAGCAAGGGTTTTTAAGAGTTCAGCCGGCGTGACAAGTTGCCTTAGAGAGTGTATGGGAGGTTTCCAGATAACCTCGATTCAAAGAGGAGGCCCAGAAACTTGACTGTATCACGTTCAGGGATACGGGAGCCATAGAGGTACAAAGGGATGATCGGAGATGAAAGAGTGCGTTAGTGAAAGTTGAATTTGGTGGGTTTTAGATGCTGGAAAAATTTAAACCACGTTGTGGTGGCCCAATTGGAAAACACGGTCGACTGCATGTTGGAGAGAAACTGTAAGGAACGGTACAGTCAGCACCTGCACAAGGCAATAGCCAAAATGTTACTTTCAGAATAGGTGATGACCAAATATTTGATGGAAGCTAGAGGCCAAATCATTAATAGCAAAGGAGTAAAAGTGTCACGTGCTCAGAACACATCCCTGGGGGGGAAACCTTCTGCTTGGATAATAAGTCCGGAGGAGTGCAAATTATTAACCCGAACACGGAAAATGCTGTCAGTTAAAAGTTCTTAAGGAAGATGGTAGATTGCCTCGACAGGCCAAAGGAGTTGGGCTTGGGCTAAAATATTATACCTCTAGTTGTGTCATTTGACTTCTCAAGGTCAGAAAATATGGCAATAACTGTGTGGGTTATTCGCAAAGGCATTACGGAACATAAGTATCCAAGCGTGTAATCAGGCGGGTCTATGGTTGGAACGTTCCTTACGAAAGCCATATTGAAAGTGGAGAGACTGTTGTGGGTCTCCTAAATACCACACTAAACGTCTATTTACTAGGCGTTCCTTTACTTTGCAAACTGCATGGTAAGAGCAATGGGACGATAGTGGGAGGTTTCATGTCCGTTAGTGCCTGGTTTGCGGGTGAAGGGACGAACAATGGCGGATTTCCACAGCAGTGGAAGAACTCCTTGAGACCAATAAGATTGTAAGGCGTAATAGGAACTGCAAGGGTCTGACTGTTGTAAATGTATGTAAGCATACGAATTGTTTTAGAATGTGTCGGGGCCCAGCTGCCGATGATCGACAAGGATGAGGTGTTGCTCAGTTCTTGAAAGTGTAAAGGTACATTATACTGTTCTTCTCTGAGAGGAGAAAAGTCCAAGGGTGCTAACTCTTCTGGCAGACTTTGAGGAAAGAACATGGGGCATAGATGGATTCATGATGAAATACGGACCAGATGTTTGCCAATTTCATTGGCAACATCTAGTGGGTTTTGCTATATCAACACTGGCATACCGCAGAACAGGAGCCGGGTCAGGAGAATATTTACCACTTCAGTTTTCGTTACTTTTTCCAGAACTGGCATCATAGAGGAAGCAGCGGTGATGGTGGAATGGAGACATAATTCGCCAGCAGTGCGTTTAGCGTCAGGTGTACACGCGATGCGATCGCACGCTTCTGTTTAAAATCAAGGGAGTCGCTCGGTGGTGCTATTTGTACCGGTACCATGCCCCATGCAGCGCGTTTCAAACGTACTGCCGGCACAAGCAGGAGCCACCAAGGCACGCTTTTCTGAGAAGGCTGCTCGAAGTTTGGGGTATAGAATGAGAAGCGCGGTGAAAAACGGAGGACGGAGAGGATGGTGTAAAAGCCTCATCGATGGGAGGACGAGAAGGAACCTCATTAAAAACAGTTAGGTGTGAGTAAAAGGTTCCAATTTGCCCGATTTAAATTGACTGCCGTGGGGGTGCGATGAGGTGGAGCAATTTGAAGGGGAAGTAAGAATGATTGGGAAATGATCACTGTCATGTAGTCCGGGAGAACAGACCCCAAGTGAAGTCTAATGGGCGGAGGAAGAGCAAATGAGAGATCGATGCAAGAGAGGTATGAGTCCGAGGGAATCCAAAATTGGGTGGAGTACCTGTATTTAAAACATGGAAGGGGCTGGGTGGCAGTAAGCCTTCTAACTGATTCCACGGGAACACAGTGGGACCCCCCCATAGAGGAAATGGAGGGCATTAAAATCCACCAGTAACGCATCGAGTGGCGGTTATATTGACGAAACAAGGAGGAAGGCAAAATCCGGAAAGAGATAATGACGAGAAGGAGCAGAGATATAAAGAAAAGATTGCGTATACCACCTATGTAAGTGGATACGGGCTGCTGTGTAATGCAGCGAAGTATGAACAATAGGCTGATGGTACGGAATATCATAGAGGAGAAGAGGGCACTTCATTAATGGTCCCATTCAGGAAAAGGATCTGAAGAATACAATAAATTATAGCTGAGAGTGAGAAATAACAGCAGAGTGTAATTTTTGGTTCCTGTAAGCAAACATCCAACAGGGGCAAAAACTGGGAGAGTAACATCTTAAGCTCAACCCGCTTACCCCTGAGGCCCATATATTCCACTGTATTATGCCATGATTGGCATTGTTAAGTTACTTGAAATCGTAGGTTAAGGGTTCCTACGGGACTAGATGGGTTGAAAAGTCCACATGCGGAGGCAGTTGGAAATGTTTCAAGCACGCGAAGGAACGGTGCGGATGTGGAGAAAAGAGTGCGCAGATGGTGCAGAGGAGAGAGAAAGAGCGGAAGTGGTCAGTGTCCATTGATGGTTTGTTATGCAATATATTCAGAGACTGCTTCAAGTGTTTCGGAATTCAGAGATGTCGATATGGGAAACAATATTGGGAATGGTAGGGGGAGGGATGAGTTAAAGATTGGAAACGTATTGGGACTGTACCAAGGTAGGGGGGGGGGCAAAGGGTGGAGGGAACTGGAGAAGCGTTGGTCAGGGGACAGAAGAAGGCAGGAACTGGGAGGTGGCAGAAAGAGGAAGAAACTTGGAGAGGGTACAGGGTTAGGAAGGTACATTATGCGGACGAGGTGTGAACCTCCTGCACTTGTAAACTGAGCCAGTGAGAGGGGAAGAACTAGGGACCGAGACAGGGAGGGTAAAATGAGGAGGTGGAAGATGGGTAGGAGGTTGTTACGGACCTTTTTTTGACCTATGAGAGTAGAGCTCGAGATTAGACTGAGGCGTTGAAGTAGGGGAGTCTGAGCGGTACAGCACAAAAGATTAGATACAGGAGTGATTATGGGAGAGGTAACCACAGAGGTGGGTGTTGTAGAAGATGGGATACTAGAAGTGGGGGGGACGTTTTGAAAACACGGAATAAGAAACACGTGGAGATCTCCCTTGGAGGCGGAGATGAGAAACTGCCATGGCATAAGGGAGACCTTCTGTCTCCTTTGACGTAACGGATTTCCGCTCGTTTAAATAGACCTGACAAAGGCGAGAGTACGAGGGGTGGCCTCATGACAGTTAAGCAAGAGGGAGATCGATTTGCTAAGACGTATTAGAATGGTCATCGGCACCACAGACTGGTCATTCGGCCGATAGATCTGCAATATTTCGCTGGATGGCCCAAAATCGCAGCAATTTCTACATGTTGTGGTGTAGGGATACCTTTTGAACTTGTAACGATTGATGCCTGTATATAAAATGCGGATGGGAGAGAGTTCTCGGCTGTCAAAGTTTAAACGAGCCACATTGCTAGGGAACTCGTTCCCCGCCCACGGGCAGGAAGAACGATAAGTGTCTACCTTGAGGGATTGGGAGATCTTGGAGTCCAGCTGTTTAGAATGTCGGTGCACATGTCTGGAAATTTTGATGAATATGGTAATATGGGGCAGAATGAACGGTACCACTACAAGAATTGAGGGAATGATGTTTTTCAAGAGAGGACAGGAACAGTGATCGATATGGGAAAGACGAGAGAGCCATTGAGCTGGGTAGGATTCTGTACGGTGAATGATGCGCGTACCGCTCTTAAGAGCATGAAAAGAAATATCTTTACCACATGGCGTAGGACGTGCCTTGCCAATACTATGGTCAGAAAGATAGGCAGTAGAGGAAGTTGGTGTTAAGTGAAGATTTAGTCCACTGTTCAGTCTGAAACTGAGCATGGATAAAGGTAATAGAAGGTCGTGTCAATCGTTTCTGAGAAGAACGAGAAGGTGAGAGAAGTATCATCAGCAGGTTAATTGTCGTTGACGTTAAGTGCGTGGGACCAGAGTTGGTCCGACGTGAACGGAGTCGGCGTTTTGGAAAAAATGCGCACCGTAGAGGGAGAGGCCGGAAGAATAGTCAGAGGAAGCGAAGGTGCGAATCGAAGAGTCAGTCGAGGCTTCAGTACCTGAGGGTGAGGAAACAGCACGGCAATAGGTACAGAGGCATGGGAATGTCTGAAGAGTGGTCCAAAGACGAGGCGGGGTCAGAACGGAGGTGCGGTATCAAGAAGGGGCCCGGGGGGGCGGGGGGGGGTGCAGGTTCATGGCAAGGGCTGCCATGGTTAGGTTACTTCTTTTTTTGTTTTTCAGAAAAAAAAGAAAGGATCCCTCCCATAAAAATAAAAAAAGACAAAAAAGGGGGGACCGTGGGAGGGATAGGTCCTAGAGGAATGAAAGGGCCAGGAAATCTCCTCCGCGCCAAGGGGACTCAGCCCGCACGAACTCGCCGATTGCAGATGGAACCGTGCATTATCCCTACCCATCATGCTAGTAAACTAATAATCCGGAGATCGAACCTACACATCTGTCGAGCTACCTCGGTGGACAAAAGGAGAGGGCGGCGGATATCCGCCCCACAAGATACCTCCTTCGGCACCACCCCAGCCGACCACTCACCCGATAAGCGGGCGGCCCAGCGCACAATCGTCGCACTACCACACCTCAGCCCCCCTACGTCCCAACTCCAAAAGACACCCAAAGCTACTCTGGGATACGGAGAGGGATCGGGACATCCCAGACGATCAGATTTCACGGCAAACTACACCACGCTAAGAACCTCAAACGGAATGGGATGTGACCCGGTATCCTTTTCTCCTACCTAGGAACTAGCGCGCCTGTGGGAGGAAATCCAAAGGACAAAAGAGGAAGGCAAAAGGGGGAGTGGGGAGGAGGAGGAGTGAAAAAGGAAAATAAGGGGAGGATGGGGAGGATGGGATAGGGAGGGAGGAGATTGGGGGGGTAAGGTAAATTAGGTTCGGTTGAGAAGAGACCGATAGGTCTAATTCTACAGGACCAAGAGCCTCTTCACCCGCCAAGGTGCCCCCTTTTTATTGTTGTTGTTTTGATTGAAATTTTCACTTGTTTTGTTGATTGAATGTGTGATGTTTGATGAAGAGGCCTTCCTAGAAGCTCCACTGACATATAATTCATGGATGATCATTCCTACTTCAATATCCTTGCCCCTCTAAAATGTAGGCACTGCCCCTCCCACTTCCAGGACCGAAGTCCGGCTAACTGGTTTCCTGAATTTCTTCATAAAAGTTAACTTGGTCACACTCCAACAGCACGTCCATTAAACACTAAGTCTCCATTCACTCCTAACACGCTCACACAAGGCTGCTGGATACTAAAGCCCCCTAAAATGCAAAGCTTATTTTTACCCGCTCCTCCATCCATTCCAGGAACAAACCCTTACCCCTCTACATTCCACTCTAGATTTATATTATCTTCATAACATGGAGTGCTAAACCTATATGGGCCATACAGTATTTAGGAATGAGGCAGTAAAACTTGATCCAATCCAATAAAGGGAAGAGCAGCTCTTAATTCATTGAATCAAGCTTATTACTTTCATGGAGAGAGGTTACTTAACCCATAAGGGATCATAAGGACCTGGGGGAATAGGCAGCAATCAGATTCAATTCAAGGAAAGGGAAGTCATGTCCAATTTCTTGGTTGAAGAACCTTTCACCTGCATCAGGAACTAATGTTGAGGTAGCATTGGTGGATTGTTACAATCATAGGAAAGTACTATGTAAAGGAGGGAAAAAGAAAGTACAAGAGAGTTTTAAGAAATTATTGGGGGAATAATCCTGTTGGTGTATCCAGGTTAAAGCCCACAGTAGCATTAGGTTAGGGTTCTTAAGTCAGAGTAAGATTACAGAGGAGCAGGGGGCGTAAGGGGAAAGGGATTAGGAAGGGTAAGTGATGTGTAGGTTCAAGTGTTGACACTGAAGTCTTACATCACGAGTAATACTTCAAAAAGGGTGGTTAAAGAGTATTTGTGCATATCTGAACTGGGAAAGCAATGTGTCAGATGTATGGGAAAAGATGGTAGGTTACTAAAAGCACAAACAGTAAAATTTTTTATTTGGTTTGTGGGGCAGGACTATGAGGACAGAAGCCACATAGTGTGTTACATGTGGGTTAAAGCAGCTACTTATCATAGTCTGACTCAACCACAAAGAAATAGGGAAAAATCGGGGGGAGAACTCAGACTGACATGGGAGATTTGAAATGGGGGGAGCGCACCTAATCTTCCCTGATTAGAGAGAACTTCGGGAGTCAGCATGTTAAGGACACAAAGAGATGATGATGAGCCTGCAAGAATGGCCCTAATATTTACCACAAGTACTTTTCATAGGTGAAACAGAATATGAGAGCCCCCTGGATGCTAGTAACCATACAGTCCTAAATTTCAAGTTCCTAGTGGCAATAAAGGTAGAGGGAAAAACAGCAGAAGAAGGGCACAAAAAGCCAGACTTTAGAAGAGGGAATTTCAAGGGGATGAGAGAATTCTTGAATGCAGTGCAGAAGCACAGATAACTGGAAAGTCAGCTAATGAAATGGAGTACCTAGCTGGAAAATGCTGGGAGGCAGAGGAGACCTTCAAACCCAGATGAGGAAAGAGCGAAAGACAGAGTCCTTGGTTCAACCAGAGGGGCAAAAAAGATAAGCATAAAAGTGTGGAAAAACTACAGAAAGTGAAGAAAAGATTGAGAACAGAGAGCAAGGAGAACTAGCCAGAAATGAATCTTGCTATAGGTGAAGAGAGAGGGGTGAGAAACTATGATGAAGAATGTGTAGCAACAAAGACCATGTTGAACCAAAACTACTTCACAGCATTGTCAGAAGAAAGATGACAGTTAAAACATTGGGTTAATTAAAGAAAGGAGATCATAAAAATTGAACAAGCAATTCTGTAAAGTACCTTCGGAGGCCTGCTTTATACAGCAGGTTAGGTTCTGGGGTTTACTGCTGTTAAAGCAAAAAAACTGCTGTAAAGTGAAACAACTTTTGTGACTTTCAATTCCTATAAAAGCTGATAACATCTGTTTATAAGTGGTGAGACAATAGATTATTTATTATAATCAAAAAGAAGCGCTAAGCCAACAAGGGATATTACAGGCTGCAGGGGTAGGGAAGGAAAGCAGGGAATTGGATGGCAGAAGGGAGGGGGGACATGATCAGCAGGTTACAGAAAACAGCGGGGCGGGGAATAGTACGGGGGTAGAGGGTAGCCCAGGCAAGAAGTAGAAAAGGCTGGAAGGTATCAGAATTTGTGAAGTAAGACGTCGTTGTCAAAAAAGGTCAATGAGAGGGTCCGGAAATGAAAGGCTGGGTCATCAGCGAGGAAGGGAAGGTAAAGAGAGAGCACAGCAGGAGCGAAGACGACGACAGAGGTAAATTCTGCGTTGCTTGTTGATACGTGGGCCCCCCTTCCCCCCCCCACCGACAATGCTTTTTTTGGCTTTATGATAATGGAGCTTGGCAATTCTCACAGTGAGGAAAGCAAGATGCCTCTCATGAGATATCCATGAGTAAGACTGATGTATGGCAATGAGAAGACGGGAGAGAGTAGCTCTCCCAACCTCGACACTGGTGATAAGAAGACGGCCAGTAACCTATACTCGGTTTAATAGATTGAAGTTTGCTGCCGAGCATAGTAGCCAAAGTTGTTGGCCAACGGGTTGTGGCAAGGTGGGAAGATATTGCAGGCAATAGTCCGTGTAAATGGAATACCTCTATAAGAACTGGTTAGGTCTGTTACTGCTGGACCCGCGTGCAGTGTATGCTGTTCATTGCGCCTATTATGTCAACATGACCAGGGGACCCACTCCCCCAAACAATATCTTTATGCTTGGTAAAGATGCGGCGTAGCCAAAGTTGGATACGGAGGACTAGGGGTGAGGCTGTATCAAATTTTTTGTATAGCCTGTTAAGCACTAAGGGAGTCTGAGACAACAACAAATGATGACACTGGCATAGATGCCATACGGATAAGTGCTGGTAAGGATGGCATATAAATTCAGCAGTAAACATATAGCGAAGATAGTAAATGCCTTGTACGATGATGTCCGGAAACACAAACTTGCTGCGAATCCTACGCGTCAGAAGACTTAGAGCCATCTGTTGTACACCAGCAATGGCATGAGAATGAGAGTGAAAGTGAGTCAAGAAAAGAGAGTGGGACAGCGACTGTAGACTGTTGGGCTTTCGAGCAAGGGACGGGAGAAAGAAAGAACTCGAAAGCTGGAAACTTACCGGGGGGTAGGGAAAAAGTGACGATGCTACATGTACATAGAAAGGTGGTAGTTGAAGAGTAGGAAAGAGACGAATGAAGGCGAAGAGAGAAGGGAGGGTTTAAACAGGGGCGGCGAACAATAAAATGAATGTCTTAAACTATATCAAGTGACCATTCTATAAATGGAAAGGATTGCGGAGATCATTGAGAGCCGTACATAGTAGCGCAGGCAATGGGGCATCACGGCTATCGGATAAGGATTGGAACGTTCGCTTCTGCATAGAGGCTCTGACAGGGGAAAAGCGAAAAGCACCTAGGCATAAACGTAATCCTTGGTCGATGAATGGGGTTAAGGTAGCGACGAGTAGCAGGACTGATGCGATGAATAGATCTGGTCACCATATTCAAGTTTCGATAAAATAAGGGTGGAATGTAGGCAAAGGAAGGGTTCGACGATCAGCTCCCCACGAAAGATGAGCAAGGGTTTTAAGAGAAAGGTTCAGCCGGCTGTGACAAGCTGCCGTTCAGAGAGGTAAATTTGAGGTTTCCTGGTTAACCTACGATTCAAAGAGGAGGCCCAGAAACTTTGACTGTAATTTTATTCACGTTCAGGGATACGGGAGCCTCGAGGTACAAAGGATGATCGGAGATGACAGAAGAAGAGCGGGTTGTGAAGTGATTTGGTGGGTTTTAGTGCTGGAAATTTAAACCACGTGTGGTGGGCCCAATATGGAAACACGGTCGACTGCATGTTGGAGAGAAACTGTAAGGACGGTGACAGTCAGCGCCTACTGCCACAGGAATAAGCGAAGTCATCAACATAGAGTGATGACCCCAAATATTTGAGGAAGACTAGAGGCCAATCATTTATAGCAAGGAGAAAAAGTGTTGTGCCTCAGAACACATCCCTGGGGGACACTTCAGTTGGATTAAAGTCGGGGAGAGCACATTATTAACCGGAAGACGGAAATGCCTGTCGTTAAAAAGTTCTTAAGGAAGGATGGTAGATTGCTCGAAGGCTAAGGAATTGGCTTGTTTTTGGCTAAAATAATTATACTCCAGTTGTATCATATGCCTTTCAAGGTCAAAAAATATGGCAATAACTGAGTGGTTATTCGCAAGGCATTACGAACATACGTATCAAGCGTAGTAAGGGGTCTATGGTTAGCAAAGTACTTACGAAAGCCATATTGACGAGTGGATGAGACTGTACTTGTGTGTCTCTAATACCACACTAACGTGTAATATACTCGGCGTTCAATTACTTTGACCTGCACTGGTAAGAGCAATGGGACGATAGTGGGAGGTTTCATGTCCGTAGTGCCTGGTTTTGACGGAAAGGGGAAGATCAGTCAGGCGGATTTCACAGCTGTGGAAGAACTCCTTGTGACCAAATAAGATTGTATAGGTAATAGGACTGCAAAGGCTGGACTATGTAAATGTTGCTAGCATACGAATATGAATGCGTCGGGGCCCAGCTGCACGATGATCGACAAGCTGTGGGTGTTGCCTCCAGTTCCTTGAAGTTGTAAAAGGTACATTATATGTTCTTCTCTGAGAGAAGAAACGTCAAAGGGTGCTAACTCTCTGGCAGTGACTTTGAGGAAAGAAATGATGAGGGGCATTAGATGGAGTCCTGAGAAATACGGAACCAGATGATTGCCAATTTCATTGGCAACATCTGTGGGTATGCTATATCAACACCGGCAACCCGCAGGAACGGAGCCGGGTCAGGGAAAATATTTACCACTAAGTTTTCTTACTTTTTTCCAGACTGCACTCATAGAGGAATAAGATGGTGATGTGTGGAGACATAATCTCGACAGCAAGTGCGTTTAGCGTCACGGATGACACGGCGAGCGATCGAACGCATCTGTTTAAAATCATAGGAGTTGCTTGTGGTTCTATTGTAAAAAACCGGTACCTGCCCCATGCAGAGCGTTTCAAATGTACATGCACGAGCACAAGCAGAGAGACCACCAAGGCACAAATTTCTTGAGATGCCTGCCGAAGTTTGGGGTATAGAATGAGAAGCTGCGGTGATAACGAGGACGAGAAGAGGTGTAAAGCTCATCGATGGAGGACGAAGAAGGAAACCTCTTTAAAAACAGTAGGTGTGAGTAAAGGTTCCATTTGCCCGATTTAATTGCCAGCATGGGTGTGCGAAAGGAGGTGGCGAATATGAAGGGGGAAGTAAAGAATGATTGGGAAATGATCACTGTCATGTTAAGTCCGGGAGGAGAGGAGGGAGAACAAGACCAAGTGAAGTCTAATGCGGCGGAGGAAGAGCAGATGAGAGAGCGATGCAAGAGAGAGTATGAGTCGAGGATCAAAACTGGGTGGAAGTACCTGTATTTTAAAACATGGAGGGGGTGTGGTGCAATAAGAAAAGCCTCTAACTGAATTCCACGGGAATCTCAGTGAGACCCCCTCCAGAGAAAAATGGTGGGCATTAAAATCACCAATAACAGAATCGGTGGCGTAATGACGAAACAAGGAAGGCCCCCCCAAAAAAAAAAATCGGTATAGATATGCCCCGAAGAAGGAGAGAGATTAAGAACCGAGCGTATACCCCTATGTAGTGGGATACGGGCTGCTGTGTAATGCAGGAAGTATGAAACAATTGCTGTGGTACGAATATCTGGCGGAGAAGAAGGGACTTTCATTAATAGGTACCATCAGGAAAAGGATCTGAAGAATACAATAAATTATAGCCTGAGATGTGAGAAATAACAGCGAGTGTAATTTTGGGTCTTGTGAGCAAACACAACAGGGGCCAAACTGGGAGAGTTAATCTGAAGACTCACCCCGATTACCCTGAGGCCGCGTATATTCACTGTAAAATAGGCCATGAATTGGCAATGATAAAAGATACTTGAAATCGCAGGGTAAGGGTTCCTACGGCTAGAAGGGTTAGAAAAGTCCACATTCGGAGGCAGTGGAAAACGTTCACGCAAGCGAAGGAACGGTGCGCTGTGAAGAAAGGAGTTGCGCAGGATGGAGCAGAGGACGAGAGAAGAGCGGAAGTGTGGATCCAGTGTCCATTGATGGTTTGGTCTCTGCAATATATTCAGAGATGCTTCAAGTGTTTCGGAATCAGAGATGTCGTATGGGAGAAATATTGGGAATGGTAGGGGGGGATGAGTAAAGATTGGAACTGTTTTGGACTGTACCAAGGTGAGGGGAGGGCGAAAGGGTGGGGGAACTGGAGAAGCGTGGCAGGGGACAGAAGAGCTAGGAACGCTGGGATGTGGCAGGAAGAGGAAGAGATTGGGAGGGAACAG
>NC_069452.1:29152605-29206354 GCF_026875155.1 Cherax quadricarinatus
AAGACTGCAAACCTCACTCAAGGAAAAGATCTTGGGGTGAGTAAACACCGAGCAGGGTCTCGGAAGCACACTCAATCAGATAACTGCTGCAGCATATGGGCGCCGCAAACCTGAGAACAGCATTCCGATACCTTAGTAAGGAATCATTCAAGGCACTGTACACCGTTATTTTCAGGCCCATTTTGGGGTATGCAGCACCTGTTTGGGAACCCCAACTTGATAAAGCACGTCAAGAAACTAGAGAAAGTAAAAAGGGTTTTGCAACAAGTTAGTTCCAGAGCTAAGGGAATGTCCTATGAAGAAAGATTAAGGGAAATCGGCCTGACGACACTGGGGGACAGGAGGGTCAGGGGAGACATGAAACGACATATAAAATACGGGCGTGGAATAGACAAGGTGGACAAAGACAGGATGTTCCAGGGAGGGGACACAGAAACAAGAGGCCACAATTGGAAGTTGAAGGCACAAATGAGTCAGAGAGATAGTAGGAAGTATTTCTTCAGTCATAGAGTTGTAAGGCAGTGGAATAGCCTAGAAAATGACGTAGTGGAGGCAGGAACCATACACAGTTTTTAGACGAGGTTTGATAAAGCTCATGGAGCGGGGAGAGAGAGGGCTTAGTAGCAACCGGTGAAGAGGCGGGGCCAGGAGCTAGGACTCGACCCCTGCAACCACAAATAGGTGAGTACAAATAGGTGAGTACACACACGGTGAAAAGCTATGTTCCACAAGGCACAGTACTAGCTCCCATCTTGTTCCTCATCCTCATATCCGACATAGACAAGGATTTTCAGCCACAGAAACCGGTCTTCCTTTGCAGATGACACCCGAATCTGCATGACAGTGTCTTCCATTGCAGACACTGCAAGGCTCCAGGCGGACATCAACCAAATCTTTCAGTGGGCTGCAGAAAACAATATGAAGTTCAACGATGAGAAATTTCAATTACTCAGATATGGTAAACATGAGGAAAATTTAAAATTTCTTCATCAGAGTACAAAACAAATTCTGGCCACGAAATAGAGCGAAACACCAACGTCAAAGACCTGGGGAGTGATTATGGGCGGAGGATCTCACCTTAAGGACCAAAAACATTGTATCAATCGCATCTGCTAGAAAAATGACAGGATGGATAATAGAACCTTCAAAACTAGGGAGGCCATGCCCATGATGACAAATCTTCAGGTCACTTGTTCTATCTAGGCTGGAATATTGCTGCACTCTAAAGCACCTTTCAAGGCAGGTGAAATTGCCGACCTAGAAAATGTACAGAGACTTCACGCGCGCATAACGGAGATAAAACACCTCAATTACTGGGAGCGCTTGAGGTTTCTAAACCTGTATTCCCTGGAACGCAGGAGGGAGAGATACATGATTATATACACCTGGGAAAAACCTAGAGAGACTAGTACCGAACTTGCACACGAAAATCACTCACTACGAAAGCAAAAGACTTGGCAGACGATGCACCATCCCCCCAATGAAAAGCAGGGGTGTCACTAGCACGTTAAGAACCATACAATAAGTGTCAGGGGGCCCCAGAGACTGTTCAACCCGCCTCCCAGCACACATAAGGGGGATTACCAACAGACCCCTGGCAGTCTTCAAGCTGGCACTGGACAAGCACCTAAAGTCATTCCTGATCAGCCGGCTGTGGCTTTGTACGTTGGTTTGCGTGCAGCCAGCAGCAACAGCCTGGTTGATCAGGCGCTGATTTCCCCCAGGAGGCCTGGTCACAGACCGGCCGCGGGGGCGTTGACCCCCGAAACTCTCTCCAGGTAATCCAGGTAAACACACACACTCTACACACACTCATACACACACACACTCATACTCACACACAACACACACACACACACACATACACACACACACACACACACACACACTCATGCACATACACACAAACACACCACACACACACACACACACACACACACACACACACACACACACAACAACACACACAAAACACACACACACACCACAAACCCCACACACACACACACACACATCACATATGTGGTAATCTTTATTACAGCTAGCAAAATCGGTATTTTTCCCAAAAGGTCGTAAATACCACGTGGATAAAATACTTAGTCATTTCTTGAACACTTCTGAGTGAGTTTTTTTCTAAATTCATTAATTTTATCTCACTCCGTACATTGACGCAGGGTGGACAAATCCACTGGCAAAGTTTACATTTCGTTGGGCACATCTGGTGGTGGGATTTAACCTGCCAAAAATACTTGTAACCCAGGCCGGGAAAAACCCGGGGGGATGCATCCAAAGCTGCTTATTTGTTGGTGGGACCATAACATGTGGCTCCTCCTGCATGATAGAATGATGATAGTAATAAAGTTGGTAGAATTACTTTCACAAGCTAACACCAGAGTCGCCATCGCTTCTACCACTTCAATAAAGGATCTAACCAGGACAAAACCCAAGCACCACGAACCAGTCAATGCAGGAGTTTACACTATACCCTGTGGAGGCTGTGACAAGATCTACGTAGGTGAAACGACAAGAAACCTCGACACCCGCCTCAATGAACACATATACGCATGTAGGAACGACAACTTAAACAACGCCTGTGTACAACACCGAAATTCCACCAGTCATCTTATGAAATTCAGAGACGCCCAATTAGTGATAAAAGAAACTAATTTCCGCACACGCAAGTGCCTTGAATCAGCACTGATCGCTGTTTCGAATACAATTAAACAAAACAACTGCAGCTTCACCATCTCCGAAGTCTTAGCAAGAATCCTCCTGAAAACAGTAAACCCTGCCATCACATAGTCTCTCCTGTTATACTACACAAAACACAGAGAGTGAACACTGAAACAAGCTGCCTCATTCCAGTTTATATTTGTCCAACCTATTTTTATGTTACCCAAGTAATAGCTTTTATATCCTTTTACTCATGTACGAATTAATTGCTCTACCATATTGTATTACTTTTGTCACTACGACTACTACTACTACTACTACTACCACTAGTGAACATCGAAATGGTACCTCACTAGTATTCACCTCACTCTGAGCCTTTATATACCCTCTGTGTCCATGTATTGTTTGTAATGGCTTGATAAAGCTCCTGGAGAGCGAAACGTTGCCACAATAAATGTCACATTAGTTGCACTTGTGTCCTTTTACTTTACAGAATGATGATAGATGGACTCACTGGTGTCAATCTCCCTGAGCCTTAAGTCCATAAAATTCAGCTGAAGTTCTTTTCGTATTATTGTTCTCAAACTACTACCTGACAAGCCAAGATTGTAATCTACCCCCCCCCTTTAAAAGGGCTACAGTTTAGCCAATTTACATTTTTCCTAAAGCATAAAAAAACCCAAGGGTGAAAATGGAATCCACACATGTGCACTTTTGACCCCACGTCCACAATCCTACCATACCTGTGCTGGCTTCTAAAACAAGCATGCCAAAATTTTAGGGCTTAATAAATTTGGAAGAAATTTAGGGAGACAAGAATCATTTTAAAAATTAAAAAACGTCAATTTTTTGATACATAGATGCATTTCAGTGAAAGGGAGTATGGCAAACATTTCCCCTGCCCTGAAGGGTAGAGGCCCAATTATTGATGCGTGCCCCCCAATTTCTTTAAGAGAGCCATCACTCGGGAAACGACAACCCACTACCACTGCCACCAGTGGATTGGTGAACAGAACCATCAAAAATAAATAATTTTTCGAGAGTGTGTCTGTGTGACTAAGTTATAAATAAAAGCTTAAGGCCCATGTTTTGGGGTTCAAGGGGAAGTTTTGGTTGTGATTTTAAAAAGTAGTTTTGGGGGGGAAAAGGGGGAAGGTAGTTTGGAATGGGGGAATATTCCAAAGGAGCGGGGAAGGCCACTTTGCCTTACTTGACAAAAATAAAGTAATTTTGATTCCCGCGGGGGTCGGTTCCCCTTTTTTTCGATCCATCTGGAGGATGTTCACCAGTGCTGGGGGAAAGTTTTTGGGGGGCCCTTTGGGGCAGGGTTTTTTAAAGAGCTTGCCGAGCATATTAACCCCAATTAGGATTTTTTTTCTTTCGTAACACGATCCCCTGATCTTTTAAAACAAGTTCTTTTTGCATATTTAAAAAATTTTGGGAGTAGAAAGGGGTCCTAGGATGAAACCCTATTGCTTCGTTCTGCAAATTTTTTTTCCCGCCCTCCAAGGGTTTTCCCCGTCAGACACAAACAAAATAGTGGCGCGCATAATCAACCAATGATCTAATATAAGCAAGATACATCATTTTCACAATTTTAACATTAGCACCATACATTGACGAATGTTTTAATAATTTTCTAAAAAAGACCCAATACCTTTATAACAAGCACTGCCCTAAAAAAAACTAAACAGATGACAGCTGAGAGACTGAACAGTCCCTGGCTAACACCCAGCATTCTCAAATCCATAAATACAAAACACCGATATGAAAAACAGTACAGAATGGGTCACATAACCAGAGACCAAACAAAACGTTACTCGTCAATCCTAACCAGCCTGATAAGAAGGGCAAAAAAATTTTATTATGAGAACAGATTATCCAACTTATGAGGTGATATAAAAAAGACCTGGAAGACCCTATCAGAAATTCTGGGAACAAAAAAGATATCACGACATAGCGAAATAAAATTAGAAAAAATCAGATGAACCCCAACTCCCACCAACAGAAACAGCAAACAGACTCAATGATTTCTTCTTCCACTATAGGCAAAACCTTGCCAATAATATCCCAAGCTCAGATACCCCACCAAATGACTACCTCATTGCAACCCACCCGAACACACTGTTCCCTAGCTCCGACTAACCCATACGAAGTCTCCCTTATTATCAACGCACTGAAAAACAAGGCAGGAGTTTTAAATACCTTACCACCCTTTATATACAAAAAAACGTCACAAGTACTATCCCCAAATCATTGCACACTCTTTAACAAATCCATTGAATCCTCCCCCCTTCCCTACAGTTTTAAAAATTAGCAAGGGTCACCCCGATCCATAAAGGGAGGAGACCAACAGAGTTGAATAACTATAGGCCAATATCCAATTTAAACCCTCTCTCAAAATCTTCGAAAAATTAATTCATAAAACGAATCTACTCCTACCTCATCTCCCATAACATTCTCCAACCCCTGCCAATTTGGATTCAGGCCAAAAAAAATACTAATGATGCTATTATACACATGCTAAAAACAATTATACACTGCAATAGAAAAAAAAGAAGTCCCACTGGGGGTCTTCATTGACTTACGTAAAGCTTTTGATACAAATTGACCATGACTTGCTCCCGTAAAATTGTCACACTATGGTATTAGAGGGCACTCCCTCAACTACCTCAAGTCTTACCTCAGCAACAGAAGCCAATTTGTGTACGCAAGGGGCAAGCTCTTCCGCACAACCCAAATTTCAGTTGGTGTCCCACAGGTAAGTGTCCTTGGCCTCTTCTCTTTCTCCTATACATAAATGACCTACCAAAATGCTTCGCAATTACTCAAACCCACACTTTTTGCAGATGACACCACATACGTCTTTTTCTCACCCGAGCCCAGTCACGCTTTGTCAATACATAAACCACCGAATTACAGAAAATATCTACCTGGATGAGGACTAACAAACTTAATTAAAAATTGACAAAACCTACTTCATTCAGTTTGGGTAAACAGAGCTACAGATGTACCTCTTAACATAACGATAAACGGATCACCTATCACAAAGCTAACAGAGGGAAAATTTTTTAGGAATCCACCTTGATAATAGACTCAAATTTCATGCAAAATATACAACAAATTTCTAAGAAAATTTCCAAGACTGTAGGCATACTATCGAAGATACGGTACTATGTTCCACAGTCAGCCCCCTGGCCCTATATCCCTCTTTATTACCCCTATCCCCACCTATGGAATTTGTGCATGGGGCTTTAACAACAACTAACCATCTCAGCCACTAATTACCCAACAAAAGGCGCAGTTAGAATGATAACAAATTTCTCACTACCCGGGAGCACACTCCACCAATATTCATAAACACTCACCCTAACTCACCAATCACACAAAAATCACTTACTTATTTATTGCAATTATTACATACATAGGAAAACATTAACTTATGACTATTAACCCTCCCTCTCAAACTTCTCCTTGCCATCATCAACTAGACTCCCACATGACCATTAACACAAGGCACAGATCCATCTTTGATGTTCCTAGTGGTCCATCTCAACGCTATGCAAAAAAATCACTTGCACATAATAAGGCCCTTAAAAATTGGAATTCATTACCTGTAAATATTAAAAGAGAAACACTACATGTTTTTAAATCAAGTCTCTTCTCAAAGTTCACTTAATCACTCCAAATGTTACTCACATAATATATCACACTTGTTTTACCTAACTTGGTATTTTTATTTTTTAATTACACTTCCTGAATGTAACAGCAATGCATGCAACCATGTGATATGTCTTTGTAATAATCTTTTGTATTTTTTTAGTTATCTGTTTACCAATAATGTTTATCCACTGTTTTCATTAATTGCTTTGTTATATCTTAAGTTAATTTTAAGCCTGCCCGTTAATGGTATGCATTTTAAGTGGCTTTGGCATGTGCTCCTACCTGTATTTTTTTTTTGTACCTCTGTATGTATGCCTAATTTTTATAAATAAATATATAAATAAATAAATAAATTAAATAATGATTCATGTTTGTGGGAAAGTAGGATGTCGTCGGTCTACTGTGTAAAAGCTTTCTATTAGCGTCATATATAATTATAGTGGGTATATTATTTTTTCAATGCTGTGTTGTAAAGCTGATTAGCTTTTATGATTGTATCATTAGTGCTTGTTATTTTCTTACTGATATCCAATTTGTGCAGGGGTTGAGTATGTTCTGAGCCGTTATAATTGAATTTACAAGTCTCATCGTTGCACGAGTTTCTCAAAGTATTTTGGATAGCTAGTGGGTAAGGTTAGATATTGGACTATAGTTTGTTTAAGTTGTTCAGGGTCACCACCTTTATGCTATTGGTGTAAACCTAGCCATCTTGAGTAGTTTCGGGAAGGTAACTAGCTCTCTAGTGACTTGTTAAAAAGTAACATGAAATAGCATGCGACATGGACCATGGGACCGCCTCGTCTTGCTTACAGTAATGGTGGGGACATGGAGAGAAGACCCCCCCTCCCCCCCTCCCCCCATCCCCCCCCCCCCCCCCCCCCCCCCCGGCACGTATCCAACACCTTCCCTTCCCCCCCACAAAGTGACTTTATAATCTCGGTGACTTCCGTGGGCTCAGTTGGTTGCAAGATAGAAGGAATTAGGGAAATTCCTTCTAGGTAGTCAATGGCTATGGGCATTGGTATGTGGGCTTTTACTGGCGAGATTAGATCCATATGGTTGAGTAGAAGTCGTTATCTTGTTAGCTGTGTCAGTGGGCTGTAGTGGTGTTTCATTAGGTTTAGTTTAGGACATTTTTCTTGGTTTTTTCAGTTTGTGGGTCCCTAGGAATATGTGAGAGTGTTTTCCAGGTCTTTTTTATATCTAATCTTGATGTTGGTGAAATCTACTCGAGTAGTATAGTTGTTTGGCTTTCTGTATTACTTTGGTGAGAGCTGATGAATGAGGTTTAGATATCTTTGTGTATCAAGCCACTGTCTATATTGCTTTTAATATTGGTGTTTATTTGTCAATGGATTTCAGAATGGTGCTGTTAGCCATGGGCAACAAGCGTTTGTTTGTGATCTGTTTTGTTTTGATAGGACAAATGTTTGATGTTTAGTCTAAGTAATTTGTTAAGAAAATGTCTGTCCAGTCATCAATGACCATTGGCCTTGGAGAATTTGTAGGCCAGTCATCTGTCCTCAGGGTCAGCTTGTGAACTTCCTATACTGAGGGCCTCGTCATGGAGTATAATGAGACTTTGTTGTATTCAAGTGAGTGTTGGTTTACTAATGTTTGTCAGGAGGAAAGGTAGGGTACTGTGGTCTGTAAGTGTATCTCGTGATTATCCCTGATTTAAGCCGGGGGCTAGTATATTGGTCCATATGTGGTCTATTATGGTTGCACTTGTATCAGTGAGCCTGGTTGGTTTAGTTATTGTTCGGTATGAGAAGTGTGTTGTTCTTTTTTGTTGATGAAAATCATGTCTACAGGATGATCATATAGTAGCCAGGGTTGATGTGAGTCTTCCAGCTCTAGAGAAGGTGGTTGCTTATTCATTTGTCTGTTTGTTATTTGTGACTTTAATTTCTCACTGAATTTGGGATGTTTTGTGTGAGGTATCCGGTAAATGGCTACACGATTGTTATAGGCGTCTTAGGTTTTTTACAGTAAAATTAGCAAAAAGTTATTCCCCATATTCATCTAAAGCAAGTGGTGCTAATACAAGATATTTGGTTAGTTGTAATAGATTGCCAATACCACCCCTTCTGGTTTGGTCTGCAGTGTGGAAATTGCTGTGTATCCGGTAGAGGGTAGATATCTATTGTGTCCTGATTAAGCCAGGTCTCAGTAAGTATAATGCAGCGAGAAGGGTTTGTCTTTAGTGATCAGGAGTGCTAGGAGGTCGTCATTAGTGTTTCTTAAGGGACCTGATGTTGTAGTTAAGTACTGTAGGACTTTAGCATTGTTTTAGGATAGTGCTGGCTGGTGATGCTGTGTAATAAAGGCAGCAGTTACTTTCCAATAGGTTTTGATTGGGTGTCAGATTATGGAGGTTGAGAAATCAGGTGTCAACGTGATACAATCATCTTCTAGGTTTAAATTATGGGTTATGTATATCCTGAGTTGTCTTATTCTATACCATCCCCCCCCACCCCCAAGATATTACTTCTTTATACTTGTGAGTTGAGTTCCTTATTTAATATTGGTGATACTTGATATCTGTAGATGGTAGGAAAGTTTGCGACCACACACCTCTTATATAAGCTAGAGTATTTTCGTCATGTTGGTAAGTCAATACTACACATAATGAAGTTGATGTTTGTCAATGTGTTGTGCTGGAATGAACTAAAGTACAACTAGGTATAAACTAGTAATATAAAAATACAAATTAAAATAGAACAAGACTTCTCTCTTGTAATTGCAATAAGGTTCTAATATGACTTTGTGGAGTCTATGTTTTGAGCTAGAGTGAGCTAAAAGTACAATAGGTTTAATCTAATAATATAAAATACAATTAAAAATAGCACTAGTCTCTCACTAGTATTGCACTTATTATTTATTTTATACCACTGGCCGATTCCCACCAAGCAGGGTGGCCCCCGCCAAGGAAAATCTTTCACCCATCATTCACTCCATCACTGTCTTGCCAGAAGGGTGCTTTTACACTACAGTTTTAAAACTGCAAACATAACACCCCTCCTTTCAGAGTGCAGGCACTGTACTTTCCCATCTAAGGACTCAAGTACGGCCCTGGCCGGTTTCCTGAATCCTTCATAAATGTTACTTTGCTCACACTCCAACAGACGTCAAGTATTAAAATACCATTTGTGTCTCCATTCATCCTATCAAACCCGCTCCACGATACCGGATGGAAGTCCAAGCCACTCGCACACAAATCTCTTTACCCCCCTCTCCTCCAAACCCTTCTAGGCCGAACACTACACCGACCTTCCTTCCACTACAGACTGATTACACTCTTGAAGTTCATTTCTTTTCGCTCCTTCTCTCTACATGTCCGAACCACCTTCAAACAACTTCCTCAGCCCTATGGACAACAGTTTTGGTAATCCGACCTCACTCCTAACTTCCAAACTACGAAAATTTCTGCATTATATTCACATCCACACATTGCCCTCAGACATTGACATATCCACTGCCTCCAGCCTTCTCCTCGGCTGCAACATTCATCACCCTCGCTTCACACCCATATAAGAGCGTTGGTTTAATCTATCCTCTCATACATTCCCTCTTTTCTCCAAGGACAAAGTTCTTTGTTCCACAGACTTCCTAAGTGCACCACTCACTCTTTTTCCCTCATCAATTTATGATTCACCTCATCTTTCAAAGACCATCGATGACACGTCCATCTCCCAAATATCTGATACGTTCACTCCTCCATACTCTCTCCCTCCAATCTGATATTCATCTCTTTCATCACATAATCTTTTTGTTATTCCTATAACCTTTCTCTTCTGTATTCCCTTTAATTTTCTTCTTTTTGCACACCCTACCAAATTCATCCAAAAATCTCTGCAACTTCTCTTTCAGAATCTCCCAAAATAGCACAGTAGTCATCAGCAAAGAGCAGGCTGTGACAACTCCAATTTTGTGCTGTGATTCTTTATCTTTTACTCACGCTCTTGCCAAGACCCTCGCAGTTTACTTTCTCTTAACAAACCCCATCTATAAATATATTAAACAAACCACGGGTGACATCACACATCCTTGTCTAAGGCCTACCTTTACTGGGAAAAAATTTCCCTCTTTCCTACATACTCTAAACTTGAGCCTCACTATCCTCGTTTAAAAATCTCTTTCACTGATTTCAGTAACCTACCTCCTACACCATACACTTGCAACCTACCACTGGCCACATTGCCCCCTATCCACCCTGTCATTCGCCTTTCCAAATCCATCATAAATGCACAAAGCCTCTTTAGCCTTATCTAAATGTAATGTTCACTTATATGTTTTCACTGTAAAAAACTGCCGTCCACACACCCCCTACCTTTCCTATAAGCCTATTGTTCATCTGCTATCCGATTCTCTGTTTACTCTTAATTCTTTCAATTATAATCTACCATACACCTTACCAGGTACAATCAACAGACTTATCCCACCTATAATTTTTTCACTCTCGTTATCCCTTTGCCTTTATACCAAAGACTATGCATGCTCTCTGCCAATTCCCTAGTATACCTTACCCTCGTCCATACATTTATTAAATAATTGCACAACCCTCAAAAATATATCACCACCTGCTTTTTACAATTTCTGTTCTCTATCCCTTGAATCAATCACGGCGGCTTACCCCCTTTCATTTTACCTACGGCCTTCACGACTTCCCCCACACTCACAACTGGCTCTTCCTCACTCCTAGAAGATGTTATTCCACCTTGCCTATACACGAATCACAGCTTCCATATCTTCATCAACATTTAACAATTCCTCAAAATATTTCCCTCCATCTTCCCAATTACCTCTAACTCTCCATTTAATAACCTCTCCTCTCTATTTTTAATGAACACCATAAATCCATTTTAATGAATAATTTCTCTAGCTTACTTAAATTGTTTAATCTCCACTCCAAAACTTTTTTCTTATTTTCACCCCACCCCATTGATGATAACATCTCACCCACTCTTCATTTCGCCTCTCTTTTTACATTGCTTCCACCCTCTCTTTAATTCTCTCTTTTTTTCATATACTCCATTTACTCCATATAATTGACTTATGGGCTAAATAATAGTGAATTTGGTATTGTACTATGTATTTGAGTTAGAATGGAGTATGGTACAACTGATTTAATCTATTAATATAAAAAAATACAGAAATTAAAAATAAGCACAAGTCTTCATAGTATTGCCACTATGGTCTAATATTAGTGAATTGGTAATATTGACTACTGTAATTGAGCTAGAAGAAGTATAGTACAACAAACTTTAGTCTAATAATATAAAATCAAATTACAAATAGCACCAGTCTATCACTAGTAATGCCCTTTGGTATAGGTATAGAGATTTGGTATTGACTATGTATTGTTTTTTTTCCTAGCTAGAGTGACCTAGAGTTAAAATAAACTGTCGATTAATTCTCAATAAATTATATAAAGGCACAAGACTTCAAATTGTAATTGCATCTAAGGTATTAATTTAGTTGTTTTCATGAATTAGGTGTATAATAAGATTTAAATTGACAGGAATAAAAATACACAAGGTTAAGGTAGCAAAAGAGTAATAAATAAAATTTATAAAAATAAAAATGGCAATGACTTGGTTATAATATGCTAGTAAGATGGTAAAAGGATAATATAAAGTTGTAGTTGAAAATATAGTTTAAAAAAGTTGGAATAAAATGGTCAATAAAAGAAGTTTAACTATAAGTGTTGATCAATATAGTTTAAAGTAAAAATTGGGCAATAATAGGGATTTAGGAATGGACATGGGGAATTAGGAGTATCAAATCACCCACAGTTAAGTAAAACTTCTAGTTATGCAGACTGATACTGAGCCAGTTAGGTAAGTTGTAATTTGGCTAGGTTATGAGTGATCCAGCTACATCAAGTGACCACAAGAGAATATCTGGTAAGTCGGTGGGATTATGTACAAGTGTTTTCCTTGATGGATATATACATGTGTAACCTAGCCCCCTTCATCAAGTTACACTAATATAATCTATACAGTCCACATTAATTAGTAGCACCGTACTTGTGGGTGCTATCCAATCATACTGGTCTCTGGATAAGAATGGATAAGATTGTGACGGTCGAAGGAACCACTTGCCTGTGACCAAGGGTGGTCAAGTTTTTAACATGTATACACGGGGTGTGACTACGGTAACAATATGGTTGTCTCCCAATGAGTTTCTTTGTAGCATGATTATGATGAGGTTCATACATGGTAATCACCCTATAAATTTTTCATAATTATTATTATTATTATTATTATTGTTTTATTACTGAAAATAATAATAATATCTTTATTTACTACCAGTATATCATATACAGGTATTACAGACCGTAGACTGACATCAATGACATACTACTATATAGAAAGCCGCTTGTTATGCTGAAATATTTCCGCAAATTAGGGTCAGTGTCCCAGGATGCGACCCCACACCAGTTTACTAAACACTCTCAGGTACCTCATTATTAATGACGGGCGTGACCATAGACAACAGGTGTAAAGAAAACACGCCCATGTTTCACTCTGCTGGGATTCATCCAGGCCACTTCGCCATTGTGAAGCGAGAGCCTTTAACCACCAGAACATTTTATCATGTATGGTGTCGGTGAATGTCTAGCTCCACGGATCTCACAATATTATATTTTTAAGGATTTTTTCTTTATTTTTCTTTCTATTTCTTGTATTTTTCTTTCAAAATATAAGAATTGGAGATGTGGCATGACTTGAGAGTGGAGCCGGAGCTTTTACATGTTGTTCTAAGGCCTGGGACATGAGAGGTGGGCGGAGCTTATACACATAGTTTAACCTGGGGTCTATGCATGAGAGTGGGCAGAGATCTATACATAGTTACCTGGAGTTTATTACATGAGAAGTGGGCAGAGATTCTAATAGTTTAACTGGAGTTCTATGTGGGGACATGAGAGTGGGCAGGAGGTATACATAGTTTACCTGGAGAGACTTATGTACATGGGAATGGGCAGAGCTCACCTATACATCGTTTACCTGGAGTTTTATGACATGAGACGTGGGACAGAGCTTTTAATTGTTTACCTGGAGTTTATGACATGAGAGCGGGGCAGAGCTTATACATGTTTATCCTGGAGTTTATGCCATGACGGTGGGCAGAGCTTACACATAGTCTCTAAGGCCATGACATTGAGAAGTGAGCAGACCTATTATAACTTAGTCTCTAAGGCAATGACATGGGAGTGGGCCGAGATTATAGACAGATAGTCTCTAAGGGCCATGACATGAGAGTGGGCAGAGCTTATACATAATCTCTAAGGCCATGACATGAGAGTGGGCAGAGCTTATACATAGTCTCTAAGGCCATGTCATGAGAGTGAGCGCAGACCTTTACAGAGTCTCTAAGGCCATGACATGAGAGTGGAGCAGACATTATACATCGTCTCTAAGGCCAAGACATGAGAGTGGGCGGCGGGCTTATAACTTAGTCTCTGAAGGCCATGACATGAGAGTGGGCAGTGCTTATACATAGTCTCTAAGCATGACATGAGAGTGGCGGAGCTTTATACATAGTCTTATGACCATTATCATGAGAGTGGGCATGACGCTTATTCATAGTCTCTAATGGCATGACAGGAGAGTGGGCGGAGATTATACATAGTCTCTAAGGCATGACATGAGATGTGGGCGGGCTTATAATTAGTCTCTAAGGCATGACATGAGTAGAGGGCGGAGCTTATACATAGTCTTAAAGCATGGCTTGAGAAGTGGCGGTGCTTATTCATAGTCTCTAAGTTCATGACATGAGAGTGGGCTGAGCTTATACATAGTCTCTAAGTTCATGGACATGAGAGGTGGGCGGAGCTTATACATAGTCTCTAAGGCATGACATGTGAGTGGGCAGAGCTTATTACATAGTACTCTAAGGCAATGACATGAGAGCGGGCAGAGTTTAGACATAATTTCTAAGGCATGGACATGAGAGTGGGCAGAGCTTATACATAATCTCTAAGGCCATGACATGGAGAGTGGCAGAGCTTTTAATACATAGTCTCTAAGGGCATGACATGAAGTTTACTGTAGTTTACCTGGAAAGAGTTCCGGGGTCAATGCCCTGCGGCCCGTCATGTGACCAGGATCATTGTGGATCAGAAGCCTGAACAACCAAAGCTGTTACTGCTGGCTACAAACACAATCCAAGTACGAGCCACTGCCGGTGGTCAGGTACCGACTTTATGTTTCATGTCCAGTGACTGCATTGAAGACAGCCAGGGGTCTATTGGTATTAATCACCCCTTATGTATGCTGGGAGGCAGTTGGAAAGTTCTTGGGGCCCCCCCTCCTGAACATTTACTGTTTGTAGTCTCTTAACTTGGTAGTGACACCCCCTGTTTTCATTAGGGGGAATGTTTGCATCATCTGCCTCTTCTTTTGCTTTCATAGTGAGTGATTTTCGTTGTGAAAGTTTGGGCGATACTAGTCCCTCTAGGAATTTTACAGGTGTAAATATTCTTGTATCTCTCCTGCCTGCATTTCCAGGGAGTACAGGTTCAGGAACTTCAGGCGTCGCAGTAATTGAGGTTGTTTTATCTCATTATGTGTGCTGTGAAGGTTCTCTGTAAATTTTCTTAGGTCGGCATTTTCACCTGCCTTGAAAAGGTGCTGTTAGAGTGCAGCACTATTTCAGCCTAGGTAGAACAAATTCGACCTGAAGTGTGTCATCATGGGCTTGGCATCATTAGTTTTGAAAGTTCTCATTATCCATCATACGTTTTTCTAGCAGCTGCGATTGATACAATATTATGGAACCTTGAAAGTGTGATCCTCTTACATAATCACTCCAAGGTCTTTGACGTTAGTTTTTCGCTCTATTTTATGCTGGAAATTTGTGATATACTCTGATGAAGTTTGAAGTTTTAATTTTCCTCATGTTTACCATATCGGAGCAATTGAAATTTTCTCATCTTTTGAACATCATATCGTTTTCTGCAGCCCATCCCAAATTTGCTATTAAGTGTCTGCACACTGTAGTAAAGCATAACAGTTTACCATCTTATGAGCAAGAGATTGATAATAACTCATACAATGGATACATTACAGGAAATCATTTCATGGAACATTTTGGCCACAGCCCTTACTACAGGTATGGATATAGGACTCATAGAGAACTTAAAGAGAAGGAATGACAAAAATGATTTACTGTGGTAAGGATCCTCCTGTATGAAGATGAATCGTTCAGAGAACGACATGTTGATAAATTAGACACAGTACAACTCTTGGGTAATCTTATTGAGGAAACGTTTCGCCACACGTGGTTCCATCAGTCTACAAAGGGGATTCTGAAGAACAGGGAGGAGGATGAGGTAATCAGTACTCAACTTGAGTCGAAACGTTTACTCAATAAAGGAAACCCAAGAGTTTGCACTTGTGTCTATTTTGTCTACATGTCGAGTTCTCTGACCATTCATCTACAAACCTGTCAGACACTGCAACTGCTTGGGATCTTAATACTTGGGAATTCTTCGCTTGCCTAAATTCTTGGGCACGTCCTTGACTTCAACTAGAACAAATGTTACACGACCCTCATGAATGTACACTCTCTGCCAAACGGTTAATAGCTCTCTCTTACTCAGCACGATTATGCCGTATTTCTATTCAGATTGATGGATGACCACATCGACTCAGATTGAGCGGGACTGATACATCATTGCTCCTCATGTTCTTCAAGTTTCTCCTTTTGTATGGATGATGAAGCCGCTGTGTGGCGCAAAACGTTTCCTCAATAAAGATAAACCAAGAGTTTTTGTACATGTGTGATGAAAAAGATTTAAATATGCTGCATAAGTGTCTCAATCTTCAAACTTGTCGGTTTTTCCAAACATTCATCACATCTGTCGTGGACCACTTGCAGCATCATGGGATTCTTGTTACAAGAATTCTTCAACGCTTGTTCAACTTGGACAAAGACCTACTTAGAACTAGTGGATGGTACCACTATGACCCCGCCCAATCTGCTTACGTCACTCACTACAGTAAATATTAAGCCACCGTCATACGGCCTTTTGCTGTACATTCAACAAGATGATGGACTGATCACCATCGACTCAGGTTGAGGGACTGATTACTCTCATTTTCTTTCCCCCTCCTCTCCTTACGGCCTTCCTTTTTGTATTGGACTGATGAAGGCCACTGTGTTGGCGAAAAACGTTTCCTGAATAAAGATTTCCATATGCCTGCATAAGTGTCTCATCTTCACTTGTCGCTTTTCAAACCACTTCATCCCAACTGTCGGACACTGCAGCATCATGGGATCTTGTTACAAAGAATTCTACAACACTTGTTCAACCTTTGGACGAAGACCTACTTCGACTAGTGGATGGTACCACTATGACCCGCCTATCTGCTTCACGTCACCTCATACAGTCTATAAGCCCCCCCCCCCCCCCCCCACCACGTCTACGGCCCTATGCTATACATTCTACAAGATTGATGGACTGAACACATCGAACTCCTGGTTGAGGGATGATTACCTCCTTCTCTCCTCTCCCTTACGCCTTTCCTCGTTGTATGGAATGATGAAGCCACTGTGTGCGAAAAACGTTTCCTGAATAAAGATTTCCCATAGCTGCATAAGTGTCTCATCTTCATCTTTCAAGTTTGTACATGTGTCTAAATTTACAACATGTCGGTTCTCTGAACCATTCATCTACAAACCTGTCAGACACTGCAACTTCTTGGGATCTTAATACTTGGGAATTCTTCGCTTGCCTAATTCTTGGGCACGACCTACTTCAACATTGAACAAATGTTACACGACCTATTACCTGGAGTTTACCTGGAGAGAGTTCCGGGGGTCAACGCCCCCGCGGCCCGGTCTGAGACCAGGCCTCCTGGTGGATCAGAGCCTGATCAACCAGGCTGTTGCTGCTGGCTGCACGCAAACCAACATACGAGCCACAGCCCGGCTGATCCGGAACCGACTCCAGGTGCCCGTCCAGTGCCAGCTTGAAGACTGCCAGGGGTCTGTTGGTAATCCCCCTTATGTGTGCTGGGAGGCAGTTGAACAGTCTCGGGCCCCTGACACTTATTGTATGGTCTCTTAACGTGCTAGTGACACCCCTGCTTTTCATTGGGGTGGATGGTGCATCGTCTGCCAAGTTCTCTTTGCTTTCGTAGTGGGTGATACTTCGTGTGCAAGTTCGGTACTAGTCCCTCTAGATTTTCCAGGTGTATATAATCATGTATCTCTCCCTCCTGCGTTCCAGGGAATACAGGTTTAGGAACCTCAAGCGCTCCCAATAATTGAGGTGTTTTATCTCAGTTATGCGCGCCGTTGAAAAGTTCTCTGTAATTTTCTAGGTCGGCTATTTCACCTGCCTTGAGGGTGCTGTTAGTGTGCTGCAATATTCCAGCCTAGATAGAACAAGTGACCTGAAGAGTGTAATCATGGGGCTTGGCCTCCCTAGTTTTGAAGGTTCTCCATTATCCATCTCCTGTCCTTTTTCTAGCAGATGCGATTGATACAAATGTTATGGTCCTTGAGGTGAGATCCTCCGACATGATCCACTCCCAGGTCTTTGACGTTGGTTGTTTCGATCTATTTTGTGGCCAGAATTTGTTTTGTTACTCTGATGAAGATTTAATTTCCCATGTTTACCTTATCTGAGTAATTGAAATTTCTCATCGTTGAACTTCATATTGTTTTCTGCAGCCCATGAAAAAGATTTGGTTGTGTCTGCCCTGGAGCTTTGCAGCTGTCATGCAAATGGATGACCACTGTCATGCGATTCGGGTGTCATCTGAAAGGAAGACACGGTGCTGTGGCTGACCATCCTTGTCTATGTCGGATATAAGGATGAGGAAACAAGATGGGAGCGAGTACTGTGCCTTGTGGACCCCCCCTCGATTTCACCGTAGCTGCCTCGGACTTTACTCTGTGGGCAACGACTACTCTCTGTGTTTCTGTTAGTGAGGAATATTATAGATCCATCGACCGACTTTTCTGTTATATCCCTCTTAGCACGCATTTTGTGCGCTATTACGCCATGGTCACACTTGTCGAATGCTTTTGCAAAGTCTGTTATATTCACATTGCATTCTTTTTGTCTTCTAGTGCATTTTAGTAAGTTGTTTCGTAGTGGTCCTAATAGTTTGAGTCAGACAGGATGCGACCTGTTCTAAACCATGTTTGCTCCCTGGGTTGTGTAACTGATGGGTTTCTAGACTTGCGTGGTGATCTTGCTTCTTAGGACCTTTCAAAGATTTTTATGATATGGGATGTTAGTGCTATTGGTCTGTAGTGCTTTTGATGTTGCTTTACTGCCCCCTTTGATGGAGTAGGGGGCTATGTCTGTGGTTTTTTAGTAACTTGGGACGACCCCCGTGTCCATTGGCTCCCTATCCATAGGGAATGGAAAAGGCTCGTGATTGGGGCTTCTTGCAGTTCTTGATGAAACTGAGTTCCTGAGTCTGGCCGGGGGCAGGAGGCATGGGCATGTCATTTATCGCATGTTCTGATTATTTGGTTGGACGTCAGGATAACATCGGTATAGGCCTTGTGTTAATCAAATTTTGTGGCTCTCTCATAAATAATCATTTTGATTCTTCGACTCTCAGTCTGAGTTAGCGTGCTTGCTAAAAACTGAGTCTTATTGGGACTGGAGTAGCTCACTCATTTCCTTGTTGGTATCTGTGTGGACCCATCTTGTTTATGTAGGGGCCCATATATGGACGTTGTTCTCATTTGATTGTGCAATAGGAGAATGAAATACTTTGGGTTTTTTCGATTTCCTTTAAGGGCTTTTAGTTCTTCCGCGATTCCTGATCCTAAAGGATTCTTTTTGCTTAAGTTCGATGATTGCTTATTTCTCTGACCAGTGTCATCCTACGCATTTCAGATATATTGACCTTTTTTTTTTAGCCGCTTCTGTTATTCTTTTCCGTTCGCCTGAAAGCGGAGGCCTGTCTCTTTCTGTTTTACATCTATACTCCTCCTTTTCTTAGAGGAATAAGCCTTGTGCATACATCGAGTGCTACCGATGGTAATCTGTTCTAGGCATAAGTTGGGGTCTGTGTTGCTCTAGTATATCTTCCAAGCTTATATCGATTAGGACTTGGTTTACATGGTCCCACTTTATGTTTTTGTTTTAGAAGTTTGAATTGGTTGAATGCTCCCTCGTGTACTAATCTCTTATGTCCGGTCTGAGGGCTCCGCGCATACATGGGACTGAACCTAATTATGTTGTGATCTGAGTATCTTTGTTTTTGATATGGTGATTTCTTATCGATCATCATTGTTAGTGAAGATTGAGGTCTTGTATATTCTCAGTCTATTGGCTTATTATTTGCTGGTTTAAATTGAATTTTGTTGCAGAGATTAAAAAGCTCGCGTGAGTGTGAGTTTTCATCGAGGCTGCCCTCTGGTGTTATTACTGCAACAATTTTATTGTTATTATTCCTCCATTTTATGGTGCCTTAAGTTGAAATCCCCAGGAGCAAGATGTTGTGTGCAGAGCTGGAAGGATTTTCCAGACTGTGGTCAATTTTTTAACAGCTGTTCCTGTAATTGCTGGGATGTTGCATCCGGAGGCTTGTAGACTATCACAATGACTAGTTTTGTTCTCAACTTTTTACTGCTAAAACTTCCACGATCATTTGTGGCATTTTAGCAGTTCTGTGCAAACAAGTGACTCATGCACTGGACAGGCATCCCCCCCCCCTTTTGCCTGTTCACTCTGTCACATCTGTAAAGGTTGTAACCTGGATCAATTTCGTTGTCCAAGTGTTCCTTTATGTGGGGTCTCAGTGAAAAGCGCGTACATTGCACTTTGCCTCTGCAAGCAGTCCACGGATGAAAGGATTTTTGTTGTTTGTTGCTGGCTTTAGACCCTGTATATTTGACAAGAAGAATGTTATCGGGGTCTGGTGGTATTGTTGGTATGGGGAGGGAATTTTTTTCCGGCTTTGTATTGTTTTCTGTTGTTTGGAGTGGAGGCCATCGACTGTGGTTCCACTACAGGAATTGACTGATTGGTGTGTACTATTTCTGCATTTCCTGACTGTTATTTTTCCTTCCTGGCACGAAAATCTCTCCTCTAGAGTGGCTGTGGCTTACCTGTATTTCCATGGCCTGGATGTTTTGTATCTTGTTGTCCCTTTAGCTGGTATGCTGGCAATTTAAGTTCTAGCACGGTCTTCCTGTACTTGAAGAGGTACACAGTTCAGGGTGAAAAGCTTACAGGAAGGGAGTTTGCCCCATTTTCTGTTGTCATCATGGGCATGGCATTTCCTAGGGTGGGTCATAGTTGCACGTCCCATCTGTTTTTCAAGATTTCCCATGCCAGCAGATTACGGTGCCATAGTATGGTGCACAGGCTTGGTTTTCGTTTGCTTGGTTTCTGTGACTGTATTCCATGTTGGTGCATGTTTCCCTGTCATATTCTATCTATTATTCCCTAGCACCAACAGTGGAGCTCCCACCATTTGTTTTTGGTAATAATATCCTCCACTATGCTGGTGGAGTCCTTTGTTGCTATTTCCTGCGATTTCCTAGTTTGAAATATTGGTTTTAATCTTATCTTTGACTACCACTTGTTTCCCTAATCGGCTCCTGTCCCCTATGAGGTCATTCATATGTTTTCCTTCCTGCGTATAATTCCCGACTACCTGGACAAATCTCCAGTTCCCCATTACTGTCTCCCAGGACAGCATTCTCCAGCTTTCCCCATTACTGTCTCACAGGACAGCATCTCCAGCTTCACCATTACTGTCTACCAGGTACAGCACCTCCTGCTTTCACCATTTACTGTCTCCCAGGAAGCACCTCCAGCTTCCCCATTACTGTCTCCAGGACAGCCACTATCAGCCCCAATTTACTGACTAACAGGACATCATCTCCAGCCTTACAGTTTCTGACTACATGGCCAGTTCAAGGGCAATAAGAGTACCATTCGCCGGACTTTTTATAGTTCCTTCTGTTGTAGTAAGCTTCCAGGTTTTATATGAAAGCAGCTTTGATGTTGACCCTTCATTTTAATACCTTGTGTTTTAGTCCACAGGATTTATTCTCATTTGGGATTTACCCAAAACACTTCCCCCTGTTTTAAATAATGCTTGTAGCTAGTTCTCTGGATATCGCACAAGGGGAGTCGTGACACAATTTCCACAGACATGACACTTTATGCAGTGGAAGCCCGTTTGTTTGACTGACCACAGTTACACACTGCTTTCATAATGATTTGAATGGTTGATTTTTACTGCAATTCTACTTGCACTACCTCTTGAATATTCTATTAATAACCTGCTAGGTGGTGCACAACGAATACCGTTTGAACCCAGTCCTCAGGGTTCGGACCAGTCATGGATCGGACCAGTCAAGGGTTTAAGTTCGGACCAGTCAAGGGTTCGGACCAGTCTATTGATCTGATCTGTTGGCGGTCACTTATTTAAACCATATGGTCCAGGTGGATTTGAGCTAACACATGAAGGATCTGCTGGAAATTATTTCTACCCGTAGTAATATGTGTTTTGATTGATACAAAAGTTTAACTTGCGTGTTGAGAAAGCCGGTGACTGCTGGCTGCTCTACAATGACGACAGGTCGAAGCCTCCACTTGTTTATCAATCGCTGTATCTAGTTCTCTATTTTTGTTTTCCGTCTCCACCACATAATTGCTATATTATCACTATTCAGTTGACTGGTGCTAAATTTTGGAGGTAGGGCGCTTTTTCTGTAGTTAATAATTGCTTCTCGTTGTGTTATATTTGGACCGCTCGGTAACTACAGGTTATATGAAATTCACCCCCAGTAACGTCTGGTATTTCGAAAAGAAACTATTGAAGTCACTCCACCCATATGTACCATTATAAATACTGGTTAGTTGCTACTACAACACTGTTATTCTGCTACATCACTGTATCACTAGATTATATGCGAGTACACTAGGCAGGCCACGGAAGATTATTAATAAACAGTTGACCATGTGGTAAGTTCTGGCGACTTTGGCACCTGCTCTAAGGCTTATCTCCTTCTCATGTTACAAATTTCATCTGTTTTCAAAGGACAACTTTAGCCTTTTATCATTCAATATACTAGGGAGCCAACTGTAGTACACACTATACACTATGTATATCAATGCTTTCAGGAGGGGACTTTCTTTCCTCTGACACAAAAGTTCACTATTTTTTATTTTTCCACACGGGGGAAGGCCTTATGATTCCCCTCTGGCAGTAAACTCTGCTAGGAAGTGCACACTAATTCTCCTTTTTTTATTCAGTCTTAATATGTTTTTCGCCCAACAGATTGCGTTCCAGCGGCTTAGAGGGATGTATCGATTATAGGATTGATGACACAAATAAGTTCTGCACGTAAGAGCGACCGTGAAAACACCCAGAAAATCCTGGAGCACAAAGAGGCAACGCTGAACGCTATGAATTCGTTGTTTGACTGCTTTCATCTCTGGCATCGGTTTATAAGCTCCTTTCAGCACGTATGCCGTATTCTATTCAAGATTGATGTCCTCGACTGACCACATCGACTCAGGTTGAAGGGACTGATCTACCTCATTCTCCTCCTGTTCTAGAACATAAGAACATAAGAAAGGAGGAACACTGCAGCAGGCCTGTTGGCCCATTACTAGGCCAGGTCAATTTTTACATATTCATCCCACTAACAAACAATTTGACCACCCCAATTTTCAATGCTACCAAGTATAAGTTTATGGCAAGTCCACTCACAAATCCAACCCTCCCGCTCATATACTTATCCACCTAAATTTGAACTACCAAAGTTCCTAGCCTAAATAACCAAACTATAGGTAGACTGGATCCACTCATTCAAACTACCTATTTCCAAACCAATACTTTCTATGTCCTTTCTAATTCTTAACTTATCTAGTTAAATCCATTATGAGGGTTCTCTCTTGGGAGATATCCTCAAGACCTTGTTATATCCCCTTATTAATACCTATCTTCCACTTATACACTTCGATCAGGTCTCCCCTCATTCTTCGTCTAACAAGTGAATGTAACTTAAGAGTCTTCAATCTTTATTCATAAGGAATATTTCTAATGCTATGTATTAATTTAGTCATCCTACGCTGAATGTTTTCTAACGAATTTATGTCCATTCTGTAATATGGAGACCAGAATTGAGCTGCATAATCTAGGTGAGGCCTTACTAATGATGTATAAAGCTGCAGTATGACCTCTGGACTTCTGTTGCTTACACTTCTTGATATAAATCCCAGTAATCTATTTGCCTTATTACGTGCGCTTAGGCATTGCTGTCTTGGTTTAAGGTTGCTGCTTACCATAACCCCCAAGTCCTTTTCGCAATCTGTATGGCTAAGTTCTACATTATTTAACTTATAAGTGCAGGGTTATGGACACTCCCGAGCTTCAGGAACCTTGCATTTATCTACATTGAACTGCATCTGCCACTTTTCTGACCAAGAGTAGAGTTTGTCTAAATCCTCCTGAAGTTCCCTAACATCTACGTTTGAATCAATTATCCTACCTATCTTCGTGTCATCGGCGAATTTGCTCATATCACTAGTAATTCCTTCATCAAGATCATTGATATATATTATAAACAACAACGGGCCCAAGACTGATCCCTGTGGAACGCCACTTGTTACTGATCCCCACTCGGATTTAACCCCATTTATGGACACTCTCTGCTTCCTGTCTGTGAGCCATGATTTGATCCACGAGAGCAGGTAGAGGTCGTTTTGATAAGGACCTGCTTCGCATGGGCCAGTAGGCCTTTTGCAGTGTTCCTCCATTCTTATGTTCTTATGTTCCATCAGGAAGCGGTTGTCTGACTTACATCATATTAGTGCAACCAAGAATATTGATGTCATCTGTTTGCAGGAATGTAGACTGAAAGATGGAGCACCTCCACCAAAGTTGCCTGGATATGCAGCTTATAACCTAAGGTCAACCAACTGTTATGTGATGTATGTCAGAAAGAACTTGCCACATTCACTCCTTTCCCTGCAGAGTCGAGTTAACATGCAGTATGGAAATATAAACACAAATGCAGTATAATGTGATCCTTTATTGACTACGTTTCGCCCACACAGTGGGCTTTTTTCAAGTCACAAACAGTACTGTTTGTGACTTGAAAAAAGCCCACTGTGTGGGCGAAACGTAGTCAATAAAGGATCACATTATACTGCATTTGTGTTTATATTTCCATTGTGTCGGTATTTTATACCATTTATTTCCAACATGCAGTATCATGGTGTCAAAGTATATGCAGGCTATTTTTCCATAAACATTTTTAATCTCTATGCCACCGCGAACCAGCTTCGACCTGATGCTTTACCAGATCGCATCAATAGCGAACCTACCCTCATTCTTGGAGATTTTAATGCCAGACATAAGAATATTGGTGGGTCTATAACAAACACCAAGGGAACTAAATTAGTGAAATTGCTAAATGAGCATGATAATGTTCGAATTTTGGGAACTTCTGAGCCTACTCATATATCTGTGCTTTGGATATGAACTAGACAAAATGTACATAACCTTC
Source organism: Cherax quadricarinatus (assembly GCF_026875155.1). Taxonomy (NCBI): domain Eukaryota; kingdom Metazoa; phylum Arthropoda; class Malacostraca; order Decapoda; family Parastacidae; genus Cherax; species Cherax quadricarinatus. Next base: position 29,177,455 of record NC_069452.1, read on the forward strand.
ACGACTACGACAACTACTACTACAACTAACCCATCTCTTTGGGAAGGACCTACTTCCACTGGGGAATCCCGCCTACCAGTGAATTTGCCCTCGTCTGCTACACCTGACGTTACTATATAAGCGCCAGGATCCTTTCTTCTGCTTCAGAATCTCCACGACTATGGTGCTGTTCGCACCTACTCCTAGGTTGAGGGACTGATTACCTCATCTTCTGTACATAGTTCTGTCTTCAAGTTATGTCCTAGAATTTGTATTGATAAAGCCACTGGATGGCGAAACGTCTACGATAAAGATACCCAGATGTTGCACATGTGTCTTACTCTCATCTTGTCGGTATTATATACCATTCGTACACAACTTGTCAGACACTGCAACATCATGGAATCTTAATTCTGAGGACATGTACATAACCTTCACGACTACGACAACTACTACTACAACTAACCCATCTCTTTGGGAAGGACCTACTTCCACTGGGGAATCCCACCTACCAGTGAATTTGCCCTCGTCTGCTTCACCTGACGTTACTATATAAGCGCCAGGATTTTTTCTTCTGCTTCAGAATCTCCACGACTATGGTGCTGAATAGGGAAGTCACGTCAAGGCTGGAAAGTTTCTTGTTCCTGATGTTGATGTTGCGAATGCGATTGAGAAGATCACCTGAGTGTTTGAGATGTGCTGGACTGATAGTGCCCATGAGTTTAGAGAGGTGAACATTAAAATGGTATGAAATACCGACAGATTGTTAGGTAAGACACATATGCAACAGTTAGGTATCTTTATTTCGAAATAAAGATACCTAACTGTTGCATATGTGTCTTACCTAACAGTTTAGAGAGGTGTTTGGCGAGAATTCCTGAGAGCTGGTGGGGAGCACTGCCTATTCCGAACATTAAAATGGTATAAAATACCGACAGGTTGTTAGGTAAGACACATATGCAACAGTTAGGTATCTTTATTTCGAAACGTTTCGCCTACACAGTAGATGGAAATAAATGGTATAAAATACCGACACAATGGCAATATAAACACAAATGCAGTATAATGTGATCCTTTATTGACTACGTTTCGCCCACACAGTGGGCTTTTTCAAGTCACAAACAGAACTACCTGGGGTGGAAGGAACGCGAGTATTTTTAGTCCGGTTCAGAATGCTGAGGTCAGGTGAAGAATGCTGCATCTGATGATGTACCGAGTGGGGTTATAGAGTCTAAAAAATTGGGTAGCTTGTATAGGAGATTGGTTAAGTTGTGAGCAGACATTCTACAGTGTTCTTATGTGGGATATCCAATGAAGAAACTTCTTCATCGCTTATCCCCAAAAGAAACACTGTAGCAAGGTTGCTCACAAACTTATCCAATCTCCTTCCAGCTACCCAAGTTTTTAGACTATATAACCCCACTCGAGTACATCATGTCAGATGCAGCATTCTTCACCTGACTCAGCATTTCGGAACCGGGATATAAATACTTCGCGTTCCTTCCACACCAGGTTCCAGGCTTGTTCCTCCAGGTAATCGGCGAAAGGCGATTGATTAATGGAGTTTTACAAGAGTTTTCCTAAGTTTAGAGGAGGCTGATAGGGCGATTGTTTTCTAGGGTGAGAGTGGTCTTTATTGGGTTTAGGTAAGGATAGCAGTAGCAAGCTTTGATGAGGGAGGGAAATGTATCCAGAGGCCAAGGGAGGCATTGAGGAGGTTTGTGTAGGCAGTAAATGATAGAGGTCCGGAAGGTGTTTCAGGATTATATGGTTTAGGCCAGAGGCACCAGGAGCCTTTTGGAGGAAGGTGTTGAGGAGGTTTTGATGTCTGTGTTGGTGAATGGAGGTGTCGAGTTCTTGGGAGGAGGTATGAGTGTCCTGAAGTATGGGGCTGTCTGGTTTGGTTGTTCTTGTGTGTGTGCAGTGTTCCAGTGTTCTATGTTCTGAATGTGTTTGAAAACGTTAGGGACGAGTGGGTGAGGGTGGAAGATGTTCTCCCAGATGTTGTTTGAAGATGTTGGTCAGCAGCCTGTGGGGTCTGAGATGTGTGTGTTGTTGTGGGTGATGTGTTTTTGAATTTGTTGGTGGGAGGTAGTGGCCTCTGATTTTTTTGATAAAGCTTCCAGAAGGCTTTAGTGTTTTTAACACGCTGCTGTCGCTTGTCTGAATTAGTCGTGACCAGTGATTGTTCGTGGTTCTTGGTCATAGGCTGTTGTAAAAAATGTTGTTTCTAAGGTAAGTGAGGATCTATCGGACTTGATTAAATCTATGTGTGTAGTGGAAACGGTTGTGGTAGCAGATAATTAGTCTTCTTGTTCTGAGTGACGGGTTTGAAGGAATAACGAGTGGTGTGAGTTTTCTTTGGTATTGCGCTGTTGGTAGCTTGTGTATGTGTCCTGGATGAGATCAAGTTGAGTATCGATGTCAGAGTGATAGGTTGTTGTTGTATGTTAGTCATTGGTGAGGTTTATATTGTCTATATGTTGTTTGAAAGGCATCCAATCAGCGTTCACTTGTAGGAGAATGAAGGGTGAGGGTTGGATGCGGAATAGGGTTGGAGATGTTGTAAGATGATGGGATGTGCATCAGAGCCTGTAATTAGGGCCAGGTGAGATGTTAATGTTGAATAGAGAGCTGGCTCGGTTTGCTAGAAATGATGTCTGGTTTGCCTTGGCCCGTTGTGGTTGAAGAAGGTATTGAAGTCTGGGCCAAGTTTTGAATAGGTGTTTATGGTTTGTGAAGTTGAGTAATTGGTGACCAAGTTGGTTGTTACTGGGTGATGATGAAAGGCAGTGTGTTGGCCATTTCATTGTCAGCTAGTAGGAGTAAGTTGGTGTGTTGGTGTAGTTGAAGTCTAGGAAAGGTCGTGTGTGTATGTTGAGAGTAGTGTTTGGGCGAGCATAGGTGTGAAAAAGATAAAGGGGACAAGGTGGGTGTGTATTCTGACAGCAGACAGTGTTGGGAATAAAAGGGACATTGAGAAATTCATGTTTTATGTTGGAATTGACAAGGATGGAACCCCATCGTGGGGTCATTGGGGGACTGTATTTCAGTATGACCATAATGCGGATACATTGAGGGGCATTTGAGGCTGATGGTACTGTTTAGCAAAACAAACATCTGGCCTCTCTGCTTCACAGGAGCTTCGGACAGGTGTCTAATTGTAAAGTAAGAAAACGTACGTTGAACCTGAGAATCACCTAAACGTGATATAATGGTTTCGTTCTTAAGCATAAGTTATTGTCGGGGCGAGGAGTTTGGATTTAAAGCCCGTGGATAGTGGTGCCTCAGTGGATGTAGGAGTGTTTGTAGGTCGCTACGGACCCGTTTCCTGGAGGGGGAGGAGAGAGGATTCTGTTTTTATGTTATTTGGTCTGTCAGTTAGAGTTGGCGGTAGGTTTAGGTTTGAGTGGATATTGTCTGGAGTGGAGTTGGGACCTGTGATGAGGTTTTGTTGTGGTGGAGTGGGACGAAGGTGGATGCAGAGGAAAGGTGGAAGTTTTTGGTTAAGGCTGTGAGGAAGTGAAGCTTTTGGAAGGGGATGAAGTGGGTAAGGAAGTGGGAGGGAGGGGTCGCGGGTCGTAGCAAAGTAGCAGTAGAGGGTGGTGGTGGGAGGTGTTAGTAAGTAGTGAAGAGAGGTAGTGGAGGAGGAGAGCTGGTGGGAGTGGAAGTGGGGGGGGTTGGGGAGAGAGGAAGGAGGGAGAGGTTGTAGGAGGTTGGAATGAGACGCAGGAAGGAGGGAAATTAAAGAGGGAAGATTGTTAAGCAGACAAGATTAGGTTAAGGACATGTGAGTAGTCTGATATGGTAAGCTTGTGAGATTACCATAGGCAGTAGTGGGCAGCAGTGGCCAAGTTGACAGTTAGTTTGTAGTCTAGCTGTGGGTGTAGAAGGAAGAAGTGCTTGTAGTCTGTGTGTTGGTGTTTGATGTGTGTAGAGTAGAGAGGTAGACCAAGTGCATTGGGAAGGCCCAAGGCTTTGGGGGGTAGGGGGAGGGATGTGGTGGAATAGGGGGGAGGGAGGTAAGGAAGGGGACGAGGGAGGAGCAGGGAAGGGTTTGGGGAGGGAGGGTAGGTTGGTTGGTTTGCTCTTTTGAGGGAGGAGAGAATGTGCTTTTAATGGCAGGAATTTGCAACTGCAGTGTGAGTGACCCGCCGCAGTTAGAACATTAAGGGGGAGGTTGCAAGTTTTCCAGAAGTGGCCAGTTGGCTAAATCTGAAGCTGACTTGTGTAGATGTGCATGTGTTTTTGTCGTGGAATTTGTAGCATTTATGACATGGTGTGATTGGGTGGAAGTTCGGAGTGAAGAGAGCGATTGGAGGATGCGGATGGTCTTGGCAAAGATTCCTTGACTGAAGAGTTGTAGAGGCTGTAAGCAAAGGAGTTGAACAGCGTATTTTGGAATGGTAGAGTTTTCTGGTCTGTAATATCTTCAAACAGAGACTTTGTTCTTAGTACTGATATCTGTTATTATAGTCTTCTTTGTCTGTGTTCATAGGCTGTCAGGAGAGAGTAGTCTACGTGGTTAGCAATGCTGTGCTTTTGGCCACGGTGCTAGGAGTCCAATTAATGGTTGAAGGCACTGCGTTGAGAAGTTTTTGTTGGTATCGCTTGAGGGGTAGCTTGTAGACATTGTTTGTCAAGAAGGAGTTTGAAGCCTGAGTTGGTTTTTGAAGACTTTAAGGTGAGGTCACAGTGATCTGATATAATAAATTTTCCGGGGACTGATAGTGGTTAAGGATTAGAAAATTTGAGGATTAGCGAGAAGGAATTGGATTTAGTTAGAAAGCAGTGGCAGGTGTGGGAGGTTGGGGGAGAGTGGAAAGGGGGTGAGAGGTGGAAGGCAACGAAGGCATGTCCTAATTACGAAAAGATGTTAATTGGAGGTGGACAATCGGCCAAAAGTGAGAGTACTTCAGCTAGGCAAGTACGTGTAAGTAGACCACACGTACTTGCCTGGCTGCAGGACACTGAGGAGGTGAACTGTAGCTTGATGGAGCCACTGTATATCCTGAGTGGTGGCGAGACCTGTCTGTATGGCGAGCAGTCAACAGGCGAGAGATTCAGGCAGCAAGAGGCTTCCTCCCCTTCGGTGGGGCAACCCCCCGCGCACCAATCCTGAGGTGGAGGGAAACGAAGGTCCAGCAAGACTACTCAAACCCTACTCAAAGGGGGTAATTCGAGAGAGGCGAGATCGTCGATGTGTTAGGTAAGCACACGTCACCACTTTCAGATGGCCAGTTCGGCTTCAGAACACACAGATCCACACAGGATGCCATTAACATCATCTCAACTACATCCACTAAACACAAAAAAAAAGAAACAGGACAGCCGGGTTGCAAAAGACTTTGAAAAAGCTTTTGACACGGTGGCACGGGGGGCTCAGTCAAAACTCTGATAACTTAAACCTGCCTTTAAACTCGTAAACTCCCTGGCAATTCCTAGAGGGCCGTACCTGAGATAAAATTCAAGGCTGTTACTCTGACACTTCACACTAAGCTGGAGTACCCCGGGGACTGTCCTTTCCCCTACCCTCTCATTTTATACCAACGACATTCCAAACACCTTATACCACAACTCCATCCACTCCCTTTGCAACGACTTTACACAATTATCACCATGAAATATAGATCACTCAACAAAAAACCAAAATGAGGTTGACAGGAAGCCACGGGGAAAAAAAATGGGGGATCAAACCAATCAAAAAACCCGCAACGTTTTTAATCAGGAAAGGATCCCCTTTTACCGTCGAACTCAGAACAGCGACACCCCATTTATTCCCTATCACCAATCTGCACGTCCTTGGCTTTAATCTTGACTACCTTCTTCGTTTACACGGACACATTCACCAAGGCATCAATACTAGTAAGGGGCCCCTTGCGGGGGGTCTACAAACGAACTCCTCCAAAAGCACCAAAAAACCCTCACAAATCCCAATACGCCTTGATAACTTACTCTCCCTACCCCTCTCTTGCAGCAAAAAAAAAAACTTACTTAAACGCAGGTGTCAAACAAGGCCTGCCTGGGTGCTTATGTCAGATGGAGGACTTCCCACAAGCGGTCTTTTCCTCCCAGAGGTCCCTGCGCTGAAAACGACGGAAGAGGGTCAGTGACGACAGATAGACAAACTTGAACACGACAACTATGGACCTTCTCTCCTTGCGAGCATTCGCAACCCACAACCAAACAACCCTTTTTACCCTTGATACCCGCTCCAAACCCACTTACAAAAACCTTGGATCCGCTGACAGGTACCCCTTCTCTACCCACGTTCCCTTTCTTTTTTTGGTTAAAATACTAGTTCTGCACTCCTCCAGCTCAAAGGTCGCAAGTCCCTTCTCCCGTCCCCCCACCGAGTCCAAAAGAAAAACCGGGAATTTCTCTTTTTAATATCTGTCCCACGTGCCTTTGCTGCTGGGTTAAAAACCTGGCTTTTTATTTTAGATAAGAACACTCCCTCCACACTATTTTCGCTGCCCGTCTTCCCCGCTCACCCATTTGGGATCTTACCTGAACTTTCGTTCGTTCGTTCGTTCTTCTGCTTCAGACTAGATTGGACTGAGACTTCGGACTCAGACATTCCTCGCTAGCTTCTGCCTGGGCGGACGTACCCGCTCCCGGTTGGGTGTATGCTTGCTTGCTCCTGATTGGGTCATGCTTTTCTTGCTCCCGATTGGCTGCCTTTCGATCCAATTGCTGGGAAAAAGCTTTTTGGGGTTTTTTTTTTTAGGAAAATAGCATTGATTTTCTTTTTAAGAAAGACATTGCGATTGGTTGATTTTTGGAAACTTTCATCTTGGCTCCCGGGCTTTGGGGGTCGCTGGCCCGCCCAGGGGAGACTGTTGGGCCTTGCACTCTGCAGTGGTGAAGTTTCCCACCTCAACCCGTTGGGTGTTCCTGCTGGTATATTGTTCAAAACATCACGACCAACCCCCTTTCACTCGTGTATGTGTAATCTTTGCATACAGACATCCTCTTACCCTGTTTGTTGTAAGGTCTTTGAGAATTAGCGCTTTTTTTTTTAAACCAAAATCTTTTTTTTTGTGACACGGGTTTTAGCTCTCTTTTGCCCAATCTCCTCAAGGGCCAGTCAAGCCCTCTTCATTGAGGTGGTTAAAGATCCCCCCCAGTGGTCGGCTTGGCTATAAAGCCTGGAGACACCCCACCCTTTCTCCCTCTAAAATTTTCTTCTTTTTTTGGATCGGCTGGACCTGCTCCCGCGTCGGGGGGTATTCGTCTGGCCGGGGCCCGGCTGCTTCCTTTGTAATTAAACGCATGGGACGCCTAATCTTGGCAGGTTTCGCTTACAACACAAAACATGATCTGTCAGGAATTACGCACTTGACGCCCCTTAGACGGCACTCACGATTCAGGCTGCATTACACTGCGTCACCGTTGTCATCATGGCAACTGCACAGGAGGACCCAGTTTTCCAACAATGGCATTGATGTTAAAGTACTCTAAAGCTGACAGGAGGATACGATAGACTATGCCTCTACCTTTTTCAATATTACCCAGGTTCGATGATTAAACATCTTTAGATCATCGGATGTAAGGTAAATTCTTGATTCCTGTCAACTATGACCTCATGTACAAGTAAGGAATGTCGGAGAAAAGCTCTTTCAGGCAGGGTTTGCTATCGATTGGGTCCTGATCACAAGGCAGAAGTACAGTCGTGGCAAAATTTGTTTGACCATCACTGTAAAACGATAACCCACACCGACCCCAAAGACGCTTGAGCAGGACTTTCACTCAAAATGACGTCACAGTTGAGGAACTTTTCCATCTGAACGCTCTTATATCCTAAAGATCAGTAATGTTCCACTCTGATGAGGCTGATAAACTGTTCAAAACTGGTGTTCGAGCTAACTACGTTCGTATTCCACCTACTTCATTGTTTCTACCTAACTATGTCGCAATTCATCAGTGCTACAAATGCCTGGAGTTTGGGTCTTCTATAGAATACTTGTAACAAGCAACAGTTGTGTTCAAGTGTTTCTTATCCAGGCCACACATGGCAAAATTGTTCCAACACTCTAAATGTTTGCATTGTTCTCAGGCACATTCTGCGACTTCTTAAACTGCTCTTACTGTAAGGATTATGTTTCTTCATTACGGAAAGGACCTCTCTGGAACCTTCCAAACCCAGTCTTGATCCATGTCTCACTAAACAGGGACAACCACTTCTCATCACTCACCAAACCAACTCTTACGTTCTTCCTGCTATCACTTCTACCAACTTATCCTTCCTATGCGTGCTGCACAAACCAACCTTCCCTCGACTCTTCATCTAAAACAATTACTATCCTTGAGACCTTGTTGCTCACTGCTGTATAACTCGTCATAAAGCATTTAAAGTGCCCCAAACTATCCAACGATGCTGAATGATCTTTTGAAAGCCAATTAACTTTGACACCCATCATTCTTCCCTCCTGATTTCTTTCTTCAAGGATGAACTTTTTCCCAATCTTCTCTTTCCACTACAGAACTCCTCTTCAAGCTTCTACTCAGTCAGACCCTTCTCCTTCCATCCAATAACCAAAATCTGTCCTTTTTCCTCTTTCCACCAGACTCTGGCTTAAACAAACAATATCAACCTCTTCTTCTCTACTCGTCCTTCTCGTTCTCATACTCCCAAAGCATCGATTTAAATGTGGAAACAACAGTATAACATCTCTCCCGGATTCGACCTATGTCTGGATAAAGTTGATAAATTAATATATCAAAACCAGCCTCGCCTCTCTTATCGCTCCTACTCATCCTCTTTCATTTAACACTACATCTAGTCCACCTCCCACTCCAGCCCCTCTACCTTCCCTTCCCGTTCCCAATCCAGAAACCGTTTTTATAAAAAAAACAACCGACCAAAAATAGATAGGTGCTGTGAAAGACTTACAATCTCGTCCTTCAAATTAACCCAACCATGGCTCTTAAGGCTTATTCAATTTTAACATAAGAGCTGTTACGCAAACAAATACATCTTGCTGACTCGTTGACTCAGAACAAACCGACGTTGTTGCTATTAATACAGCACGTGTGTACCGTGATGTTCAACGTGTCAGAACTTTGGATATACAGCCGTCAATCTCCTGCTGAACACTGGGAATGGCGTAGCTATTTTCTTGTTAAAAGTACAATAAAATGAGGTCTTAACCCTTCATTTACATATTATCACAGCATGGCTGTGAAACATTTCACGATACACGGGACCATCTATCCTGTACACGACATATCAGACCCCATCAAAACATTAACGTACATGATTTAACCATTCTTTTTATCATACACATCTCCCTGTATACTTACTTGCGACCTTAATGCCAAACCCAACAGACTTCCATGGTCAAATCCACAAAATCTGGTGGAAGGCAATTCACACACTTGTAAACACAGGAAAACATCTATACATCTCGGACCTTACTTCCCATCAATCTATACTTCAATGGCCAAGGCACCCCTGATAAAATTTTTACAAACAGAGCTAGTAATCACTTACATCACTACACAACACCAGGACCGCTCTCTGGATCTGACCACATTCCTATCATTCTGCATATTTCCTCAAATCCTATACTCATTCCAGTTCGCCCCTCTCCAGCTTATTCTCAGGCAGACTGGGATCTGTTCAAACAACGCTTAAACACTCTTGATCTCACACACAACTATAACAATAGACCAGTATCAGACATAGACACACAAATTCAACGCATTCAACAGTCAATTACCACTCTATCATCATTACTGATTCTATGTCATCATTGAAGGCTCTTGGCTCATATAATGACTCCAACAACATGCTCATTGGGGAAGCCAGGTATAGATACTCAAAAATTAGGGACAAAGGAATTAATGTACAATTGCTATGGATCCCATCACACATTGGATTACTCCTTCATGATAAAGTTGATATGTTAGCCAAGAAGAGTATCCAGAAGGAGAACGTAGAATATAACTTTGGTATAACTGTGTCTAGCATTAGGAATAATATTAGGAGAGAAGTAAATAATGAAGATGATTGTTATAGGAATGCTGTTAGAAGCTGCGTAGATCTATAACCCACTATGTATAACATGAACGGTAGATAAGTTGTTTATGGAGGCAACTTGCAATGGGAACAGACTGACTGATGTTGAGTGGCCAGGCTTAGGCCTTGGTTACAAGTACTTCTGGCAGTTTTTGTAGGGAGAGGACACACAGTGTTGATCAAACTTAATGTAAATTATGTGATCAGGCATATGGTCACTCTCTTGAACACTATTTGCTTAATTGTCCTCTTATTTGAGGAATACGAGACAGACAGTATACTAACTATGAGCTCATGTCAAGATATCTTATTTATTGAAAATAAGATACCAGATATACTTAGCAAATTTCCTAATTTTGCTTGTAAACAGAGAAGTGTAACTTATAGATATGTAGATATAATTCCATATGTATTCCGGTTAACCATTTGGGCGCCTAGTTCCTAGGCCTTTTGTGTTTCCACATGCTCTCGCGCTACCGTCCACTGGGAATGGATATGGGTGTGCACAATCAACTCAGGCCACTTCGGTGGCAAAATCATAAAAAAATATATCTAAATTGCCCTAACTGACTGAGGTTATCCCAATGTACACCACAAAGTACGATAATCTTTTCGTCCATCAGAGAGAACATAAAAGACTTACTCACATGTTACAGACACCGTTTTCTTAGAAAACCAAAACGTATAATATCATTTCCGATGAGGACCTCACCAATTTGACGTACCACATATCATCATAGACTAGATGATGACCACGCCCGGCGGCATTGGCCAATATTTGTCATAATAATACAGATGTTCAGCGTACGGAGAGATCCAAGCATTCTGGTATCCATTCGGAAACTTACAGGCACCCTCGTTCCACAACCTTTAGACACATAACTGCTACAACAGACAGATCTCTGTCCCTGCTGAAGCAAGGGACATTTTTCAAAGACATTATGGGAAAAAATCTTCCACCCACATCCATCAGGACCAAGTGTTCATAGCACATACATTAGATGTGATAAGATGGGTATCCCAACCATGAAGATTTATCAAGCCTGATCCAATCTTAAAACTAATTACCCCTATTCTTCCAAACATCCTCTAAACTCTCCTTTTACTGTTTAAGGATGTTCACTCCTTACTAACTCACCTTCAAAAAAAGGCTCCAGGAGCTTCAGGTCTGTCACATATGTCCTTTCGTCACCTTCCACTTTCTGTAGCTTCCGCTATCATGACCTCTTTAATGCTCTCTTGCATCTGGCTATTTCCCCATTCTTTAAATCGGCAACTGCATGTCTCATACCAAAACCTGGGAAAAGGGACTAGACTGACCCCAAAGGAACATTTAGACCAAGTTGCATTCTTGAAATTTTAGGTAAGACCTTTGAACGACTGTAATATGAGACTCAGGACTCAACATAGAGACACTTAAACTTGCTTACTGAGAAGACAATTCGAGTTTCCGAAAAAAAACGATCTACCCAAGACGTTTTGAATGGTTATCAATGAATATATTTACGTATCAATAAAGCCCAGAACTGTACTTCCGCCCTTGTCGCCAAAGATGTAGAAAAAGCTTTTGACACTGTTTGGCTTGAAGGATTAAATACCAAACTTTGCATTTCCCTTTGACTTAACTTTAAATATGATGAAATTATTATGTCATTTTTTAGATGGCAGAACGATGCGTATACGGTTCAGAGATCATTATTCTGACTATTTCACATTAAAAGCTGGTGTACCCCAAGGCCTGTCCTTCCCCCACCCTATATATACCTACACAAATGATTTACCAGAACCTCTTTACCCTAACCAATTACCTTTCCTACGCTGACGACATCACTCAACTCACAACACATGAAAATTTTCGTTTCCTTGCACGCAGAACAAAAAGAGAGGTCGACAGGATTACCCTGGGAATTATTATGGCGCATCAAAACCAACCCCCAATAAGTCAAAAATCACTTACTTCCATAGAATGCGTGATGTCCCCACTCCTGTCGAACTCAAAACAAGCACCTCCCGGTACCCCCATTCCACGCTCTTTCACGACAGTTGTCCTTGGTATTACCCTCGACCACACACTGAGCTTCAAATCTCACATCACTACAAAGACCATACTGGGGGGAACTGCACTCTCAAGGTTATATAAGTGAGAGGAGCCAGTCCCAAGGGACAAAACAAATCTTTTACAAAGCTCTCATTCGTCCTCTACTCTCTTACTTTCCACTCGCTCTGACGTCAATTGCCAAGAAAAAACGCACTAAAATTCAACGTATCCAGAATCGTGCATTACGTGGGTGCTGGGAGTGAGGGGGGACGAATTTGCCACCTGTGAATCTCTCCACCTCACGACAAACACCCCAGCTTTGAACGTATACTGGAAGACACTTAGTGACAAACAACTTGACAGACTTGAAACATATTCATGACTACTGGACTACTTATTAGATGATACTCTCAGACGTCCTTACAATGATGTAAATCTTTTTAAATTTCATTGAATGATCCGGCACCTCCACCACAATGCACATAACTTATTGATTTTTTTGCTTAAATATTCAAATAACTTAAAAGTGCCATTGCCGGTATAGCTGTGTCTTTGGGGCGTTTTTGGGGCTGAAGTGCTTGCGATGTGCGTTTTGCGTCCCCTTTGAAACACATGCCCCGGGAACCATATCAGTCATTGCAGGTTGAAGTGCTTCCAGTCAATTGCTGTCAGCACCCGCAGAGTCCCTGTTATTTTTTATGTCGACTTCGTTATTGTTTATCCAGGCTTAGCAGTTGGGTCTAGTCCTGACTCTTCTCTCTTCAACTCAAGACATTCCTCTCACCATCTATTCTTCGCACTGTCCCCACTTGCCCCTCGCCCCTCGTGGGTCCTTACCTGTGAGTCCTATCGTATCGTATCTGCTTCAGAATCTCCACGACTATGGTGCTGTTCGCACCTACTCCTAGGTTGAGGGACTGATTATCTCATCTTCTGTACATAGTTCTACTGTCTTCAAGTTATGTCCTAGAATTTGTATTGATAAAGCCACTGGATGGCGAAACGTCTACAATAAAGATACCCAGATGTTGCACATGTGTCTTACTCTCACCTAAAGAAATGTCTTTAGGTACACCGCAGGGAGGAGTTCTTTGTCCCATTCTATTTAATATTCTGATTAATTCTCTCCTAAATGCTCTACCTGCCTCACCTAAACATATAGCTATAAGCTATGCTGATGACATCATTATACATACAACAGGGCATAAGAAGATGAGCACCATTCTTAATGAAGTTCAAGCAATTTGTAATCGACTAGGCCTCATAATATCTTCCTCTAAAACAAAGATATTAACAAGCAAACGACATCCCCCACCCATCTATTTGCAGGGTGAAAACATTGCTACGTTAAAACTTACAGATATCTTGGTGTAGATGTACCCTTTAACAAATCCACTATACCACAACTAAATAAGAAATGTAAAGCTAGGCTAAATGCTCTCAAAGCTGTTGCTGGCTACAACCCCAACTATGGTGCTAATGTGAGAATCGTGAGAATGATGTACATAGCCTATGTTAGGTCCTTAATTGATTATGTTGCTCCCATGTTGATATTAGCAAGGGAAAGTTCTCTCCGAACATTGGAGTTAATGCAGAATGAAGCTCTCAGAATTATTCTTGGCTGTCCCAGATCTACAAAGGTTCTAAATATGAGGAAAGAGCCTGGTATTTCTAGTATCAGTGATAGGATTGAACATTAAAATGGTATAAAATACCGACAGGTTGTTAGGTAAGACACATATGCAACAGTTGGGTATCTTTATTTCGAAACGTTTCGCCTACACAGTAGGCTTCTTCAGTCGAGTACAGAAAAGTTGATAGAAGCAGAAGAGACTTGAATACGATGTAATCAGTCCATCACCCTGTCCATCACCATCGACTGAAGAAGCCTACTGTGTAGGCGAAACGTTTCGAAATAAAGATACCCAACTGTTGCATATGTGTCTTACCTAACAACCTGTCGGTATTTTATACCATTTTAATGTTCAATATGTCAGACACTGCAACACAAGGGTATCTTGGTACAGACCTGCTTTCAACTTCGACAACCTCTACTAGTGAGAACGGCTGGATTTGAGAGGGACCTGACCTCCCAACATCTGCGTTCTTACTTCTACTAGTGACCTACGTCTCACCTCCTGGCGTTATATAAGGCTCCATCCTGTCACTTAAACTCCATATTGTTTCAGACTATGAAACATTGCTCTTCTCCAGACTGAGGGACTGACCACCTCAAAACTTTAAGGGTGATGGACTGATTACATCGTATTCAAGTCTCTTCTGCTTCTATCAACTTTTCTGTACTCGACTGAAGAAGCCTACTGTGTAGGCGAAACGTTTCGAAATAAAGATACCCAACTGTTGCATATGTGTCTTACCTAACAGTGATAGGATTGTTGAGATTAACACTGTACTCGGTATTAGAATGTTGAGAAATGAACCAGACTCTGTCACAATGAATCTTACCAAGTGTCTAGAGGTAAATACACACAGATCTAAATGGATTGTGAAAACGCGCAATTGCATTAAGTTTTATAACCTGCATGAACTGTATCACTGTAGACAACAAGAGCATTTCTCACCTCCGTGGAAGATACGTTCATTTAATATCACATACCTGCAAGTCCCTCCCAAGAAGCTCATTGCTAGTAATCCCTTCCTTAAGCACATAGTGTTCAGGAGAGTGACCATATGCCTGATCACATAATTTACATTTAGTTTGATCATCATCTGTGTGTCTCCCAAACTGCCAGAAGTACTTGTAACCATGCCTAGGCCTGGCCACTACAACATCAGTCAGTCTGTTCACATTGCAAGTTGCTCCATAAACATACTTATCTACGTTCATGTTATCATAGTGGGTTATAGATCTACTCAGGCTTCTAACTGCATTCCTATAACAATCATTTTCATTATTTACTTCTCTCCTAATATTATTCCTAATGCTAGACACAGTTATACCAAAGTTATATTCTACATTCTCCTTCTGGGTGCTCTTCTTGGCTAACATATCAACTTTATCATGAAGGAGTAATCCAATGTGTGATGGGATCCATAGCAACTGTTCATTAATTCCTTTGTTCCTGATTTTTGAGTATCTATACCTGGCTTCTCCAATGAGCATGTTGTTGGAGTCATTATATGAGTCAACATCCTTCAATGATGACATAGAATCAGTAATGATGATAGAGTCAAGCTCAGTGTCATAGGTTAGCTCTAGCGCCATTAGGATTGCAAACAATTCAGTTCGCAGTAGACGTCCAGTTGTTAATTCTTATGCCTAACTCAACAAATTTATTATCGTTCTTAACTAGGGAGGTGGCAACAAGAGCAGATGCAGCCCTGCCAGAAGACTCCTGTTTAGATCCATCAGTGTATATAACTTGTGATAACTTATTACTACCAGCTAAGCGAGAAATTTCTTCTTGAGCAGTTGCTGTAACAAGTGATTTAATTGTCCACTTATTGAGGAATACAGAGACAGACAGTATAATAACCTATGTGACATGTCAAGATATCTTATTAATGAAAATAAGATACCAGATATACTAAGCAAATTTTCTAAATTTGCTTGTAACAGATAAGTGAACTATAGATATGTAGATATAAATCCATTTGTATTCCTGTTAACTCTTTGAGGCATAGTTCCTGGACCTTTTGTGTATACATATGCTCTTGCGCTACCGTCCACAGGATGGATATGGGGTGCACAAAAAACTAGCCACTTTGGTGGCAAAATCTAAAATCTAAAAATCATTCAAAGATTTGGTTGATGTCCGCCTGGAGCCTTGCAGTGTCTGCAGTGGAAAACACTGTCATGCAGATTCGGGTGTCATCTGCAATCAGATATGAGTACAGAGCTTTTCACCGTAGCCGCCTCAGACTTTACTCTGATAACTACTACTCTTTGTGTTCTGTTTGTGAGAAAATTATATATCCATCTACCAACTTTTCCTGTTATTCATTTAGCACGCATTTTGTCCGCTATTATGCTATGGTCACACTTGTCGAAGGCTTTTGTGAAGAGGGAGCTTATACATAGTGAGTGAGTGAGTGAGCAGAGCTTATACATAATGTCTGAGGCCATGACATGAGAGTGAGTGGAGCATATACATAGTCTCTAAGGCCATGACATGAGAGTTTACCTGGAGTTACCTGGAGAGATTTCCGGGTGTCAACGCCCCCACGGCCCGGTCTGTGACCAGGCCTCCTGGTGGATCAGAGCATGATCAACCTGGTTGTTACTGCTGGTTGCACACAAACCAACGTACGAGCCACAGCCCGGCTGGTCAGGTACCGACTTTAGGCACTTGTCCAGTGCTAGCTTGAAGACTGCCAGGGGTCTATTGGTAATCCCCCTCATGTATGCTGGGAGGCAGTTGAACAGTCTCGGGCCCCTGACACTTATTGTATGGCCTCTTGACGTGCTAGTGACACCCCTGCTTTTCATTGGGAGGATGTTGCATCTCTACCAAGTCTTTTGCTTCCGTAGTGAGTGATTTTTGTGTGCAAGTTCGGTACTAGTCCCTCTAGGATTTTCCAGGTGTATATAATCATGTATCTCTCCCGCCTGTGTTCCAGGGAATACAGGTTCAGGAACCTCAAGTGCTCCCAGTAATTGAGGTGTTTTATCTCCGTTATGTGCACTGTGAAGGTTCCCTGTACATTTTCTAGGTCGGCAATTTCACCTGCCTTGAAAGGTGCTGTTATTGTGCAGCAATATTCCAGCCTAGATAGAACAAGTGGCCTGAAGAGTGTCATCATGGGCTTAGCATCCCTAGTTTTGAAGGTTCTCATTATCCATCCTGTCATTTTTCAAGCAGCTGCGAATGATGCAACGTATGGTCCTTGAAGGTGAGATCCTCCTACATGATCACTCCCAGGTCTTTGATGTTGGTGTTTCGCTCTATTTTGTGGCCAGAATTTGTTTTGTACTCTAATGAAAAATTTAAATTTTCCCTCGTGTTTACCATATCTGAGAAATTGAAATTTCTCATTGTTGAACTTCATATTGTTTTCTGCAGCCCATTGAAAGATTTGGGTGATGTCCGCCTGGAGCCTTGCAGTGTCTGCAATGGAAGACACTGTCATGCAGATTTGGGTGTCATCTGCAAAGGAAGACACGGTGCTGTGGCTGACATCCTTGTCTATGTCAA
Source organism: Cherax quadricarinatus (assembly GCF_026875155.1). Lineage (NCBI taxonomy): Eukaryota > Metazoa > Arthropoda > Malacostraca > Decapoda > Parastacidae > Cherax > Cherax quadricarinatus. Next base: position 29,194,652 of record NC_069452.1, read on the forward strand.
ATATGAGGATGAGAAACAAGATGGGAGCGAGTACTGTGTCTTGTGGAACGGAGCTTTTCACCGTAGTCGCCTCAGACTTTAATCTGTTGACTACTACTCTTTGTGTTCTGTTTTGTGAGTAAGTTTAGATCCATCTACCAACTTTTCCTGTTATTCCTTTAGCACGCACTTTGTTCGCTATTACGCAATGGTCACACTTCTCGAAGGCTTTTGCAAAGTCTGTATATATTACATCTGCATTCCTTTTGTCTTCTAGTGCATCTAGGACCTTGTCGTAGTGATCCAATAGTTGAGACAGACAGGAGCGACCTGTTCGAAACCCATGTTGCCCTGGGTTCTGTAATTTATGGGTTTCTAGATGGGTGGCGATCTTGCTTCTTAGGACCCTTTCAAAGATGTTTATGATATGGGATGTTAGTGCTATCGGTCTGTAGTTCTTTGCTGTTGCTTTACTGCCCCCTTTGTGGAGTGGGGCTATGTCTGTTTTTTAAGTAACTGTGGGACGACCCCCGTGTCCATGCTCCCTCTCCATAGGATTGTAAAAGCTCGTGATAGTGGCTTCTTGCAGTTTTTGATGAACACGGAGTTCCATGAGTCTGGCCCTCGGGCTGAGTGCATGGGCATGTCATTTATCGCCGGTTCGAAGTCATTTGGCGTCAGGATAACATCAGATAGGCTTGTGTTAACCAAATTCTGTGGCTCTCTCATAAAAAAATTCATTTTGATCTCGACTCTCAGTCTGGTTAGCGGCTTGCTAAAAATTGAGTCATATTGGGACTTGAGTAGCTCACTCATTTCCTTGCTGTCATCTGTGTAGGACCCATCTTGTTTAAGTAGGGGCCCAATACTGGACGTTGTTCTCGACTTTGATTTTGCATAGGAGAAGAAATACTTTGGGTTTCTTTCGATTTCATTTATGACTTTTAGTTCTTCCCGCAATTCCTGACTCCTATAAGATTCCTTTAGCTTAAGTTTGATGCTTGCTATTTCTCTGACCAGTGACTCCCTGCGCATTTCAGATATATTGGCCTCTTTAGCCGCTCTGTTATTCTTTTCCGTCGCCTGTAAAGGGAGCGCCTGTCTCCTTCTATTTTACATCTACTCCTCCTTTTTCTTACAGGAATAAGCCTTGTGCATACATCGAGTGCCACCGAGTTAATCTGTTCTAGGCATAAGTTGGGGTCTATGTTGCTTAGTCTATCTTCCCAGCTTATATCGGTTAGGACTTGGTTTACTTGGTCGCACTTTATGTTTTTGTTATTGAAGTTGAATTTAGTGAATGCTCCCTCGTGACTAATCTCATTATGTCGGTCTGGGGCTCCATGCATACATGTCTGAACCTCAATTATGTTGTGATCTGAGTATATTGTTTTTGATATTGTGACATTTCGTATCAGATCATCAGTGTTAGTGAAGATTAAGTCTAGTGTATTCTCAAGTCTAGTAGGCTGTATTATTTGCTGGTTTAAATTAAATTTAGTGCAGAGATTTAAAAGCTCGTGTGAGTGTGAGTTTTCATCAGAGCTGCCTCCTGGTGTTATTACTGCAACAACATTATTTGCTATATTCCTCTATTTTAGGTGCCTTAAGTTGAAATCCCCCAGGAGCAAGATGTTGGGGGCAGGAGCTGGCAGATTTTCCAGACAGTGGCCAATTTTTAACAGCTGTTCCTGGAATTGCTGGGATGTTGCATCCGGAGGCTTGTAGACTACCACAAAGACTAGGTTTTGGTTCTCGATCTTTACTGCTAAAACTTCCACTACATCATTTGAGGCATTAAGCAGTTCTGTGCAAACAAGTGACTATGCGATGTACAGGCCAACCCCCCCCCCCTTTTGCATCTGTATAGATTGTAACCTAGGATCCATATTTTGTTGTCCAAGTGATCCTTTATGTGAGTCTCTGTGAAAGCTGCAAACATTGCATATGCCTATGCAAGCAGTCCACGGATGAAAGGTATTTTGTTGTTTGTTGCTGGCTTTAGACCCTGCATATTTGCAAAGAAGAATGCCATCGGACTGGTTGTATTGTTGGTACTGGCGGGGATTTTTTTTTCCGGCATTAGTATCTGTATCTGTTGGTTTGGAGTGGAGGCCATCGGCTGTGGTTCCATTCCAGGAATGACTGGATTTGGTGTACGATTTCTGCCATTTCCTGCCAGTTTTTTTTCCTTCCTGTCACTGAAAAAACCTCTCCCTCTTGAGTGGCTGTGGCTACCCAGGTTTTCCCATGGCCTGGATGTTTTGTATCTTTTTGTCCCCTTTAGATGGTGTGCCTGGCAATTTAAGTTATACCACAGTCTTTCCTGTACTGAAGAGGGACATATTTCAGGGTGAAAAAGCTTACAGGAAGGGAGTTTGCATTTTCCTGTTGTCATATGGGCACGGCATTTTCTAGGGTGGTCATAGTTGCACGTCCCATCTGTTTTTCAAGATTTCCAATGCCTGCAGATACCAAGTGCATAGTATGTGCACAGGCTTGGTTTCCGTTTGCCCTGGGTTTTTGTGACTGTATTCCCTGTTGGTGCATGTTTACCTGTCTTATTCCTATCCTCACTAGCACCAACAATGAAGCTCTCACCAGTTGTTTTTGGTAATATATCCTCACTATTGCTAGTAGAGTCCTCTTGTTTGCTATTTCCTGTGGTATAACTAGTTTGCAATATTGGTTTTATCTTGTCCTTGGCTACACTTGTTTTTCCACTACAGCTCCTGTCTCCCATGTGGTCATTTATATGCATTCCCTCCTGCATATATTTCCTGACTACCTGGACAAAATCTCCAGCTTCACCATTACTGTCTCTCAAGACAGCACCTCCAGCTTCACCATTACCTAGACCTAGACCTAGAGACTGTTGATTGGCCTACAGAATTCTCCAAGGCCAATGGTATTGATGACTGGACAGACATCTTTCTTAACAAATAACTTAGACTATACAACAAACATTGTCCTATAAAAACAAAACAGATCACAAACAAACGGCTTGGTTGCCCATGGCTAACCAGCACCATTCTGAAATCCATAGACAAGAAACACCAATATGAAAAGCAATATAGACAGGGCTTAATACACAAAGATACTCTTAAACACTATTCATCAGCTCTCACCAAAGTAATAAAAAAAACCAAACAACTATACTACTCCAGTAGATTCACAGACACTAGAGGAGATATAAAAAAGACCTGGAAAACACTCTCTCAGATTCTAGGGACCCACAAACTGAGAAAAACCAAGAATATTGTCCTAACTAAACCTAATGAAACACCACTACATCCCACTGACACAGCTAACAAGATAAACGACTTCTTCACAAACATAGGATCTAATCTCGCCAGTAAAATCCCACATACCAATGCCCATTGCCGGGGACTACCTAGATGGTAATTTCCCTAATTCCTTCTATCTTGCACCAACTGAGCCACGGAAGTCATTGGGATCATAAAGTCACTTAAAAATAACTCGGGGAATCTGTCTCATGTCCCACCATTACTGTACAAGCGAGCGGCCCATGTCCCTTTTTTCATGCTATTTCATTACTTTTTAACAAGTCAATAGAGACTAGCACCTTCCCGAAACTACTCAAGATGGCAAGGGTTACACCAATACATAAAGGTGGTGACCTACGACTTAAAACGAACGTATAGGCCATATCTAAACTTACGACATTTGCTATCCAAAATCTTTGCGTCGCGACTCGTGTACCAGAGACATGTATTCATTTATAAACGGCTCCAAAAAACATACTCAAAACCCGCTGCCAGTTTGGAATTCAGAAAAAAAAAGCACTAATGATGCAATCATAAAAATCTAGATCTGCTTTACACAGCATTGGAAAATACAGTGAATATCCACTAGGGAATTTTTATTGACACTAGAAAAGCTTTTGACACAGTAAACCACGAAATCCTACTCCACAAACTTGACCACTACGGTATAAAGAGGCGCATTCGCTTGCTTATTTCAAATCTTAAAAAAAAAAACCCCCCTTTTAAATTTACCTAAAAAAAATTTTAGGGGTTTGGTTTTATCTAAATATTCCTCGAAAGTACGGTGTCCTTGTCCCACCATTAAAGACACAGCAATCAGCAACACGGCCACTTGATACTGGAGTTTCCGCTGGGAAGTGCTCTTGTCCCCTGCCTCTTACCTCATATACATCCAATGACCTTCCAAACGTATCCCAACAACCTGAAACCCATGTCACTTTGCTGATGAACACGACTTATGTCATCTCTCAACCCTAATCTTTGCCACCCTCCACAACCATTGGAATGAGGAGCTGCGAGTAAAATATCGACTTGTGATACAGCCAATATACTTACGCCCTACACTGACAAAACCTTACTATATTATGTTTGAGGTCAGAGCAGGAATGGCACAAATTAAGCATTAAGATTGACAACCACTCTAATTACCAGAAATAATTGGGGAAAATTCCTAGGCTTATACATTGACAACAACCTGAATTTTTCACATGTGCAACAACTGATATTCTTTATTGAGTAGACGTTTCGCCATCCAGTGGCTTTATCAATACAGATTCTAGACATAATAGGAAGACATAAGAACTATATACAAAAGATGAGTAATCATCCCTCGCCTTGGGAGTTAGTGTTCACGAGCATCGTGTGGAGGGAGTCTGGAGCAAAGCAAGACGACTGGCGCTTTTATAGGCTCAGTAATGGGACGGCAGCAGACGAGGGCAGTCCACTGGTAGTCGTGATACCCCAGTTGGAAGTAGGTCCTTCCAAAGAGAGTGGTTTAGTTGTCAACAGCCTGAAAGGTCTTGTAGATGTCCTCTGAACCAAGATTCCATGATGTTGCAGTGTCCTGACAATTGTGCAAGAAGGGTATAAAATACCGACAATATTAAAGTAAGACACATGTGCAACATCTGGATATCTTTATTGTAGTAGACGTTTTCGCCATCCAGGCTTTATCAATACAGATTCCTAGGACATAATAGGAAGACAGAGAACAAGATACAAAAGATGAGTAATCAGTCCCCCGGCCTTGGAGTTAGTGTTCACAGCACGTGGTGAATGAGAGTCAGGAGCAAAGGCAAGACGACCTGGCATTTTTATAGGTTCAGTGAATGGTACGGCAGCAACGAGGGCAGTCACTGGTAGGCTGGATTCCCCAGTGGAAGTAGTCCTTCCAAAGTGATGGTAGTTGCAGGCAGCCGTGAAAGAAGGTTTCTTGTAGATTTCACCCTTTGAAACCAAAGAATTCCATGTGTTGCAGTGTCTGACAAGTTTGTGCAAGAGAAGGTATAAAATACCGACAATAAAAAGTTAAGACACATGTGCAACAATCTGGATAACTTTATAGCAGTAGGGTACGGTTTCGCCATCCATTGCTTTATCACATACAGATTCAAGGACATAATAGAAGACAGTAGAACTATATACAAAAGATGATGACCTATCATCCACTCGACCTTGGAGTTTGTTGTTCACAGCATCGTGGTGTGAGGAGAAAAAAGTCTGGGGAGCAAAGGCAAGACGCCTGGCGGCTTTTTATAGGCGGAAGTGAATGGGGACGGGCGAGCAGACGAGGGCAGGTGAACTGTAGGCGGGATTCCCCAGTGGAATAGGTCCTTCCACAAAGATAAGGGTTAGTTGCAGCAGCCGAGAAGAAGGTCATTGTAGATGTCCACTGAACCAAGATTCCATGGGATGTTGCAGTTTCCCTTAACAAGTTTTCATGAAAGGTATAAAAATACCTACAATATGAAGAGATACGACACATGTGGGCAACCTCATGGATATCTTTATTTGTAGTAGACGTTCGCCATCCAGTTGCTTAAATCAATACAGATTCAAGACATAATAGAAGACAGTAGAACTATATACAAAAGATGAGGTAATCATGTCCCTTCGGCTTTGGAGTTTAGTGTTCCACCAGCATCGGGTGGAGGAGAGTCCTGGACAAAGGCATAGACGAACTGGACTTGTTTTGGTCGTCAGTGAATGGGACCGGGCAGCAGACGAGTCAGTCACTGCGTAGGCGGGATTCCCATTGGAAGTATGTCCTTCCCAAAGAGATGGTAGTTGCAGCAGCCGGAAAAGGTCCTTGTAGATGTCCTCTGAACCAAGATTCCATGATGTTGCAGTGTCTGACAAGTTGTGTCAAGAAAGGTATAAAATCCGACATATAAAGATAAGACACATGTGGGCAACATCAGGATACTTTATTGAGAGTGACGTTCGCCACCAGTGGCTTTATCAATACAGATTCCTAGGACATAAAGGAAGACAGTATAAACTAACTACAAAAGAAGAGGGTAATCAGTCCCTCTGGACATTGGAGTTAGTGTTCACGAGCATCGTGGGGAAGGAGAGTCTGGAGCAAATGAAAGACGACTGGCACTTTTTTAAGCGCTCATCTTTGTATATCATTCTAACACTTTCATCCAATTATGTCCCTAGAATACGTATTTAAACGCCACTGGAAGGCGAAACGTGTCTACTAGCGCGCGATGCGCGCAGATATCCAGATGTTGCAACATGTGATCTTAACATTCTATTGGTCGGTAATTTATACCTTTTTGCACAACTTGATCAACACTGCAACATCATGGGAATCTTTGGCTTCAGAGGACATCTACAAGACCTTCTTCACGGTCTGCTGCAACTCACCCATCTCTTTGGGAAGGACCTACTATCCACGGTGGAATCCCGCCCTACACATGAACTGCCCTCGTCTGCAGCCCGTCCCATTCACTGACTGCCTAAAAAAGCGCCAGTTCCGTCATAGCTTTGCTCCATACTTCCCCCCTTTTCCCCCCCCCCCCCTCCTCCACCACGAATGCTGTGAACACTAACTCCAAGGACCGAGGGACTGTTACCTCATCTTTTGTATAATAGTTATCTACAGTCTTCCTAATATGTCCTAGAATCTTGTTATTGATAAAGCCACAGATGGCGAAACGTCTACTACAATTAAAGATATCCATATGTTGCACAAGTGTCATACCTTTCATATTGTCGTATTTTATACCTTTCTTGCACAACTTGTCAGACACTGCAACATCAATGGAAATCTTGGTTCCAGAGGACATCTAAACAAGACCTTCTTCACGGCTGCTGCAACAAACCCATCTCTTTGGAAGGACCTACTTACACAGGGGAATCCCTCCTACCAGTGACTGCCCTCGTCTGCTGCCCGTCCCATTCACTGACGCCTATAAAAAGCGCCAGTCGTCTTGCATTTCTCCAGACTCTCCTCCACCACATGCTTGTGAACACTAACCTCCAAGGCCGAGGGACTGATTACCTCAATCTTTTTAAATAGTTCTATTGCTGTCTTCCTATTATGTCCTAGAATCTGTATTTGATAAAGCCACTGATTGCGAAACGTCCTACACAATAAAGATATCCAGATTTGCACATGTTTCTTAACTTTCATATTGTCGGTATTTTATATACCTTTCTTTTCACAACTTGCAGACATCTGCAAATCATGGAATCTTGCGTCAGAGGACATCTACAATGACCTTCTTCATGCTGGCTGCAACTAACCCATCTCTTTGGGAAGGACCTACTTCCACCTGGGGAATCCCGGACTACCAGTGACAGCCTCGTCTGCCCTGCCCGTGCCATTCACAGACGCCTATAAAAAGCGCCAGTCGTCTTGCCCTTTGCTCCATCCTCTCCCCACCATGGGTTTGCTGTTAACACTAAATCCAAGGCCAGGGACTGATTACCTCATCTTTTGTATATGTTTCATATCTGTCTTCCTATTATTTCCTAGAATCTGTATTGATAAAGCCACTGGATGGCGAAAACGTCTACACAATAAGATATCCAGATGTTTGCACATTTGTTTAACTTTCCAAATTGTCGGTATTTTATACCTTTCTGCACAACTGTCAGACACTGCAAAACAGGAATCTTGGTTCAGAGGGACATCCTACAAGACCTTCTTCACATGGCCGCTGCAACTATACCCATCTCTTTGAGGAGGAGAGGAGAGGGGAAGAGAGAGAGAAGGAGAGAACTCAACATCCACTGGGGAATCCGCGTACAAAAACCAGTGACTGCCCTCGTCTGCTGCCCGTCCCATTCACTGACGCCAATAAAAAGCGCCATTCTCTTGCCTTTGCTCCAGACTCTCCTCCACCACGATGCGTGATCACTAACTCCAAGGACGAGGACTGATTACCTCATCTTTTGTATATAGTTCTACTGTCTTCCTATTATGTCCTAGAATCTGTATTGATAAAGCCACTGGATGGCGAAACGTCAAATACAATAAAGATATCCAGAGTTGCACATGTGTCTTAACTTTCATATTGTCGGTATTTTATACCTTTCTTGCACAACTTGTCAGACACGGGCAACATCATGGAATTTTGGGTTTTCAGAGGACATCTACAAGAACCTTCTTCACGGCTTGCTGCAACTAACCATCTCTTTGGAAGGCCCTACTTCCACTGGGGAATCCCGCCTACCAGTGATGCCCTCGTCTGCTGCCCGTCCCATTCACTGATGCCTATAAAAAGCGCCAGTCGTCTTGCCTTTGCTCCAGACTCTCCTCCACCACGATGCTGTGAACACTAACTCCAAGGCCGAGGGACTGATTACCTCATCTTTTGTATATAGTTCTACTGTTTTCCCTATTATGTCCTAGAATCTGTATTGATAAGCCACTGGATGGCAAAAACTTTCTACTACAATAAAGATATCCAGATGTTGCACATGTGTCTTAACTTTCATATTGTCGGTATTTTATACCTTTCTTGCACAACCTGAATTTCAGCACCCATATCCAGCATATAGCCAAAAAAGTATCCAAAACGGTTGGGATCCTCTCCAAGATACGTACTCGTGCCGCAAAATGCCCTTCTCACACTATACCACTCACTTATTTATCCATACCTCACCTATGCTATTTGTGCTTGGGGATCAACTGCAGCAACACACCTAAAGCCAATAATAACCCAACAAAAAGCTGCAGTAAGAATAATCACTAAATCCCATCCCTGGCAGCACACCCCCCCCACTCTTCAGAGATCTAAACTTACTCCCAGTTCAGTACATCCACACTTACTACTGTGCAATCTATATCTACAGGGCCTTAAACTCTAATATCAACCTTGACCTAAACGCTTTCTTGATAGTTGTGACAGAACCCACAGGCATAACACCAGACACAAACATCTCTACGACATTCCCGTGTCCGACTAAACCTTTACAAAATTCAATGTATGTCAAAGGCCCTAAAATCTGGAATACCCACTCGAGAACTCTAGAACTGCAGACACATTCATCACCTTCAAAACTACCATTAGAAAACATCTTATCTCCCTGATACACCCCGTCAACTAACTACACGAATACCACCTGGTGGTTCACACTTACAACTCGCTCACTCATTTGACCATAAACAGAAATATTAATCTCAGTCTTAAAATAATGAATCCTGTGATACTCCAATACTGAAACTATATACTGTGCCAAAACAAAAGCATTCACATTGCTAAACTCATAAACTAGTATTTAGTCACTTAGCCATAAGACCAACTAACCTCATAATTTGTAATATTTTACAATTAAGAATAAAACTAAGTATGCCCGAAATGCCTAGCCATGCTAAGCGTTCTAGTGGTACACTCTGTAATCACAATTTTACTACATGTAAACCAAACAATAACCAAATTTCTGTAAACTCAGCATTGTAATCCTTATAGAGAATAAACTTTGAATTTGAATTTGAATTTGAATTTGAATTACTGTCTCCCAAGACAGCACTATCAGCCCCACATTTACTGGCTACCAGGACATCACCTCCAGCCTTACAATATCTGACTACATGGCGAGCATCAAGGGCGATACCATCCAGCCCAGACTTTTTATTTTCCCATCTGTTGTAGAATGCTTCCAGGTTTTCCATGAAAGCAGCTTTGATGTTATCCTCTTTTAATACCACTGTGATTTTAGTCCACAGATTTATCTCATTTGGGCATACCCAAAAACACTTCCCTGTTTTAATACTGCTTGTAGCTAGTTGTTGGATATCTGCACAAGGGGCGTGACACCAATTTCCACAAAAATGACAATTTATCCATGTAGAAGCCCGTTTGTTTGATTGACTGCAGACTACACAGAGCTTCATAATGATTTGAATGGTTGATTTACTGTAATTCTACTAGCAACCTCTTGAATACTCTATTAATAACCTCCTTAAAGTGAAGCTCTAGCTATTTGTATTTCTATTTCTAACTGTGCTTGTATATTAGGACAGCTTAACGGTGTACGTTCCTGATTTATATTTATTGTTTGTGTTTGATAAGGGCGCCTACAACCCTATCCGTTTACAGTCTGCTTTATTGTCCAACGAATCCGTTTGAAACCGGTCAAGGGTTCGGACCAGTCAAGGGTTCGGACCTGTCAAGGGTTCGGAACCAGTTCAAATTTCAAATTTCAAATTTCAAATTTCAAATTTCAAAGTTTATTCTCTATAAGGATTATAATGCTGAGTTTACAGAAATTTGGTTATTGTGTGGTTTACATGTAGTAAAATTGTGATTACAGAGTGTACCTGGAGTTTACCTGGAGAGAGTTCCGGGGGTCAACGCCCCCGCGGCCCGGTCTGAGACCAGGCCTCCTGGTGGATCAGAGCCTGATCAACCAGGCTGTTGCTGCTGGCTGCACGCAAACCAACATACGAGCCACAGCCCGGCTGATCCGGAACTGACTTTAGGTGCTTGTCCAGTGCCAGCTTGAAGACTGCCAGGGGTCTGTTGGTAATCCCCCTTATGTGTGCTGGGAGGCAGTTGAACAGTCTCGGGCCCCTGACACTTATTGTATGGTCTCTTAACGTGCTAGTGACACCCCTGCTTTTCATTGGGGGGATGGTGCATCGTCTGCCAAGTCTTTTGCTTTCGTAATGAGTGATTTTCGTGTGCAAGTTCAGTACTAGTCCCTCTAGGATTTTCCAGGTGTATATAATCATGTATCTCTCCCTCCTGCGTTCCAGGGAATACAGGGAATACCACTAGAATACCACTAGAACGCTTAGCATGGCTAGGCATTTCGGGCATACTTAGTTTTATTCTTAATTGTAAAATATTACAAATTATGAGGTAAGTTGGTATTATGGCTAAGTGACTAAATACTAGTTTGTGAGTTTAGCAATGTGAATGCTTTTGTTTTGGCACAGTATATAGTTTCAGTATTGGAGTATCACAGGATTCATTATTTTAAGATTGAGATTAATATTTCTGTTTATGGTCAAATGAGTGAGCGAGTGTAAGTGTGAACCACCAGGTGGTATTCGTGTAGTTAGTTGACGGGGTGTATCAGGGAGATAAGATGTTTTCTAATGGTAGTTTTGAAGGTGATGAATGTGTCTGCAGTTCTAGAGTTCTCAGGTAGGGTGTTCCAGATTTTAGGGCCTTTGACATACATTGAATTTTTGTAAAGGTTTAGTCGGACACGGGGAATGTCATAGAGATGTTTGTGTCTGGTGTTATGCCTGTGGGTTCTGTCACAACTATCAAGAAAGCGTTTTAGGTCAAGGTTGATATTAGAGTTTAAGTTTGATCTGATCAGTGGGTCACTTAATTAAAACATACTGGTCGGTGATTTGGGCTAACACATAGTCTCTAAGACCATGACATGAGAGTGAGTGGAGCTTATACATAGTCTCTAAGGCCATGTCATGAGAGTGGGCAGAGCTTATACAGAGTCTCTAAGA
>NC_069452.1:29206854-29227070 GCF_026875155.1 Cherax quadricarinatus
CAACTAGATGCTAATGTGAGAATTGGTGAGAATGATGTAATCTCCATGTTAGGGTCCATTAATTATTATTGTCATGTTGATATTAGCAAGGAAACGTTCTTCCAAACATTGAGTTAATGCAGAATGGAAGCTCTTAAATTATTTCTGGCTGTCCAGATCTTCAAAGGTTCTTAATATGAGGAAGTGAGCCTGGTATTTTAGTATCGTGATAGGATTGTTGAGATTAAACTGTACTCGCGGTATCAGAATGTTGAGAAATGAAGGACTCTGTCACATGAATCTTCCCAGTGTCTAGAGGTAAATTACACACAGATCTAAATGGCTTGTGATAAACGCGCAATTGCATTAAGTTTTATAACTGCTTGAACTGTAGCACTGTAGGAGGCAAGAGCATTTCACCCCCTCCATGGAAGAATGTGTGCAATTTATATCAAACCTACAGTCCTTCCCAAGATGTCATTTGCTAGTTAATCCCTTCCTGAAATACTTGTTACCGCACCCTGCTCACGCAGAAATTTCTCGCTTAGTGGTAGTAATATGTTGTTCACAAGTTATTACACTGATGGATCTAAACAGAGTCCTATGGAAGGCTGCATCTGCTCTTGTTTGCCACCTCCCTAGTTAACGAACGATAATAAATTTGTTGAGTTCGGGCATAAGAATTAAAACAATAGATGGACGTCTACGGCAAACTGAATTGTTTGCAATTAATGGCGTAAAGAAGTAACTATGGACACGAGCTTGACTCTATCATTTTAAACTGATTCTATGTCATCATTGAAGGTCTTGACTACATCTAATGACTCCAACAAATGTCCTGGGGAAAGCCAGGTATAGGATACATCAAAAACCAGGGGAACAGGAATTAATGTACGTTGCTATGGATCCAACACACATTGGATTACTCTTCATGATAAAGTTGATAGGTTAGCCAAGAAGAGTACCGAAGGACTGTAGAATAATAATTTGGTATTAAAGTGTGTCTAGCCTTAGGAATAATCGATTAGGAGAGAAGCTAAAATAATGCAAATGATTGTATAGGAATGCACTTTAGAAGCTGGGTAGATCTATAACCCTCTATGATAACTGAGGTAGTTAAGTATGTTTATGGAGCATGTGCAATGTGATAACCGTCTGACTGATGTTGTAGAGGCCAGGCTAGGCTTGGTTTACAAGTACTGAGTGATGTTGTAGCAGCCAGGCCTAGGCTTGGTTACCAAGGTTCTGGCAGTTTGGGAGACACAGACAGATGAAGCATCAAACTAAATGAAAAATTATGTGATCGGGATATGGCACTGTCTCCTGAAACTATGATGCTTTAATTGTCCACTTATTGAGGGAATACAGAGACAGGACCCCGTATAAATAACCTATGTGCATGTCAAGATATTTATATTGAAAATTAAAATACTGATATACTAAGCAAAATTCCTAAAGTTGCTTTTAACCAGATTAGGATACTATAGATAGTAGATCTAAATTCCAAGATCGTTATCCTGTAATCTTGATGTAGTTCCTGGGCCTTTTGAGTATACATACGCTCTTGCGCTTCCGTCCACAGGATGGATTGGGGTGCACACATAAAACTAGCCACTTTGGTGGCAAAATCTAAAATCTAAAAAAATCATTCAAAGAATAGGTTGATGTCCGCCTGGAAGCCTTGCCCGGTGTCTGCCAATGGTAAAACACTGTCATGCGATTCGGGTGTCATCCTTGCAGTCAGTATGAGGCTGAGAAACCAGATGGGAGAGAGTACAGTGCTTACGGTACAGAGCTTTTTCACCGTAGCCGCCTCAGACTTTACTATGATAACTTCTACTCTTTGTGTATATGGTTTGTGAGAAAATATATATATCCATCTACCAACTTTTCCTGTTATTCATTTTAGCACGCATTTTGTCGCAATTATGCTATGGTCACATTGTCCGAAGGCTTTTGTGAAGAGGGAGCTTATACATAGTAAGTGAGTGAGTGAGCGGAGCTTTTAAAAATGTCTGAGGCTTGACCTGAAGAGTGAGTGGAGATTATACATAATCTGTAAGGCCACCACATGAGAGTGAGTGAGCTTATACATAATCTGTGAAGGCCACAACATGAAGAGTGAGTGGAGCTTATACATAGTTCTCTGTAGGACACAAACATGAGAGTGAGTGGAGCTTATACATAATATCTAGGGCCCACAACATAGAGAGTGAGTTGGAGCTTATTCCATAAGTCTAAGGCAAACCTGAGAGTGAGTGGAGCTTATACATATCTCTAAGGCCCCAATGAGAGTGCGTTGGGCTTATACCATAATCTCTATAGGCACTACATGAGGAGTGAGTGGAGCTTATACATAATCTTAGGCCCACAACTTGTAGAGTGAGTGGAGCTTATAATAATACTCTAAGGCCATGAGCAGGAGAGTGAGTGGAGCGTATACTTAATCTCTAAGCCACGTACATGAGTGTGAAGTGGAGCTTATACATTAATTCTAAGGCCACAACTGAGAGTGAGTGGAACTTATACATAATCTTAAGGCACAACAAGAAGTGAGGTGAGCTTTTAATAATCTCTAAGGCCATGAATGAGTGTGGAGTGGAGCTTGTGATAATTCTAAGGGCAGAACATGAGAGGGAGTAGAGCTAATCCATATATCTAGGCAAGAACATGCAGAGTTTACCTGGAGGAGAGTTGGGCTGTCAACGCTCAGGCCCGGTCTGTGCAGGCCTCTCTTGTGGATACGAGCATGATCAACCAGGTTGTTACTGCTGGCTGCACGAAACAACGTACGAGCCACAGCCCAGTGGTCAGTACCGACTTTTAAGGAATTATCCTGACAGGTTTAGTGATGTTATGTCAGGTTTATGATGATGTTCTGGAGGGTTTATGTGAGTTTTGCGTGGTTTATGTGATGTTATGAGAGGTTTTTGATGTTATGAAGGCTTATGTGAAGTTATGAGAGGTTTATGTGAAGTTATGACAGGTTTATGCATGATGGTTTATGAGAGGTTTATGTGGAAATTTTTTTTTATTGGGGGGGGGGGGGGGGAGATGTTTGTCGTGACTGTTATGAGAGGTTTATGTGATGTTATTGACAGGTTTATGTGATAGTTAGAGAGGTTTATGTGATCGTTATGAGTGGTTTTATGTGACGGTTATGACGGTTTTAGTGTGATGTTATTGAAGGTTTTGTGATGTTATTGCAGGTTTGTGTTGTTATGACAGGTTTATGTGATGTTGTGAACAGGTTTTGTGATGTTATGACAGGTTTATGTGATGATTATGACAGGTTTATGTGATGTTATGAGAGGTTTATGTGATTGTTATGAAAGGTTTATGTGATGTTATGAGAGGTTTATGTGATGTTTTGACAGGTTTATGTGATGTTATGAAGGTTCATTGATGTTATGAGAGGTTTATGTGATGTTAGTCGAGGTTCTATGTGATGTTTGTGAGAGGTTTATGTGTATGTTATCGAGAGGTTTATATGTTATGAGAGGTTTATGTGATGTTATGAGAGATTTATGTGATTTATTGAGAGGTTTATCTGATGTTATGAGGGGTTTATGTGATGTTATGACCGGTTTGTGTGATGTTGTGAGAGGTTTATGTGATGTTATGAGGGTTCATATGTTGTATGACAGGTTATGTGATGTTCTGAGAGGTTTATGTGATGATTGCAGGGTTTATGTGAGTTATGGAGGAGGTTTATGTGATGTTTTAAGAGCTTATGGTGATGTTATGGTGATCGCCGTTTATGTGATGTTATGAGAGGTTTATGTGATGTTATGGAGGTTTATGTGATTGTTATGAGAGGTTTATGTGATGTTATGAAAGGTTTATTTGTGATGATTGAGCGGTTTATGTGATGTTATGAGAGGTTTTAGTGATTTATGAGAGTTTATGTGATGTTATGGACAGGTTTATATGATGTTATGAGAGGTTTATGTGATGTATGAGAGGTTTAGGTGATGTTATGCAGACGTTTATGTGATGTTATGAGTAGGTTTAGTGATGTTATGAATAGGTTTATGTGTATGTTATGAGAGGTTTATCTGATGTTTATGAGAGGTTTATGTGATGTTATGAAGAGGTTTATGTGATGTTATGAGAGGTCTTTATATGTTATGAGCGGTTTATATCTGATGTTTGAGGAGGTTTTTGTTGATGTTATGAGGAGGTTTATGTGATGTGATGACAGGTTTATGTGATGTTATGAGAGGTTTATGTGATGTTATGAGAGGTTTACGTGATGTTCTGAGAGTATATGTGTGTTATGAGAGGTTTATGTGTGTTATGAGAGGTTTATGTGATTTTATGAGAGGTTTATGTGATGTTATGAAGGTTTATATGATGTTATGAGAGGTTTATTTGTGTTTATGAGAGCGTGTATGTGATGTTAGAGACGTTATGTGATGTTATGAGAGGTTTATGTGATGGTTCATGACAGGTTTAGTGATGTTATGAGAGGTTAATCTGATGTTATGAGAGTGTAAGTGATGTTAAGCGAGGTTAATGTGAATGTAATGCGAGGTTTTATCTGTTATGAGAGGATTTATTGATTTATGAGAGGTTTAGGTGATGTTATGAGAGGGTTTATTGATGTTATGACAGGTTTCTGTGTGTTATGAGAGGTTTAAGTGATGATATGATGAGGGTTTAGTTATGTTATGAGAGGTTTATGTGATGTTATGAGAGGATTAGTGATGTATGACAGGTTATGTGATGTTATGAGAGGTTTATGTGATGATATGAGAGGTTATGTGATGTTAATGAGAGGTCTTATGTGATGTCATGAGAGGTTCAGTAATGAGACGTTTAGGTATGGGTTATGACAGCAAAAACTAATATTAGAATGAGTGGTTAGTAATGAGAGGTTCAGTAATGGAGAGGTTTCGTAATGAAAGTTAAGAACGTGTTAAGGAACAGAAACTTATGTGATGTCTTGAGAGGTTCAGTAATGAGAGGTTCAGTAATGAGAGGTTCAGTAATGAGAGGTTAGAACTGGTTAAGACAGAAACTTATGTGATGTCATGAGAGGTTCAGTAATGAGAGGTTAGAACTGGTTAAGACAGAAACCTTATGTGATGTCTGGAGAGGTTCAGTAATGCGAGGTTCTGCAATGAGAGGTTTCGTAATGAGGGTAGATACTGGTTAAGGACAAGATACTTATGTGATGTCATGGAGTGGTCAGTATGAGAGGTTACGAAACTGGTTAACAGACAGAACTGATCAAGTGGCTTCAACCACAACACGAGAGACTCTTAAACTGGGAGTTTACCTGGCGTTTACCTGGAGAGAGTTCCGGGGGTCAGGCCCACCCGGCCCGGTCTGAGACCAGGCCTCCTGTGGAACGCTAGCCTGATCAACCGGCTCCTGTCGCTGGCTGCAGCAACCAAACGTAGGGCCACACAGCCCGGCTGATCAGGAAACTGACTTTAGGTGCTAGTTCAATGCAGCTTGATGACTGCCAGGGGTTGTTGGTAATCCCCCTTAGGTGTGCAGGAGGCATTTATATTAAGTATTATAACATACTAGACTCTGGTTTAGCTGACATACTATAATCCTGCTGACCCAATTATAACTTATATTGTGAGTGTGGGCGCACCAGGAAAAAAAAGAAAAAAAATATGAATTGAGTTAATCATGTAAAAATAATAATAATTAATACTAATTAATAATAATAATAATATAATAATAATAATAATATAATAATAATAATAATAATGATAATAATAAATAATAATAATTAATAAATAATAATAATAATAATACTAATAACCGCTTCATAATATTAATAATTAATAATAATAATACTAATAATAATAATAATAATAATAATAATATAAATAAAATATAATAATTAACAATAATTATATAATAATAATATAACAATAATAATAATAATAATAATAATAATAATAATAATAATACTAATAATAATAATAATTAAATAATAATAATATAATAATAATAATAATATTAATAACATAAATAATAAATAATAACGACAATAATAATAATAATAATAATAATAATAATATAATAATAATAATAATAACGACAAATAATAATAATAATTAATAATACTAATAAAAATTAATAATAATAATAACAATAATAATAATAATTATAATACATAATAATATAATAATAAATAATAATAATAATAATAATAATAGTTTAATATGTTATTATGCACACATTACATGGTGTGGGCCGGTAGTCAAAAGATTTACAATGGTAATTAATGGGTCCAGGGTACTGGACCACAAAGATTATGATAGCACTATCCTTCTGCATGGGAAGTGAGTGTGCATCATTTGCATTACCACTTTCTCACTACTGGCCCCCCACCCCAACTGGGGGTCAGGCTCATTACACTTACTTCTTGACTTATATTCCGCTTGATGATAGCAACCCGACATGTAAATTATTAGTGAACTTGCCAGAATGGATGTTGGAGGATGGCTTCTCGCTGGATTAAAGGGCTACCTGTCCAACAGAAAGGTGTCCTGTCTTGTTCCAGCGACATACAAGTGTAACTAAGCATTTTAATTATATAATAATAATAATAATAATATAATTATAATAATAATAATAAAATAATAATAATAAATAATAATAATTATCGTAATAATAATATAATAATGGAGTTAACAATAAACAATAGTAATAGTTAATATATTAATAATAATGATACTGAAAATTACAATAGTAATAGTAATGATAATAATATTAATATGATAATAATAATAACAATAGTAATAGTAATGATAATAATATTGATTTTAATAATATAATAATATTACTTAATAATACAATTCGTGAATAGTAATGATTGTAATAATAATAATTTTATAATTATTATAATAATAATTCTTTATATTATTAGTATTAAATTCTATGTTGTTGTTATTATATAAACTAATAATAATATCTTTTTACTACCAGTATATCATATACAAGGTATAAGAATAGTGACATCTAGTGAGTACTGCTATATAGAAGGCGCTTGTTTATGCTGAATATTTCCGCTAAATTAGGTCAGTGTCCAGGATGCGACCCACTCAGTTTACTGACACTAGGTACCCTTATACGGACGGGGTGAACACAGACAACAGGTGTAAGAAACACGCCATTGTTTTTCTCCGGCTGGGAATCAAACCCAGGTCCTCGCCGTGTGAAGCGAGAGCTTTTAACCACCAGGTCATTTATATCATGTTTGGTGACGGTGATGTGAAACCACCATTCATCCCCACCTATGTTATTTTTAGAATATTTTCTTTTTTTTCTTTCTATGTTCTTGTATTTTTCTTTTCTAATATAATAATTGGCCCCGTATGTGGAATGACTTGAGGTGGGCGCGTGATTATACTTAGTGTTAAGCTCATGACATGAGAGTGGGCGGAGCTTATACATAGTTTAAGTTATGACATGAGAGTGGGCGGAGCTTATACATACGTCTCTAAGTTCATGTCATGAGAGTGAGGGGAGATTATAACATAGTGTCTAAGTTCATGACATGAGAGGTGGGGCGGAGCTTTACATAGTCTCTAAGTTCATGACCTGAGAGTGGCGGTGCTTATACATAGTGTCTAAGTCTTGACATGGAGTGGGCGGAGCTTATACATAGTCTCTACGTTCATGACATGAGAGTGGGGCGGGCTTATCATAGTCTCTAAGTTCAGGAATGGGTGGGCGGAGCTTATACATAAGTGTCTAAGTTCATGACATGAGAGTCGGCGGATCTTATACATACGTCTCGAGTTCAGACATGAGAGTGGGCGGAGCTTTACATAGTTCTAAGTTCTGACTTGCAGAGTGGGCGGAGCGTATACATAGTCTCTAAGTTCATGACATGAGACGCTGGCGGAGTTATACTTAGCTCTAAGTTCATGACATTGAGAGTGGGCGGAGCTTATACATAGTCTCTAAAGTTCATGCCATGATGAGTGGGTGGGAGCTTATAATAGTGCTAAGGACAGGGACATGAGAGTGGGCGGAGCTTATTCATAGTCTATAAGGCCATGACATGTGAGGGGGCGAGCTTATACATAGTCTCTAAGTAAATGACATGAGAGTGGGCGGAGCTTTATACATGTCTCTAAGTTCATGACTTGTGAGTGGGCGGTGCTAACATAGTGTCTAAGAGGCATGACCTGGAGTGGGGGGAGCTTATCATAGTCTCTAAGTTCATGAATTGAGAGTGGGCGGAGTTATTACATAGTTCTCTAAAGTTCATGACATGAGAGTGGGCGGAGATTATTACTAGTCTCTAAGTTCATGACTTGAGAGTGGGCGGAGGCTCTACATAGTCTCTAAGTCCTGACATGGAGTGGGTGAAGCTTATACATAGTGTCTAAGGCATGACGTGAGAGTGGAGCGGAGCTATAATCATAGTCATAGCCATGACATGAGAGGGGGCCAGAGCTTATACATAGTCTCTAAGGCCATGGACTTGAGAGTGGGCGGAGATTATAACATTCAGTCTCTAGTCATGACATGAGAGTGGGCGGAGCTTATCACATAGTCTCTAAGATTCATGACATGAGAGTGGCGGAGCTTATAAATAGTGTCTAGGCCATGGACCTGAGAGTGGGGGAGCTTATAATAGTCTTAAGTTCATGACATGAGCGTGGGGGGAGTTATACATAGTGTCTAAGGCCTATGACATG
Source organism: Cherax quadricarinatus (assembly GCF_026875155.1). Lineage (NCBI taxonomy): Eukaryota > Metazoa > Arthropoda > Malacostraca > Decapoda > Parastacidae > Cherax > Cherax quadricarinatus. The sequence goes on from NC_069452.1 coordinate 29,215,515, forward strand.
AGAGTGGGCGGAGCTTTTTCCATAGTCTATAAGGCAATGACATGAGAGTGGGCGGGCTATACATAGTCTCTAAGGCATGACCATGAGAGTGGGTGGAGCTAATACATAGTCTCTAAGGCCTGACATGAGGTGGGCTGGAGTTATCATCATAATCTCTACGGGACTGACATGAGACGGTGGGCAGGCTTAACATAAATTCTAGGCCATGACATGAGAGTGGCGGAGCTTATACATAGTGTCTAAGGACATGACATGAGCGTGGGCGGAGCTTATACATAGTCTTCTAAGTTCATGACATGAGAGTGGGCGGAGAGACATTGTGTCTAAGTTCAGTGGACATGAGAGCGGCAGAGCTTATACATAGTGTCTTAAGGCCATGACTTTGGAGAGTGGGCGGGCTCTATACATAGTCCTCTAAGTTCATGACATGAGAGTGGGCGGAGCTTATTCATAGTCTATAGGCCCTGACATGAGAGTGAGGAGTGGAGCTTTATACATAGTCTTAAGTTCATGACAATGAGAGTGGGCGGAGCTTATACATAGTTGTCAAGGCATGACATGAGAGTGGGCGGAGCTTATTCATCGTCTATAAGGCATGACATGAGAGTGGGACGGCTCTTATACATAGTCTTAAGTTCCTGACATGAGAGTTGGCGGAGCTATATACTTTGGGTCTAAGGCCATGACATGAGAGTGGGCAGCGTGTATTTCCTAGGTCTATAAGGCCATGACAGAGCGTGGGCGGAGCTTAGACAATAGTCTCTAAGTCCATAAATGAGAGGCGGGCAGAGTTTATACATAGTCTCTATGGCCATGACATGAGAGTGGGCAGAGTTTATACATAATCTCTAGGGCCATGGACATGAGAGTGGACAGAGTTTACTAATAGGCTCTAAAGGCCATGACATGAGGTGGCGGACCTTTTATACATGTCTCTAGGCCATGACATTGAGTGTTTACCCTGTAGTTTACCATGGCAAGAGTTCCGGCGGGTCAAGCCTGCGTCCAGTCTGTGAACCGGCTTCCTGGTGGATAGAGCCTGACAACCAAGTGTTACTGCTGACCTTCAACTAATCCAACGTACGAGCCACAGCCGGTGGTAAGTACAGACTTTATGTGCTTGTCCGTGCAGCTTGAGAATGCCAGGGGTCTATTGGTAATCCCTTATGTATGCTGGGAGGCAGTGAAACAGGTCTTGGGCCCTGACATTTAATGTGTAGTCTCTTAACTGTAGTGATCACTCCTGTTTTTCATAGGGGGGATGTTGATCATCTGCGAGCTTTTTGCTTTCGAAGTGAGGTGATTTTCGTGTGAAAGTTTGGTACTAGTCCTCTAGGATTTTACAGTGTAACTAATCATGTATCTTCTGTGCATTAGGAGTAAGGTTCAGGAACTTTCAGGCGCTCGAGTAAATTGAGGTGTTTTATCTCAATCATGTGTGTGTGGAAGGTTCATCTGTACATTTTCGGACACCCCCCGCCCACAATTTCACCTGCCTTGTTGTAGTGTGCGATTCATTTGCCTAGGTCGAACAAAGCGACCTGAAGATTGTCATTCATGGGTTGGCATTTCCTAGTTTTGAAGGTTCTCATGATCCATCCTTTCATTTTTCTAGCTCAGTGCGATTGAGACAATGTTATGGACCTTGATGTGAGATCTCTGAACATAATCACTCCAGGTCTTTGACGTTAGTTTATCGCTCTCTTTTTATGGTGGAATTTGTTGTATACTTGATGAAGTTTTAATTTCTCATGTTTAGCAATTGAACTTTCTATCATTGAACTTCATACTGTTTTCTGCGGCCCATCAAATTGCTCTTAGTGTGCCACACTGTAGCCAAAGCATAAGTCTTATCATCTTTTGAGGTCAAGACGATTGTAATAACTCACTACAGTGGATACATTTACATCTTTTCCTGAGAAGACATAGCTTCATAGGAAGCGGTTGCCTGACTTACATCATATTAGTGCAAACCAAGAATATTGATGTCATCTGTTTGCAGAATGTGACTGAAAGATGGAGCACTCCACAAAATTTGCCTGGATATGCCGCTTATAACCTAAGGTCAACCAATGTTGTGTGATGTCTGTCAGAAAGCATTGCCACCAATACCTTCTTGCAGAGTCGAGTTAACATGCAGTATTTGGTGTCAAGCATATGCAGGCGCATTTTTCCATAAACATTTTTAATCTTATGCCAGCGAACCCAGCTTCGCATCAATAGTGAACTACATCATTTCTTGGCGATTTTAATACCAGAATAAGAATATTGGTGGGTTCTTAAACCAAACAGGGAAAATAAATTAGCTGAAATTGCTAAATGAGCATCGATAATGTTCGAAATTTTGGGCACTCCTGAGCTATCTTATATTGTGCATTTGGATATTGAATCGACATTAATCTAGTGATACAGTGAATTAGCAGAATACTGGTGTTGTAGTAGCAACTACACCAGTATTATAATGGTACTTAGTGGAGTGGAGTGACTTTCATTAGTATCTTTTTCTTGCAATACAGACGTTACTGTGAATTTATATAGAACTGTAGTTACAGCGGTCGCAATATACACAAGAGAAGCCACTTATTCTACAGAAAAAAGCGCCCTTCTCCAACGATTTGCAAGTCAATATAGTGATAATATAGCAATTATTTGTGTGGGGACGGAAAAAAAAAAAAAAAACAGTAGAGAAGCTAGATTAAGCGATTGATAAAACAAGGGTGGAGGCTCGACCGTTCGTAATGTAGGAGTGCAGCAGTCACGGCTCTTCCCCACACGCAAAGTTATACTGTTGTATCAATCAAATCACTTCATTACTAGGGTAGATAATTCCAGTAGATCCTTATGTGTTAGTCAAATTCACCGGAACAGTATGCGTTTAAATAGTGACCATGATCAGATAGATAGGACTGGTCCGAACCTTGTCTGGTCCGAAAACCTTGACTGGTCTCGACCTTGGATGGTCCAAACTATGACTGGTCCTGCACCTTGACTGGTTTCAAACGGTTTGTTGTGCACACAGCAGGTTATTAATAGAATCGTCCAAGAGGTTGCTAGTAGAATTGCCAGTAACATCAACATGCAAATCATTATGAAGCTGTGTGTCAGTCTGTGGTCAGTCCAAACAAAGGGCTGTCCACATGATAAATTGTTCATTTCTGTGGAAATTGGTGTCACGCCTTGCCCAGATATCCAAGAATAGCTACAAGCCGTATTAAAACAGGGAGTGTTTTTGGTATGCCAAATGAGATAAATCTGTGGACTAAACTCACAAGGGTATCTAAAGATGGTTCAACATCAAAGCTGCTTTCATAGAATCCTGGAAGCTTTCTACAACAGAGTGGGAACATAAAGTCCGGCTGAATGGTACTGCCTTGAGACTGGCCATGTAGTCTGAAACTTAAGGCTGGTAGATGATGTTGTAGTCGTAAATGGGGTGTGTAGTGCTGTCCTGGGCGACGTAATGGGAAGCTGGAGGTGCTGTCCTGGGGGTAGGACAGTAATGGTGAAGCTGGAGGTGCTGTCCTGGAGCAGTAATGGTTGAAGTTGGAGATGGCTGTCCTGGGAGACCGTAATGGGAAGCTGGTGTATGTGTCTGGGGACGACAGTAAATGGTGAAGCTGGGAGATTTTTAGGTAAGTAGGGAATTATACGCAGAGAAAGGAATTAATATAAAGACCCATAGGGAAGGAGCCATAGTGGGAAACAAGTGTAGTCAAAGATAAGATAAAAACAAATATTGCGAAATAGAAATTACGCAGGAAATAGGCAACCAGGGATCACTAGAATAGTGAGGATATATTACAAAAACAAATTGTGGGAGCTACATTGTTGGTGTAGGAGGAATGAAGTAGACAGGGAAACATGCACCAACAGGAATCAGTACAGAACCCAAGGCAAAGAAAAACATAGCTGGTGCAATACTATTGCATCTCGTATCTGCTGGAGGGGAAATCTGGAAAAACAGATGGGAGGCTACTTGACAACCTAGCAAATGATGCCTTTGGACAAAGGAAAATGCAAACTCCTTCTGTAGATTTCACCTGAACTGTTGGACTCTTCAGTACAGGAAAGACTGTTGTATAACTTAAATGCAGGATACCAAATCTAAAGGTGACAAAAGATTACCAAAACATCCAGGCATGGGAAAACTGGGTAGCACAGCACTCCAGAGGGAGAGGATTTTTAGTTTCCGGCAGTCAAAAAAAACTGGCAGGAAATGCAGAAATCGTCAACCAATCCAGTCATTCCAGAGTGGAAAACCACATGATGGTCACTCCAAACGAACAGATTACGATACTAATGCCGGAAAAAACATCCCCGACGTACCAAAATACCCCCAGTCCGATACGATTCTTCTTTGCAAATATCCAGGGTTAAAGCCGCAACAACAAACAATCACTTTCTTTGGCCTGAGAGCGGACCAAGGCATGTTGCGGCTTTCCTGGACCCACATAAAGATCCTTGGACAACGAATATGGAATCCCAGTTTACAACTATACAGAGGTGACAGAGTGAACAGGCAAAAGGGGGGGTTGGCTTATTGAGAGTCATTGTTTTCACAGAACTGCTAATGCCTGATATGTTAGTGGAAGTTTTAAGCAGAAAGGTCGAGATCCTAAACCTAGTCAATTGTGGTTAGTCTAAAGCTCGGATGCAACATCCAGCAATTCAGAACGCTGTTAAAAATTGACCCTGTATGGCACCCCTTGAAGACCCCCCACATCTTGCTTGGGGGATTTCAACTTAAGGTCACTAAAATGGAGGAATATAGCAAATAATATGTTGCAGAAATTAACAGCCTGGAGGCCGCTATGATGAAGACTCACACTCACGCGAGTTTTAAAATCTCTGCACAAAATTCATTTAAAACCAGAAATAATAGAGCCTACTCGATGGAGAATAACTGACCTCATTCTTCACTAACAATGATGATTGATAAGAATATCACCTATCCAAAAACAATTACTCAGATCAAAAAAATAAACCCACATTTTATAAATTTGACGGTTCAGTCATGTATGCGCGGAGCCCCAGTCGACAGTATGAGATTATACACGAGGGAGCATTCACCAAATTCAACTTCATAACAAAAATAAAGTGGGACAGTAAACAAGTCCTAAGATATAAGTGGGAAGATATCTAAGAACACATGACCCAATTAGCCTAGATCAGATTAACTGGTGCACTCGATGATGCACAAGTAATTCCTCTACAGAAAAAGGAGGCGTAGATGTACCACCGGAGAGAGCCAGGCCGCTCCTTTACGGCCGGGAAAGATAAAGAGCGGTAAAAGAGGGTCAATATATCTGAAATGCGTAGGGGGACACTGGTCAGAGAAATAGCGCATGAATTACCGCTACAACGAATCATTAGGAGTAGAATCGCGGAGAATAACAGCCCTAAATGAAAATCGAAGAAACAAAGTATTTCTTTTATGATCGCAAAATCGAGAACAACGTCCACGTATTGGGCCCTACATAACAAGAGGGTCTTCACAGATGACAGCAAGGAAATGAGTTACGCTTACTCAAGTCCAATATGTACTCAGTTATTAGCAAGCGCTAACAGACTGAGAGTCGAGATCAAATGAATTTTTTATGAGCGGCCTCACACTAATCTTCACCAGAGTATCGATGTTATCCTGACGCCAAATGATGTCGAAGGCGATACACGACATGCCCATGACTCGGCCAGGGAGCTCTGGCACTTGGTGCATCAAGAAACTGCAAGAAGCCATCCACGAGCCTTTTCCATCCTATGGAGAGGGAGCATGGCACGGGGGGGGTCCCAATTACTAAAACAACAGTCATGCCCACTCACAAGGGGGCAGTAAGAAACAGCAAGACTAACAGCCAATAGATAACATCCATGTATATCCACACTCTATGAAAGGGTTAGAAGGCATGTTCACACGCATCTAGAAAACCTCAGTACCAAAAGGGCAAATGGGTTATTGAAAGGTCGCTTGTCCTGATACTTATTGGACACTACGAGCAAGGTCCTAAATGACTAGAAGACAAAAAAGAATGGCAGATGTAATATATATTCTAGAAATGCCTTCGACAAGTGTGGATGGGTAATAGCGCACAAAATGCGTGCTAAAGGAATACAGGAAAAGTCGGACGAGGATCTTAATTTCCTACTATCAGAACACTGAGAGTCAGTCGTAAGAGTAAAGTCGAGGGCTACGGTGAAAAGCTCTGTTCCACAAGGCAACCAGTAATGCTCATCTTGTTCCTCTTCCATATTCCGACATAGACAAGGGATGTCAGACCCGCGTGATTTTTTGCGCTGTCAACCCGAATATGCATGTCCGTGTGCTTCCATTGCAGATCACTGCAAAGTAGGCAAGACATCACCAAATCTTTCAGTGGGCTGCAGACAAACAATATGAAGTTCAACGCTGAGAATTTCAAATTACTTAAGATATGGTAAACATGAGGGAAGTTAATATCATAGAGTACAAAAACAAATTCTGGCCACTAATAGGTACACACCAACGTCAAAAGACATGGGAAGTGATCTGTCGTGAGGGATTCATTCAGGGACCATAAATTTGTATCCAATCGGGCCTTGCTAGAAAATGGACCGGATGGCTCATGAGAACCTTCATATCTCAGGAGGCAAGCCCATGATGACATCTTAGGTCACTTGTATATCTAGTGTATATTGCGCTCACCTAACAAGCACCTTTCAGCAGGTGAAATTGCGACTAGAAAATCAAAGAGAATTTCACGGCGCGCATACGGAGATAAAACACCTCAATTATTGCGAGCGCTGAGGTTCTACAGTTTTTGGAACACAGGAGGGAGAGATACATGATTATATACCAATGGCCCATTCGAGGGGAGTAGTTACGAAATTGACCGAAATTCACTCATTACGAAAGCCATAATACTTGGCAGCGATGCCATCCCACCAATGAAAGCAGGGGTGTCACTAGACGTTAAGAGACCATTTTATTAAAACCCCCCAAAAAAAAATAGTGTTCGGGGGCCGAGATGTTCAATGCTCTGACAATAAGGGGATTACAACGACCCTGGCAGTCTTCAAAGTGGCAGTGGACAAGCAACCTAAGTCTAGTTGGATCAGCCGGGCTGTGGGCTCCGGTGTTGTTTGCGTGCAGCCAGCTGCAACAAGCCTGGTTGATCAGGCTCTGATCGACAGGAGCTGGTCTCAGACGGCGAGGGGGCGTTGACCCGGAAACTCTCTCCAGGTAAATACAGGTAAACTCCCAGACAAAATGAATATTGGTGGTAAGCCTTACTCAGTTGGCTAATGGGATACCTGTCACATAGAGTATTCTTGTGTCCTTTATAAGGCTTTAGAGATTGAGTCTAAAAGAAATGTCTTTAGGGTACCGCTGGGAGGAGTTGCTTGTTCCATGTATTTAATATTAGAAATCCAAAAACCATTTACCTGCCTCACTAACATATAGCTATAAAGCAATGCTAGCTGATATCGTGCTCCATACAACAGGGCATAAGATGAAGAATATATTTAATGACGGATCCCGCCTATGTAATCGACTAGGCCTCATAAAATTTCTCTAAAACAAAGAATACCCGCGACGCATCCCCACTAATTCTATTTGAGGGTGAAATCATTAGCTACGTTAAAACTTACAGATATCTTCGGTGTAGATGTACTTGAACAAATACTATCCACAAATAAACAAGAAATGTAAAGCTTGGTAATGCTCTCAAAGCTGTTGCTGCTGCAACTCCAACTAGATGCTAATGTGAGAATTGGTGAGAATGATGTAATCTCCATGTTAGGGTCCATTAATTATTATTGTCATGTTGATATTAGCAAGGAAACGTTCTTCCAAACATTGAGTTAATGCAGAATGGAAGCTCTTAAATTATTTCTGGCTGTCCAGATCTTCAAAGGTTCTTAATATGAGGAAGTGAGCCTGGTATTTTAGTATCGTGATAGGATTGTTGAGATTAAACTGTACTCGCGGTATCAGAATGTTGAGAAATGAAGGACTCTGTCACATGAATCTTCCCAGTGTCTAGAGGTAAATTACACACAGATCTAAATGGCTTGTGATAAACGCGCAATTGCATTAAGTTTTATAACTGCTTGAACTGTAGCACTGTAGGAGGCAAGAGCATTTCACCCCCTCCATGGAAGAATGTGTGCAATTTATATCAAACCTACAGTCCTTCCCAAGATGTCATTTGCTAGTTAATCCCTTCCTGAAATACTTGTTACCGCACCCTGCTCACGCAGAAATTTCTCGCTTAGTGGTAGTAATATGTTGTTCACAAGTTATTACACTGATGGATCTAAACAGAGTCCTATGGAAGGCTGCATCTGCTCTTGTTTGCCACCTCCCTAGTTAACGAACGATAATAAATTTGTTGAGTTCGGGCATAAGAATTAAAACAATAGATGGACGTCTACGGCAAACTGAATTGTTTGCAATTAATGGCGTAAAGAAGTAACTATGGACACGAGCTTGACTCTATCATTTTAAACTGATTCTATGTCATCATTGAAGGTCTTGACTACATCTAATGACTCCAACAAATGTCCTGGGGAAAGCCAGGTATAGGATACATCAAAAACCAGGGGAACAGGAATTAATGTACGTTGCTATGGATCCAACACACATTGGATTACTCTTCATGATAAAGTTGATAGGTTAGCCAAGAAGAGTACCGAAGGACTGTAGAATAATAATTTGGTATTAAAGTGTGTCTAGCCTTAGGAATAATCGATTAGGAGAGAAGCTAAAATAATGCAAATGATTGTATAGGAATGCACTTTAGAAGCTGGGTAGATCTATAACCCTCTATGATAACTGAGGTAGTTAAGTATGTTTATGGAGCATGTGCAATGTGATAACCGTCTGACTGATGTTGTAGAGGCCAGGCTAGGCTTGGTTTACAAGTACTGAGTGATGTTGTAGCAGCCAGGCCTAGGCTTGGTTACCAAGGTTCTGGCAGTTTGGGAGACACAGACAGATGAAGCATCAAACTAAATGAAAAATTATGTGATCGGGATATGGCACTGTCTCCTGAAACTATGATGCTTTAATTGTCCACTTATTGAGGGAATACAGAGACAGGACCCCGTATAAATAACCTATGTGCATGTCAAGATATTTATATTGAAAATTAAAATACTGATATACTAAGCAAAATTCCTAAAGTTGCTTTTAACCAGATTAGGATACTATAGATAGTAGATCTAAATTCCAAGATCGTTATCCTGTAATCTTGATGTAGTTCCTGGGCCTTTTGAGTATACATACGCTCTTGCGCTTCCGTCCACAGGATGGATTGGGGTGCACACATAAAACTAGCCACTTTGGTGGCAAAATCTAAAATCTAAAAAAATCATTCAAAGAATAGGTTGATGTCCGCCTGGAAGCCTTGCCCGGTGTCTGCCAATGGTAAAACACTGTCATGCGATTCGGGTGTCATCCTTGCAGTCAGTATGAGGCTGAGAAACCAGATGGGAGAGAGTACAGTGCTTACGGTACAGAGCTTTTTCACCGTAGCCGCCTCAGACTTTACTATGATAACTTCTACTCTTTGTGTATATGGTTTGTGAGAAAATATATATATCCATCTACCAACTTTTCCTGTTATTCATTTTAGCACGCATTTTGTCGCAATTATGCTATGGTCACATTGTCCGAAGGCTTTTGTGAAGAGGGAGCTTATACATAGTAAGTGAGTGAGTGAGCGGAGCTTATAATAATGTCTGGGGCCCTTGACATGAGAGTGAGGGGGAGCTTATACATAATCTGTAAGGCCACAACATGAGAGTGAGTGGAGCTTATACATAATCTGTAAGGCCACAACATGAGAGTGAGTGGAGCTTATACAAAATCTCTAAGGCCAAAAACATGAGAGTGAGTGGAGCTTATACATAATCTCAAAGGCCACAACATGAGAGTGAGTGGAGCTTATACATAATCTCAAAGGGCCCACAACATGAGAGTGAGTGGAGCTTATACATAATCTCTAAGGCCACAAAATGAGAGTGGTGGGGCTTATACATAATCTCTAAGGCACAACATGAGAGTGAGTGGAGCTTATACATAATCTCAAAGGCCACAACTTTGAGAGTGAGTGGAGTTTTATAATAATCTCTAAGGCCATGACATGAGAGTGAGTGGAGCTTAAAACATAATCTCTAAGGCCACACATGAGGTGAGTGGAGCTTATACTTTATCTCTAAGGCCACAACATGAGAGTGAGTGGAACTTATACATAATCTCTAAGGCCACAACATGAGAGTGAGTGGAGCTTATACATAATCTCTAAGGCCATGACATGAGAGTGAGTGGAGCTTATCATAATTCAAAGGCAGAACATGAGGGGTGAGTAGGCTAATCCATAGTCTCAAAGGCCATGACATGAGAGTTTACCTGGAGAGAGTTCCGGGTGTCAACGCCCTCACGGCCCGGTCTGTGACCAGGCCTCCTGGTGGATCAGAGCCTGATCAACCAGGTTGTTACTGCTGGCTGCACGCAAACCAACGTACGAGCCACAGCCCAGCTGGTCAGGTACCGACTTTAGGCACTTATCCAGAGCCAGCTTGAAGACTGCCAGGGACTGACTTATTGTATGGTCTTTAACGTGCTAGTGACACCCCCGCTTTCATTGGGGGGATGTTGCATCATCTGCCAAGTCTTTTGCTTCCGTAGTGAGTGATTTTTGTGTGCAAGTTCGGTACTAGTCCCTCTAGGATTTTCCAGGTGCATATAAACATGTATCTCTCCCGCCTGTGTTCCAGGGAATACAGGTTCGGAACCTCAAAATGCCCAGTAATTGAGGTGTGTAATCTCCGTTATGCGCCTGTGAAGGTTTCTGTAATTTTCTAGGTCGGCAATTTCACTGCTTGAAAGGTGCTGTTTTGTGCAGCAATATTCCAGCCTAGATAGAACAAGTGCCTGAAAAGTGTCATATGGGCTTAGCATCCCTAGTTTTGAAGGTTCTCATTATCCATCCTGTCATTTTCTAGCAGCTGCGTTTGATGCAACGTAATGGTCCCTTTAAGGTGAGATCCCACGACATTTATCACTCAGGTCTTTGATGTTTGGGGTTTCGCTCTATTTTGTGGCCAGAATTTCTTTTGTACTTAATGAGATTTAATTTCCTCGTGTTTACCTATCTGAGTAATTGAAATTTCTCATTGTTGAAAATTATATTGTTTTCTGCAGCCACTGAAAGATTTGGGTGATGTCTGCCTGGAGCCTTGCAGTGTCTGCAATGGAAGACACTGTCATGCAGATTCGGGTGTCATCTGCAAAGGAAGACCACGGTGCTGTGGCTGACATCTTGTCTATGTCAAATATGAGGATGAGAAACAAGATTTGGGGGCGAGTACTGGTTTGTGGACGGAGCTTTTACCGTAGTCGCTCAGACTTTATCTGTTGACTACTATTCTCTGTGTTCTGTTAGTGAGTAAGTTATTGATCCATTACCAACTTTTCCTGTTATTCTTTAGCACGCACTTTGTTCGCTATTACGCAATGGTCACACTTTTCGAAGGCTTTTGCAAGTCTGTTTATTAAATTTGCTTCTTTTTGTC